>JARHVA010005325.1:682500-1241588 GCA_037957365.1 Torreya grandis
GTAAATAAAGGTTAAGGGTCAGTAAATAAATCTAACATATTTTTAAAAAAGGACATTATCATGATTATTCATGGTAATATCGTAGGTCTTAAGACAAAACCATGACTCTCAAAGTGGTAATATTTCATGTTTACACCTAAGTGATCAAATTTGTACCAATTTTACTTCCCTTTAATACCACAATTATAATCATAATCTCACTAATTTTGATACAATATCACTACTCACAAAGTAGTGGTATTGTGTAAGAGTAACAACCTACCAAAAACTTAGACCATTAGTGGTTAAGTTAGTAGTTAATGAGGTACACTTAAATAAAGATAATATCATGATTTTAATGTTTCTACTTGTAGGGCAATGTCACACATAGTTCACCTATGCATGAAAATTTCTTCAAAATTTGGCACTTGTTATTAACTTAGTCAACCCTGCAAGCTATCAAAAACACCACTAACAAGCAAAATGGTTAAATTAGGAGAGTAATCCCACCATGGTTTCCAAAATGTACATGAAATTTTGAGATATATGAATTTATCCACATAAATATGTAATTTAAACCCAAAATGTCAAACTACCTAATAGGAGAGATTATGAAAGCAAATCAGAAAAGATGAAGATCTTACCAATTCCTTACCTTAGCTAGGCTCCCTCCAAGATCTTCAAAAAAAATTGTTGATTGTGGATTGTAAGGATTATATTCAAAATTTTGACATGGTGATGGCTTGATTCATGATTTTTATTATGGATTGTTTGATTGGCATGGATTCATGTATTCATTCATGGATTTGTTAAATTGACATGGAGATTTCATGAGCTTAATAGATGGATTGTCCATGGAGGAGTGGCTTGGTTTATATAGAATAGAGAGGGAGGATCAGTAGCCAGATTTCAAAGTTAGTTTGTGGAGATCTATGGTGGAGGATTATCCAAGGAATTAAAAATTATTTGGAGGGTTCAAGAGGAGAGAAGGTTCTAGAGGTAAAAACCTATAGAATCTCTTTGAGAGGTTAACATGGGAATTTTTAATTCCCAAATAATGGATATGTGGGGTTATGATAAGATAATGGGGATATAGGGGGATTAATAGAATAGTGGGGTAGGAATAATGTTAGTGAGTGAAGAAATGTTGAGGGCGGATATTAGATAAAATACTAGGATTAGGATAAAGAGGATTAATTAGTAGGATTAATTAGAATAATTAAGGTGAGTAGAATTTAGTGTATACAAAATTTAACATATATTTCATATCTCAAAAATTCATGAAGGGATAGGTAATTACAAATTAATTAGACATAGATCTCTATTTAACACATCACTAATTAATGATAATATTTTACATGAACTTGTTATATATCATATTGATACTTAGGTTATGTACTTCAATGGATCTCATTGTGCCTCAATCATAGAAGTAATAATGTTTTTATCAATCCTCAAGTACAAACTATGTCCTTTAGATATTTCTTGGCATTTTTATGCACAAATAATATAGTAAAGTATGAAGCATTGATTTTAGGATTATATGTCACATATACATTACAGACAATGTTTATTCAGTTATATGGAGATTATTAACAAATATTTAATCAAGTTTTATATGTTTATCACACAAAAGACGAAAATTTAATTCCATATAAATATATGGTACAACATTTAATCACATACTTTGATCATATTACAATTGATAGCATACCTCATAATGATAATCATCACATGTACGTTATGATTAGTATAGCTTCTCTAGTTCCTATTGACATCAATCATGATCAAGTAATTTTACTATAATATGATTATATCAGCCATCAATTATGATTTTAGATTCAATTTCCTTGGCAATCTTGGTGATCACATAAAGTGCAAGCAATTCAAAATGGTACAAAAATTTCAAAAATTTATTGCTTAAAGCTATCACCCCAAAATTAAATTCACAGAATGACAAATGTAAAATTATAATGACATTTAATTAATTATGTTATAATTGGAGAGGATTTTTTCAAATGATCATTTTATGGAAATTTACTTTGATGTCTTAGTCATGGGCAAGCTAAGCTAGCTCTCCAAGAGGTGCATAATAGTAAATGTGGTAGGAATTTTATTAAAAAATCAATTCCTTATAAATTATTAAGGATTTATTACTATTGGCCCACAATGAAACAAAAATGTCAATAAAATGTAAAAATATGTGTAAAATGTTAGTGACATGGAAACTTGAATCACACACCTTCACAAGAATTAAAATCTATTGAATCGCAATGGCCATTTTCTCTTTATGGCTTTCAATTGATAAGAAAGATAAATCCAAAATCATCAAGGGTCATAATTTAAATATTTCAATTATAGAATATTTTATAATTTGGATTAAACTGGTATCATTGTAATCAACTACATGAGAGGATATATGACAAATATCATTTCATGATTAGGTCTCCCATTAGCAAATATAGTAGATAATCAATTGTCATTCAAGAATAATATTGTTAATAAATTTTGTCCTAAACTTAATATTTGGCATATATTTTTCACTCCTTATTATCCACAAGGAAATGGGAAATTAGAATCAATGAATAAGACAATTAAAAAAAATTGCGAAAAAAGTTGTAAATCATGGTGAGGATTGGTATAATCATATTTTTAATGCCTTATGAACCTATCACAAAAGTGTTCAACTTCCTATGGGGGATACTCCATATTATCTGGTATATGTTACATAACATGTATTACCTTTAGACTAGAGATATTATCCTTTTGTATTTCTCTAAAAGAAATCATTAAGTGAAATGAGTATTAGTAAAATTGATTACATGATCTAGATATGTTGGATGACAGATGCATACAAGATATTGAGCATTTAATATTATATCATAATTAAATTTAAAAGACATACGATACAAAGATTCAAATTTGAGAGTTTGAAATTACTAACTTTGTGCTAAAAGAGAATCAAAAGAATAACAATGCAGATAAATAAAGCAAAGGCAAGTTCAAACCAAATTGGTTAGAACCATTTGTGATTATATAAAAGTTAGGCACATGGATTTAATGTTTAGATATATTTTAATGAAAACATGTGAATAAACATATGAATATCATACACTTACATCATTTTTACATGTAATCATCTCTATTTTTAAAAAAAATTAAAAAAAATAAAATCATTAAAATATTTAAAAAATACAAAAATAAAATCTAGGATCTATGCATGGCATGCATTGCTATTTTTCATGATTCATTTATGATTTAGCATATATGGGGTAGATTACATATCAAATTTCTCAATACACATGATTTTAAATGTAAACATGAGTGGGATGTAGGAAAAATATATTATATATGACATGGACATATAGATGCAGGACATGTAATTTTGTAGTGTAATGTACCAAGAGTCACACATAGGAGTAGTCACACAATGAACACTAAATATTGCACAAATTAATATTAATATAGATAAAAATTAGTATCACATGTAGTAAGATTCATATAGAGGATTATCCATACAATGAAAATTCAATGTCACATAGAGTATGACTCATATAAATAAAGAGTCAGACAATTAACACTCTGTATGACTCTTAATTCTGCATGGCATTTTCTAATTTCCATTGTCTATATCCTTCTCTTTGTGACTCTTAATATGTGTGACATTGATTATTATCTACCTAAATATAACTTTGTGTGGCATTTGGTGTCTATTTTATGGCTTCTTCTATGTATGACTCTTCCTTCACATGACATTGAGTGTTCATTGTCTAACTCCTTTGTATGACTCTTCCTTTATGTGACATTGAATTTTCATTGTTTGTATCCTCCTTTATATGACTCTTACTATGTGTGATAATTATTTCTATCTATATGCCTCTTAATTTTTGTGACATTGAGTGTTCATTATGTTACTCCTCATATATGTGACTCTTACTCTACATGGTATTGAGTTTTATCATGTATGTTTCTATGACTACTTATGTGCATCATGGCCTATACATTGTGTGTTATGTGTGGATACATATAGGATCATTTGTTGAGCTTGTGATGTATTATCTCATATCACACATTATTCTACTTATGCTCAATGAAATGATACATACCATTCATCTTCTATACACTTATTATTCAATGCTTTTATGATCATTTATATGATAACTACTATTGTGTTCCTCATTTCTACATCTAATTTATATGACACTTTTATTATTTAGGAGACACATTTCATATATGCTCTAAAAATATAATACTTCTATGATGACATAATATAATCATGTTTACATGTTTACATATTTTTTATATAAAATGATGCATATAAATTCTTTATTTTAAGATGAGTGATTCACAGGCTACAACCCTTACCTCAAAAGGGGGTGCATATACAATGAGAGTATCCTAGAAACTTAGTCCTTTACATTAGATAATGTATACTAACATGAATTATTTAGGTTTACACATATTGGGACATATATTAACACATACTAACATATATTTGGGGAATATGCAAGGCATATGTGAGACATTATACAAAATTATGATAAAATGTTCACAAATTTTATGATATGATGACATAGAATACATGACTAAGATTGCATATGTTATTATATTTTGGGCATATGTGAGGCATATGTGGACATTCTATAATATTTTTAGTGATATTTATTATATATTATGACATTATGACATAGGTTACATGACTCATATTGTAAAGGTTATTAGATTGAGTGATAGATTATGGCAATCCATAAACATCTTTACTCAAGTTTACTAAGGATTACTCAGATATGCATATGCATACATAGACTCTAAATCTAAAATTCATCTACAATGGTTGATTCATATTACTTGGGTTTACTTTCATTTACACAAATTTATTGGAACCTATTTTGGGTTCCATTCTCAAAAATATATAATTATTTGTATGATTGAGGATGTACATAGCTTAACTTCTAAGAACTTATCCATATTTAATGAGGATTTAGTCATAACAATGTAATCTCTTTGGTTAATAATCACCCCATTATTAAATGAATTCAAAGGGCAACATGGTTTGCATCATACATGTATATTCATTCCTTAATTTTTAAATTTAAAATATTTGAAAATTTACTTTTGACTTTTTATCATAAGTGGACATTGATTACTACATATTTCCTTTTAAATTTACATTGAGTAATTTTAATACTCAATACATACCTATAGACACTAAATGTAGTTATATTTGGGAACCAAATATCTTACTTTATCCTTTTAATATAGAAATTCTTAACATAAAATTTGGTATTAGACACTTTAAAATGTTATATTTGACCAATCCTTAACACACGACTTTTATGTACATAATTAACTCTTGTTCACATTCCCTCCTATCCATTCATCCATATATGAGCTTGAATTTCCCATTTGAATTAAATGACATATAGTATCTCCCAAATTTATACCTAAATATTATATCATCCTGATCAAACTACTACCATCCTCCGTATCACTATTTTCCCCTCTTTGCACAAATCTAGAAACAATATGATGATATAGGTTACTATTATCACCTTCTTCATCAAATAAGTATCATGTTATCTAAACATATAGTTTTAAAATTCAAACACTTAATTTTGTATCATCCCACATGTTTTTTATGTGATTTTACATGGAAATTACCTAAAAATTTAGTTATATATACACATTAAGCCTAACTATTCTATTCTTATTAAGCAAGTGTATACATAATATTTTTCACTTTGACATTTATTATGCTTTCTATTGTAGTGACTTGTTAAAATTTGATCTTTATAAGTGTGTACCTTAAATTATATACTAAGAAAGGGGTGGGTAGGATTATGATTCTTTGCAATAGATGTTGTTACTATATCACAATTACACCATTCTTACTAATAGTTTAACTTATTTAAATTGTCTTTCTAGTTAAGTCCTTCCATCCTAACCTATTTAGTTGTGATAAGTTTTCTTATATCATATAGTATTAGCCTAGTTGATAATGTTTGTTTAGGTCCTTTTACCTTCTTTTATTATTTCAACTAGTCAATGCAGTTATGAACCTATCTTTTGACATATGTATTGTATCAACCTACACGATACCATTATATGTTAGTCAAAAAAATTCAACTGTATTGGTCGAACTAATACCATGAACTTAGTTGTTAGGGTTGGTTTTGGGTATTTCATATCTATTTATAAGGGTCATATTTCATTCCAAAATAATCATATACACTCTATTCACTCTAATTTCACTTCTACCCTAAGTCACATTTGGAGGAGTTTATGGTCTATAAGCTTGTATTGTGGTAGTATTTGGATCTTAATACGAGGAGTCATTGGGAGTCATAGATTATTATATCTTGGGTCTTTTCTAATAATTTTAATTCTTTAACCCACAACATCTCTTGAAAATCTTAACTTGAGACATAGGGGAGATTGAGGCTCAACAGGTCTACTCCAACGTAAGTATCTCTAATCATATACTCTTTAATTTATTTACTAGTAGATAAGTGTTTCTTGTTGCTTAGTGAATCAATGTGTGTATCATTTTTAGGTTCTTTATAACTTAATACTAGTTCGGCCATAGAATTTCTTATATCTTCTATATTCCACTTTAAGTTTCCTAGACCCCCATTTGGTTGGCCATGGCACCTTCCCCCTAGTTTAGTTTACTTGACTTGAATTTATTAAATTTTATTTACTTGCACAATTACTTTCATAGAGGTCTAGTGAGATATATATCCTTGTGTCATAAGATTAAGATTTGGAACCCTTTCCTCTTGGAACTTATGAAATGGGCAACCCTCTACTAGATCTATGGATTTCATTGGTCATTACCTAAACTAACTAAGTGTCATGGGCTCTATTTGATCATCCTTATCCAAGTCTCAATCTATAGAGATAGAATATGTGTAGTTTAATCCTAGATTATGCATACATTCTAATGAACCTAACATGAATCCTATTCTAACCTTCATTCTTTTAGCTTCCTATATCTTCTAGCCTGATACAATTTCATTCATGTTTACAAGTAGAATTGGTCAACCTAATTTTGTTTTATGTTTGGATAGGCAGTATCAACCATCCTTATAAAATTATGTTCTATGTTTTCAAGTATAGCATCTAGCTTGATAAATTATGTGTGTTTAATTTTGGTATATTTAGTTTCTAACTATATCATCAAGTCTAATACCATTAGCTACATTTTTAATTTATTAAACATTGTAAATTGGTTTTTGACATTGATTTTGGAACTTTATTTTCTCCTTGTTTGGTTTTCATTAGAAATTATGTTTTGACAAGTTTAAAACTACATAGAGAGCTATAATTTTTGAATAAGTGATGACATATTTTACCAATGCTATTAAGTGAGGGACAATTTCATGATACCTAGTCCTTATATAAAACTATACATAGTTTAGTTTCCATGTACCTCATGATTTATCATAAATTCTTAGGATTCCCTTTTTATTAAACTTAGAAAACCAACCACCCATTTGATTTTATGGTGCACCTTAGAGGAATGTATCACCCAAGGAATTTACTATCATCATACCCTCATAAATGTAATTATTGGGATATAGGCATGGTTAAGCCTATATAGTTAATGCTCTAAAATATTGTGCTAACCCTAATCTACAAACAAACAAGTATATTTAAAATCCAACACTATCAATCAAATATTTTTAGTATATCTCCATAATATTTATTCTTAAAATTAGTAAGATGTAATTTTTATTGTATGTAATAAATACATTAATCAACCCAATACAATTATCTATGTGTGAAAATGGTGTTGATTATCCTAATATATTTCCCTATGTTTATGTACCTAACTACATTAGCCAAAATGATATACTCTAATTTTTACCATCCTTCAACCAATTATATTGACTATTTTGATACCATATGATTCACTCAATTTATATTCTAATTCATTATCCATCCTGATATAGTCAGTTTTTATCATCTACTAGTAGCATTACCTTTCTATATTATTTCATTAGCCAGTCCAAAATAGTCATTTTCTTAGACCCAAAAACTAATTGCATGGGTTTGGCTGATACCATTTTTTTTTAATCAATAAATTTTTATTATCAACCTTATAGGCCCCTTACTATCATGATTTCACCACATAAAATCTTTCTTTCTATATTTACCCTGTATGTAATGAATTAAGATGGATCTTTGTCCTTATTAGTGGATTCCAAGCACAAAGAAGGTAATATTACCAAATGATTCATTACATATCTATTTATATAAGGACATGACCAATTCATATCCACTAAACCTAATTAAGGGATATCTTACCACAAAACACCAAAGGAGAAGGTTTCAAAGCCTCTAGGAAAATGACATTATGCAATAACCCTAGTTAGGCCTATAATACATAAAATAAATCTAATTTAGTGCTCACCAAAGATTGTGGCATAAATGGAGATATTTAAATAAACAAAACAAAAAATTCAAAGAGAACTCTACTCAAGTCAATGTAGAGGTAAACTAAACAAGGAGTATAATATTCATCCTATTACTTTGTGCAATATCTATATACCAAATGAAAGAGTAAAAGCTAGTAATACTTAACTTCAATTGAACTTATATTACATCAATCTCTCCCATGTCCCATAGTGATTTACAAGAGGTTGGTGTGTATTTGTAAGGATCACACTATAGATATAAGCTCTACGCTAAAAGACACCTACTTTGTATCCAATACTTTCCCACAAGATAAGCTTCTTTCCCTCCAAAGTAAAACCCTAATCAATGACACTTCAATTATATAAAAAGTAGAACTACAAGCTATGATAATGTAAAAATGAATGTTCCTCTCTTTTGAAATGAAGTGAATGGGGTATTTATAGCCAAAGATTGACCCTAAACCCTTTAAAAATTTTAGCTGACAAGGTTAGGTAGCTCAATCTTGTTAGGTGGTAAAAGTATCCATTAGATATTGAACTAGGTCATTTGAGCTAACAAAGTTCCATAATTTGCACTCAATCCCTAATAATAATGATCGGGTTGATATAGTATAAAATGAATAAAAGGGGTAGTTTCTTATTTAGGAGCTATTTTAGAAGGTGAATTGCTTATAAGAGTGGATAATTTGGTTTTAATTATTTAGGGAGTTAGATAAAAGTAATTTATAGTTATTTTATGTAATGGTATAGGGAACAACAACATTTTAAAGTACTAAAGGTGTGCCCACCCCTTTCCCAATGCACCCTTTAAGGCATACACTCAAAGAGATTAAAACTCAATAGGTTATTGTAAGAGATAAAGCATCAGTATATGATAAAATTTAAAAATATTGTGTTTATACATATACCCCACTAGAATCTCCTCACATGTCACATATTTTAACATGGGATGGTGCTTCAAGAAAGAACATAACAATGCATGATGTTGAGCTAATAAATTGTAATAAAATTGAAATAACAATAAAGAATTTTTGGAAATAAATGAAAGTATCATATACATACCTTGAATTACCTTTATCATTAAATGGTTTTTTACTATATTTTTATTATTGATCTTGGAGGGTGCATTGACTACTTTAAATAGACCCTAAGAATACAAGACTACAAAGCAAAAATAAACAAATGTAAGGTAATCAAAATAATTAAACTTTACATAAATGAATAAGTCACTTAGAAAATTGGTAAGTTAGAATGATAAATGGTAATTTATAACAAAAATAATAAGAGAAAAAAATAAAATAAAATAGGAGGAAATTAGATAACCAAAAACTTGAGGCAATTAAATGACAAATAAACCCAAGAAAATGTACCTTGAGTAAGAAAAGTATCAAACCAGATCAAACCAAGGACACATGAAACTAAAATAATAGATCCAACATTGATGTAAAATAAGTAAAAAATCATACTTAAACAAATATGGAAAAACAACATAAATTAAAAAACATTAATGAAAGAGAATTCACAATCCAAGGTCACTCCACAATGGAAATACTGAATATAAAAAATGAAATGAAATGGTCCACAAAAATAGGGTGATGAATAAGCTTATAATTTCAAATAAAACCAAATAAATTTGAGAAGGATAAGGTAATGTCTTAAATAAGAAATTCATAGTCTCTCAAATATACAACTTTTGTTCTTAAGATAGATTAAACCAAAATAAACCTATTATGAACATATCTAAAAAGGAATGAAAAATAGGGAATATAGAAGTTGGGGAAAAGATTTAGAAACAAACTTGCCTATCAAGGGGGTGTTCATGCCTAAATGTGTACCATAGGTGCCCAGAGTGTTTAAGAAAAACTTCTCATTTCAGAATTCTAGGAATTTAGTGCATGATTTATGGGTTACAATAATCTTGTTATCTATCGGTGGAATAGAGGCAAAACAAGTGACTATTTTACAATATTTATATTATTTGGTGGTTGGGAGCCACCATGGTCAAATAGTAGATCTATGTAAAATATTTAGTATCTATGCTAAAAATAGTGAATTATGATCAAGAACTAATCTAATATGGATATTTACAATGACAATTAAACTAAGGTGATTAGGTTAAAAAAGAAGCAAAAGGAAGGGTAGGGCAGAAAGAAAGGATGTTGTTGATCTTTGTAATAGACATTATGATGAATTTTAAATATCATCTAAACATGCATTTAACTAAAGTATGAAGTGAAATAACTTAAACCCAAATCATAACATACATCAAGAAAGCTTCTAAGGAAGGTATAAAATGATGCAAATAGGAACCAAGCTCATTTTAAAGATTCACTCTTGCAAGAAAACAATATTAACCATAATGTAAAGGAAGTGCAACAAATGAAATAAGCCTAATAACTTTCAACTAATCTTGCATTAGCATAAATTAGTGACTGTACATTCAAGATACACATCCAAAATCCATAAGAACCATTCAAATCTAAAAGTGAAACTAGACAACTAAGAGAGAAACCATATAGCACTTCACACAAGCAAATACTAAACAATCTTTATAAAATTTTTTACTTATATTAATTACTCAAAGTTTATAAAGTAATTTGATTATAATAACTCTTCCCATTTTGACAATTAACAATTCTCCTTTTATAAGATACAAGGCATCATGTTGGTCAATCTCATCCAATTACATTTGTACAAATATATAAGATAGGTGTCCTTTCTATTACATTCTAGAATAAATGACCTTTTCCTTTTAAAAGACTTGTTTATATATAATGTGCTCTTAAAATTTTCACATGTTTATTATATACACCCTAAATTGGTCAAGCAACCACACATATCTTATCTTTTCATAGTCCTTTCATAGGAGACTTCAACTAGAGAATATGAGCTTTGTTCACATTTAACCATGTCTTTTGTTTTACTCATCTTGGTCTTATTTTATGCTTGAGTCACCTTTTTGCCTATTCCTAATCATCTTGAACCTTTCAAAATGTCATTCTACCTCAACCAGGCCATATCTCTCATGCTTATTCCATCCCCCAAGTCTTGAACCTATAAGATAGGAGTGTTAGGATTGGACTATAAAGTTGGGCCTTAGGGTGTATATTTCCAGCGCTCCTATCCAATGTCATTTTAAGCTCCAACAGTCAGTTTCCCTCACTTAGTGAGTCCCAACCCCTTTCTTAGCTTCATCTTTAATTTTTCCAATGTTATCCAAATGTAAATAAAGTTCCCAAATTTAAAACAAAGAGTCTCATATATAAAATACTTCACAAGGCATTTTATATCTAGCACTTACTACTTTGGTACATTATATAATTAAAATTACTTAATAGTATAGCTCAACATTCTGCATCACACATATGCTTGCATGATTGATCAAGGAAAGGCCTAGGAAAAAGTTCATTCTTGCATCTACCATGCACATTGATTATGTACATTCCCTAAGGAAGAACTACATTTGATCTGAGACCTTAGATTGAGGGTTAATATAGGTAGTGATCAAGATAGTAGGGGTTCTCAATTGTGTGATCATACTTCTTCTAACCCAATTTATCCCTCTTATGATTTTGATGTATTTATTGTTTCATGTGTGTAGATAGACCTAGGGTTTGGATATTTAAATATACCTACAGTGAGCTTTATCAACATTCAGCCTCTAAAATTTCATATATAGGCTCACACAAGGATAGCAGATAAAACTTAGAAAACTTGGGTCTCTAAGACAATAGTAGAAGAAAAAGACTATAGCATTGGACCCTAGGGTGTCCTATTCTAGTGTTCCTATCCTTCCATAAAATGAAATCTAAATCCAGGTTCCTGACATCTTCTCAGTCTTGTGCAGCAGATTTCAATCCCTAAATCATTTATTTCAACCTATTTTTCTAGATAAGTTTATTTCTTTTTATATGTAATTAATCTGATTAAATTGATAAAAACATATATTTTACTATATTTTATTGTATTCTTCCCCTCACTCCAAACCCTTTATTGTTTAGGAATTAGACCCTAGTTTCCCAAAAATAATAAAACATTTGGTGAACCCAACTTACTTTGAATAAATCTAAAACCCTAGATACACTTAGGGTTTTTCCTTCAAATTTTGTGAAAAAATTTAATTTTAAAATTATGATTTTTTGTATAAATTTTTGTGCATTTATGTCATTAAAATTTATTTTATAATTTACATTATAGCCATAATTTTCAAAAATTCTAAAACCCCAACCCAAAACCCTAGATTTCCAAACTAGGTCCTCAAACCCCAAGCCTTTCTTCCTTGAAATTTTTAGAAAAATATTTTGAACTTTTTGTAAATTATTTGGAGTGTCAAAAATATTTTTAGAATTCTTATATTGATAGTTCTTTTATGCAAAAATTAAATTTCAATTTTTTTATTTTTGTATAAATTTTTGTGCACTTATCTCATTCAAATTTATTTTAGAATTTAAATTATTGTCATAATTTTCAAAAATTCTAAAACCCTAACTCAAAAACTTAGATTTCCAAACTAGGTCCTCAAACCCCAAGACATCCTTAATGTAATTTTTAGAAAAATATTTTGTATTTTTTGCATATTATTTAGAGTGTCAAAAATATTTTCAAAATATCTATATTAGTAGTTATTATAGCATTTATTTTCTTAATAGTACTTTTACATATTCTCTTTGGTGAAAGAAATAAAATTTCCACTAAGGCACTTCTTCCCTCTCATCCCATAGATCAATTTCTAAATTTTTCTCATAATTATGATAATGAATGGACAAAATTGAACATTATCTAAAAATATGGAAAATGATTTCATTTACAGTGAAGATAATTATTGTTGTTGTATGAGGAATATGATGATACATGTGAAAATGATAGTGAATAAAAAGTAGATGCATCTTCTTCTCTCAAACCTATCTCTTTTATTACCTCTTCTAAAGAAAATAATTTTGATAAATGGGAAAGATACTTTTCACATTATTCTCATATGCACAATGTACCAAATGAAAAAATTAGTCATGTACTTCTAAGTGAACTTCTTATTTTTGATAATTTTCTTCCATGTGAACCTAATCTCTCTCTCTCTCTTTAGCTACTTCTATGTTCAAAATACAACAATATAAATACAATAGAATCAAATTGCCAATGCATAGTTCAAATGATGCATCTCATGCTCTCAACTCTACTTTATCAAAAGAATGTCTAAATGATAACTCTCTTTCTCTTACTTCTCATATTGAAAAAATTATAATGCATACACTCCATTCATGGATAACATAGATGCACATAATATTCCAATTTCACATGATAATTTATTGCATATTAGAAAATAATTAAATTTTTATCTTACACCTCTCCCTAGTGAAAATGGAAGTGATAATGAGTATGATAGTAAACATGTAAATGAATATGAAAATGAGAGTGACTATGAACAATATTTCATCCATGATAATGCATTGAATAATGATGATTATTATGTACATAGTGAAGAAGAAAATGCATCTCATGTTTCTAATTCTTCTCTCACTCTTCCTCTCATGTTTCTAACTCTTCTCTCACTCTTCCTCTCAAACATAATGCACTACCAAATTTATTTTATAATTTTATGCATGATTCTATCTCAAATTATGCACATATTAATGATAACATCACATCCTCTACTAAATTAGAATGTGATCCACTAAAACATAAAGATACCAATTAATCTCCCAAACCACCCCCTACTACAGTAGCACCTATTTCTCACTCTTCACCTAAAGAGAATGGTTTCCCACATCCCTCTACCAAGGTCCAAGTTACCATTCCTCAAAAGGTTCAAGTGAGCATAGCCCCTCTATATGATCTAATTTCTAAATATAGCATTCCCATGGCTAAAATTAATGATCAAATTCAATGATTAAATGAACCACTTAAAGTTGATAATATAACATCCCAAGAGATTATTTCTTTGATGCATGCATTTGGTGAATTAAAACACCAAATAAATCCCCTTACCTTGGAAAACAAGGCTTATAAGTCTTGGATAGATGCCAATGATTTACATGGTAACCCTATTCCAAAGACATTTGTAAAAGATTCATTTCCTAAGCATTTCTGAGTACCATCATTACCTCACTTTGATGGAACTAGAGATCCATTTGTACACCTTCAAGCCTTTCAAAAGGTTTTGTAATCTCATGTGAGTATTTTGATTCTACTCAAGTTGTTCTAATAGACATTATTGATGGAAGCACAGAATTGGTTCTTTCATCTACTCCCCATTATATCCTTTCACACATATGATGACTTAGAGGAGTCATTTCTTAGATATTACATAGTAAACATGGGCCCTCATGTTACATATGAGAAACTTGCAACATTGCATCAGAATATTTCAGAGCCAGTTAGTGATTATATCTTATAATTCAAGATGCACATGTTAAGATTGATTTATAAACTAGTAGATTTAGAGATTCAACATATCTTTATTAAGGGGCTTCATTAACCTCTCTTTGAGCATATATTATATCAGACAGAGTCCTCTTTTAGGTACTTATGTTATACAGTTCTAGCCATGGAAAATAAATTAGGATTGATTGAGGCATAGTTAGTTGATTGCATTACTCTATTTTTCATAATAGTACCTCCATATATATATCCTAGCACATAACATCCACCATGTCCTAAACAAGATAGAGGACCTCAACCAGAAAAGCAACTAGGTAAAAATAGAGAGCCAATTTTTAAAACACAACCTATAATAAGTACTCTAGAGAATAATAACAAGGCACCATTATAGTTTGATTCAGAGTAGGATAGCCCATGTGTCATATTATTAGCATTAATATTTATGAGGTTAATCACATTACCTTCTACTCATTGATGAGATCCACATCTCTTACATAGACATCCACATTAGCCCTTTTATAACTATCATTATATCTGTAGACAGAGATAATGATCATTATGGACTCGAGGATTGCATAAATAAATGTGTTGATAATGGCCTCATAACATTTACATAAGGGGCACTGAGATATCCTCCATCATGGATTCTTAGACCTTATTCCTCCATGGTTAAGTCATCCTAGGACATTCCTTTATAGGAATCATCAGTCACTCATCATGAGAATAATGCAGGTTATAGGATAGAACCTCATAGAAGATCTCTTATTCCACATATTTAGAAGGTTTAGAAACTAGTATAGTGAGAGAATCCTACATACAACACTATAGTCTAAGGAATACATAGTGTAGTTTCATATACATAACTGGCATAATCATAAGAATAGTAGCAGAGTATTGCTCTAGAGAGATATTCATTATAGTTGAGTTTTTTTTGTCCTATCTCACATAGAAACCCACTACAGTTAAAATTAGATGAACCCACATCAAAGAGTATTACTCTAGATAGATATTTACTATGGTTGAGTTTTTTGGGTCTTATCTCATGTATAAACCCACTACAACTAAGATTAGACATGCCACCATCATAGGTTTTAGCTCCATCTTGATCTATCACTCAGTCATATGCATCAAAGTAGAGGCCATAAGGTGTTATTTCATGTATCAATCCACTATGATTATGGATAGATGAGCCTTATTCAAAGCACATATCATTAGTTACACATCTATTAAGGTTACATTTGGTAGAGTCTCCATGCACAGCTACATTTAGTGCACAGTAGATAGTATCAGATACAGTGTATGTTCTTACATGGCATGAGTAGTATGGGCACTTATTCAATTAGACATAGAGGTTTATATAGATATACAACACACATTTATATTGATATATGTTTATAGATTCACTTATCAAGGAAACAATGGAGCTAAAAGACTAGCCTTTGTATTCTTGAGCCACTCTCTAGAAATTGAGCACAGAACACTCTCTTACATCCCCTTCTACTAATAACTAACATCTATAGTTTTGAATATCCCTCCCTTTCCAAACCAAATTATCCAAATATAGACCTTACCAATATCCTATTTTACCAATATTAAACTAGTTTACTTTGTCAAAATAAGTTACCAATTACAAAACTAGCACAAGTTCTTTACTTACATATGATTCAAAATCAAAACTAACGTCACACTTATCAACATATCATGAATAATCAAATCACATCCCAAACAACATTTTACCAAAACATATACAAACTAACACCAATACCAAGTCAACTACTTCTAAATTAATCATTTGCAAATTAATATACCAATATATTCCAAAATCCATAACACATTACACATGAGTCAAAATAAAAAAAAATCCATATATATAATAATTTTTTCAAAACATATACATCACATAAAATATAATAAATCATGAATGGGAATCATTCCCTCACTCTTAGTCTCACTCTCTCCACTAGTACCATTCCCATAATCCACTCTCGCACTTGATGACCCCACACCTCCTTAAGCTCTTGAATGCCTCTTATGATATCTATCTCACTCTACCAACTAACCATGCTCCTCAAACAAGTTTTTATGATACTTATGAAGCTCCATATACTCATCCATAATCTACTTACTCATTGATCCATAATTAGGTGGAGGCATCCTATGCTTGTCTAGCTCAACCCTCAGCTCATCTATCTCTTATGTTGCTCTAGCATATGCAGTTATCATTATAACTGCTCTATCAAACAAATGAGCATAAATGCTAGCTATAATTGTTTCTCTCTCTATCAAACCCTCCTCTACAACATAATTAGTTATATGTCATGTAAGCTCTCAAAGTTTTGACTCAATGATGGTCTCCCAAAACCCATTATCTCCACTTCCTACCCCAACTTGTGCTTCATCTTACACACCTTCCACTCCACCTGCACACAAATTACAACACTACATTAGATATATTCTTTCAAATCAAACTAAATCACAATCTCATACATAATTCAAATAAAATTTTTACTTACCTCCCATCATCTAGATCGGTGTAGGATCCTCATACTCAGGAGAATCCCTCCATCAATAGAATATAATGGATCCCATTGATGCCTAACCCACCATGTGGTATATGCCTCTATACGTCCAACATCATCTACATATGGAATATCTATAGTTGCATCTCACACATCCAAAGGTAATAGTGCTAACTCAACCTTAGTAGGCCTTACACGAGTTCCTACCCTCACTGATGCCTGTGTACTCCTCACCCATACCCATGTTGTAGGGGGCACATCTTATGGTACCCCAAACTATCTAGTCACATGCTCATACACCCCAACCTCGTGGTCATGTAACTAATAATTGACCCTCATATATTGTAACTGCACTTCATCATCAACCCACCCAAGGAATCCTCTATAGGGCCTCTATATGATATCATGAGTGACCAATCTATCTAAAAATCATATATAGTGATCTATCCCATGAGACTGAATAGTTGATGTACTCATCCACTACTCCTTAAATGGTTGTGAATGTGCCCACTTTAGCCTAGGTAACCTAATTAGATGCATAACTGCAATATGCTCATAAGCCTAACAATGCAATAAGGTAGTTACATTCATACTACCACTGAATGCCTCCTAGGTAAACCTATAAATATCCCTATATAGGTGGGCAAGCATAGTCTTACCCCATGAGAACATAGTTTTGTATACCTCAACACTATGAAAAATCATATGCATCATATATGCAATTGACAATCTACTCCTGTTTATGGCAACAATAAAGCCAACAACATATCCAACCACTTTTGTAGATGCAAAACACTCAAATGTATTATAACTAATATAAACACATCACTATCACTGCCTCTCTGATGTATGCCTAAGGGCACACCAAAAAAATACAAGGACACATAACCAATATCATCAATACCCATGTCATCCTAAAATATCACATGTTATCCATTAACCAGGAAAAAAAATGGTACACATTCTCTAGTGTCATAGTAATCTCCCCTATAAGAAGCCAAAAAGTACATGTGTCTATATTCCACCTCTCACATAAGGTGGTAATCAAATATCTATCCCACTTAATAATGCCTAGGTCACACACATGACCCAACCCTACCCTATCTATCATAACTCTCTCATCAATCAACAAAGGTAGCAACCTCAGTGTCTCCATCACCTGACCCCTATAGAACCCTCTCATCCATACCTTTCCCTATAAAACACTAGAAATAGCATATATCAGTTAAACATGCCAAAATAAATAGCCAAACAAAAACCATATCAACTAAACAAAGCAATAGCTCAAAAAATTTAGCCTCTAAGACAACAATGTTGGGTATAAGATAACAACACTGGACAAGAGTGATGTAACCTAGACAACAATGTTGGATCCTGGATAGCAATGTTGGATACATAATAGGATCACTAGAACTAGTCAAAAAATTCTGAGGCTACTTTAAATAAATCAAAAACATCAAAAATAGGCTTCTAAATAAGAAACAATCATGCATTTTAATTACTTACCAGGGTAACATCACCACCAGCCTCCACTTAGGCTACCAACTACTCAAATCAAGTCTTGAAAGGTACTCATCTCCTCACCATATCTCTCACTCCAAGAGCTCCAAATATCAAACTAGTCAATATGCAAATGAATCAAGAATCATTCCAATTTTCCTATATCAAATAACTTTTTCATCTAAAGAAAATACCATTTTACCTATAACTTGAACTTCATAACTTTGTTTCTCAAATCATTTTCTTCCATAGAATCATGATAATGATACCTTCAACATCATGTCATCTTTGATCTCTTACTACTTCATTTGCCTACCATAGCACATGCATATCCATATTTATATTATATCCATGCTTACACCTTGACCATCATTAATCAAAACTTGCTCTAATTTTAACAACTCAGTCTAATCAATCAAGCAACCTCTCAATCAATTCAAACTATACAAACCTTACATATATTCCTACACCACTAGTCATCACTTTTGGCTCAAACTCCTCTATCACATGATCTCATCCCTATCCCCGAAAGGGGGGCATCATTCCTACTATTCTTAATCCAATACTTACCTAGCATGCTTATCCACTCTCATATGTGGATAAACCATGGTTCTTACACCTTCAGTAGTCAAATTATCAAATTTAGCTTAGATCAGTCAAAATATATAGTGATTCAGATTACGTGGGTCACTCAACATCATTCAATATATTTAAAGGTAGACACCTTCAATTTATAGATACACAGACCATTTAGATATAGTGGTTCAAATCATATGAATCCATAGTGATTTTAGCTTATAGATACATAGACTATTCAGATATAATGGTTCAAAATATATGGATTCATAGTGAATTTGATACAAATTCAGACTCAAATACCAAATTTGGGAGCATGTACATTACTACATGTCTCACACATATAGCTTCATAAAACATGACATAATTTTAAGACTAGATAGAAAATTATAGGCATAGTATAAATCACAATGTTTTGATCTCCAATTCTGCATATGGGTCATGGCACAATAGGTCATATCACATGTAGTTATATAGATTACCAAGTTATACATACACATCACTCACATACTAGTTTTGGAGGCATGGCACAGATGTTCATATTCTTCATCATCCAAGATTATACAAATTGAATGGTAATACATGCCATTCTCTTCTTGCACATTTACCAAAATTTTAGATTACACCCAGTTGTACCCAAGTTGTCACTAGCTTGGATCACATAGTTGTCTACACTGGTTGGTCCAATATATTACCCAGACCTAGACTACATGAGTTTATTTGGGATAGAGGGTAAACATTAGTTTTGGGCCTCTGAGAACTTCTCAGTTTTAGTTCAAATTATTTTGAGTGGGGTCATGACAAATTTTTCTCTTCATAGTCTATAGATTTTATACACACTTTCTAGATTACATGAGTTTGTGTGGGATAGAGGATAGACATTGGTTTTGGGCCTTTGAGCATTTCTCATTTTTAGTCAAAGTCAGCATAGGGGGAAAGCATCACCCTATTCTATGTTACATAGATTCCACATTCAAATTCAATACAAATGGCATCCATTTTAAGGATTCCTTCTTTCTCCAAGCACTATTTAGCTCTCCATCCACATCCCTAGCTAAGAAGTGAGTTGGACCCTCTTGCAGCACATTCATTTCTACATAGGTAGGTTCAGGTACACATTTTATTTTCTTTTCTTTACTCTATTACATCATTTCATTACATAACTAGATTAAAATGGGGTAAATGTATACACCCTTAATTGGTCAAGCAACCACACATATCTTATCTTTTCATAGTCCTTTTATATAGACTCCAAATGGAGAATATGAATTTTGTTCACATTTAGCCATGTCTTTCATTTTACTCATCTTGGTCTTGTTTCATTTTTGAGTCACCTTTTTGCCTATTCCCAATCATCCTAAGCCTTTTAAATGGTCATTCCACCTTAGCTAGGTCAGATTTCCCATGCTTATTCTATCCCCTATGTCTCAAGCCTATAAGACAAGAGTGTTGGGATTGGACTATAGTGTTGGACCCTAGGGTGTCCATTTCCAATTCTCCTATCTAATGTCATTTTGAGCTCCAACAGTTAGTTTCCCTTACTTAATGAGTCATAACCCCTTTCTTAGCTTCATCCTTAAGTTTTCCAATGTTGGCCAAATGTGAATAAAGTTCCCAAATTCAAAACAAAGGGTCTCCTATATAAAGGACTTCATAAGTAATTTTATATCTATCACTTTCTACATTGGCACATTACGTAATTAAAATTAGTCAATAGTATAGCTCATCATTCTACATCACACACATATTTACATGTTTAATCAAGGAAGGGCCTATGAAAAGGTTTATTTTTGCATCTACTATGCATGTTGATTATGTGCATTCCCTAAGGGAGAGCTACATTTAATCTGAGACCCTAGATTGAGGGTTAATGTAGGTAGAGATTAAGACAAAAGGGGTTCTTAATCATACAATCATACTTCCCCTAGCATAGGGGAAAACATCACCCTCTTCCATGTTACAAAAATTCCACATTCAAATTCAATGTAAATGGCATCCATTTTAGGGATTCCTTCTTTCTCCAAGCACTATTTATCTCTCCATCCACTTCCCTAGCTAGGAAGTGAGCTGGACCCTTTTGTAACACATTCATTTATACATAGGTAGGTTCAGGTACACATTTTATTTTATTTTTTTAATCTAGAACTTCATTTGATTAAATCACTAGATTAAAAGGGAGTAAATGTATACACCCTAAATTGGTCAAGCAACCACACATATCTTGTCTTTTCATAGTCCTTTCATAGAAGACTCCAAATGGAGAATATGAGATTTATTCACATTTAGCCATGTCTTTCATTTTACTCATCTTGGTCTTGTTTCATCCTTAAGTCACCTTTTGTCCTATTCCCAATCATCCTAAGCCTTTTAAATGGTCATTCCACCTTAGCCAGGTCAGATTTCCCATGCTTATTCCATCCCCTTAGATCTCGAGACTATAATACAAGAGTGTTTGGATTGGACTAAAGTGTTGGACCCTAGGGTGTCTATTTCTAGTACTCCTATCTAATGTCATTTTGAGTCCTAATGGTTAGTTTCCCTTGCTTAATTAGTCCTGACCCCTTTCCTAGCTTCATCCTTAAGTTTTCCAATGTTGGCCAAATGTGAATAAACTTCCCAAATTCAAAACAAAGAGTCTCCTATATAAAGGACTTCATAAGGAATTTTATATCTAGTACTTTCTACTTTGGCACATTACATAATTAAAATCAGTCAATAATATAGCTCATCATTCTACATCACACATAGATTTGCATGTTTAATCAAGGAAGGGCCTAGGCAAAGTTCATTCTTGCATCTACTATGCATGTTGATAATTCACATTCCCTAAGGGAGAACTATATTTAATTTGAGACCCTAGATTAAGGGTTAATATAGGTAGTGATTAGGAAAATAGGGGTTCTTAATCATGTGATCATACTTCCCCTAGCCTAATTTTTCCCCCTTATGATTTTGATGTATTTTTTTTCATATGTGTAAATAGATCTAGGGTTTGGAGATAAAAATGGACCTATAGGTAGATCTATCAACATTCAACCTCCAAAATTTCATATACAAGCTCACACAATGGCAATAGACAAAACCCAAAACTTGGGTCTCTAAGACAATATTGGTAGAAAAGGACTATAGCACAAGACCCTAGGGTGTCTTATTTTGGTGCTCTTGTCCTTTCATAAAAAGAAATCCAAATCTAGGTTCCTGACATCTTCTCAATCCTATGCAATAGATTTTAACCCCTAAATCATTCATTTTAGCCTACTTTTATAGATAAGTTTATTTCTTTCTATATGTAATTAATCTGATTAAATTGATCAAAACCTATATTTTATTGTATTTGATTGGATTCTTCGCCTTACTCCAGACCCTTTATTGTTTAGGAACTAGACCCTAGTTTCCAAATAATAATAAAACATTTATAAAAAAGAATATCCTATTTCAAAATATTATACAAAGTTGATTATACAAGGAATATTCTTATTACATTGATCTTTGGGACCCTTATGATGCTGAAGGTCTGAGTTACTATTTTAGGGTCCTCATTGTTTATTGACACTATTCAATATAGGTATGGTCCCATCTTTAGGTTGCAAATCCTTTTTAAACTACTCACCAATGGATAATAGCTTGACTACTTTACATAGATGGCAATTAAAGCTCTCCTTTGCATTATCAGGTCTGTAGGGTCTTTGATTTGGCCAATTACACTCATATGGCTATGACATGGCACTTCCAATGCATCCCCTTATCATTATGTTCATCCCTATTCAAAATATGACTATGCCTTTGAATTTGGATCCTAGTAGCTATCTTAAAATTAACATCCACATGACCATCATTTAATGCCCATGAGAATATCTTTGATGGTCACATGACCATCAATTTTAAACACATGATCAAGGCTCTTTGCTATGTTAAAATTTACATCCATGTAACCATCATTTGGCATCTATGGGACCATCATTGATGGTCACGTGACCATCAATTTTAAACATGTTATCGAGACTAGTTAATATCTTAAATTTGACATCCACATGACCATTATTTGGCATCTACGTGAACTCCATTGATGGGTGCATGACCATCAAATTTAAGCTCATATTTGAGACTATTTA
Source organism: Torreya grandis (assembly GCA_037957365.1). NCBI lineage: Eukaryota > Viridiplantae > Streptophyta > Pinopsida > Cupressales > Taxaceae > Torreya > Torreya grandis. The sequence goes on from JARHVA010005325.1 coordinate 705,982, forward strand.
CTAGGTTTACCACTTATAATTTTTGGGTTCATACTTCTTCCTACATGTGCCATGTGATGGTCTCATGCTTGCTTGTATCTTCATTGAAAAACTTTGATTTGTCTCACACTATTAGATTTTGATTGGGTGAGTAAACATGCATTGTATATCCTATAAAGATGAAAAATGTTTAGGTCAAGTCTAGGAGTAATATTAACTTAAGTTCAAGTCTTAAGCTAAGGTTCAAGACATATAAAGTGACCTCAAAAATTCAAATGGACTTTGCAGTGGGTAATTATTTTGGGATTTTTGTGTCAGACAAAATATCCAATGATAAAATTCTAAAGGGTCTTCTTTATAAAATCCCTAGGGCTATGTGCCCTTCATAAAAATCCCAAAAGATAATTTTATTAAGGCAAAGGTCACATTCAAAAGAGTTACTGATAATTTGTTGTGGGTAATATTTTTTAGGCTTTTTATATTAAATAAAATGTTTAAAATAAAAATCCAGAAGGGTCACTTAAAGAAATAATAAGTTCAAAATAAATATGTCTAAGGGCAAGTGCAAAGAGGCTGAAGGGAAATTTTCTCGAGAAAAATTCCTAATAGAATAAGTTTGTGGGGAAATTATTTTAAACAAAATGTCAAAAATAATTGTCTTGACATAGATAGACCAATTGAATAAGCCTCAAAATAATTTTTAATGAACTATTACACCAAAACCTTGAGGCGTTAGTGAAGTCTGCCCACCAAGACCATAACATCCCACCATGCTTCCAAAGCCCAGACTCTAGGCTAGATTTGCTCCTATACAACCAGGTTTCCCTGCGTGTACGAACCCCAGATGAACACTACCATGCTGGTGTAGCCACCTACTCTATGACTTAAACCCAGGTGGAGGCTCTGATACCACATGTAACGAACTGCTACACCAAAACCTCGAGGCGTTAGTGAAGCCCACCCACCAGGACCATAACATAATTCCTAAACAAAATCCCAAAAGTACTTGGATAAAGTATCTAAAATATAAACTTGATGGTTATAACAAAAGGACTTTGCATTTATGTTAGACCACATGAATAATAAAAGGGTTTGAAATGGGGGCTTGAGACATAAAAGGGACTAAGCATGGATGTTAGACTAAGGTTTGGTCATGTTGAAAAATATGACTAAGCCTTAGTAAATAAAAATAAACTAATCCCATAACATTATTTAAAATGTTCACACATAAAAATTTACCACTAGATTCAAATCAAGTACTCAAATTAAATTTAGATTAAGGGTTTAGTTATTTAAATATGAATCTAACAAATCAAAGGTTAGTAAATAATCAAGTTAACACTAAAATCATGAAAACCAAGCATTATTCATTCCAAGTAGACTTTATTGGACCTACAACTTGAAACATAGAGATCCAATGTTAGTATTTTAGATAAGGGCAAACTAGAACCATGAACAAATATGCTAACCAAACTAGGTGTGGGTGATCTTCAAATAAAAATAATGTGTAATCATTCTAATGATAATCTAATCAAGTGAATTTTCTATTTCAAGGTACAAATTTGCACAATTTGACATGAGGATCCCCATTTTTGAAAAATGGGGGTATGTTGACCTCAATAAATGGCAACTTCTAGTGGAAACATAGTAATATGTTAGAATTTAGAGACTCAATCATGTTGTGTGTGTGATTTGATTCCACTTAATAATTGTCAAATGATTTAGATAACAACTTCTAGGTTCATGGCTTTAATCATTAATATTGACTTTCAACATGTTTAAATATTCTTTGAGAACCATGCTATAGTTTAAAGAAGGCTTGGGTTTTGCTCTATTACTAGCCAGGCATTCATAGCCCTAATAGAGATGCCTTTAGCTCCACTCAAGCCCTTGCTCCACTCAAGCCCTTGCTCCACTACCAATCAGGTATACATAGCCCTGATGAAGATTACTATAATCACTTCTACTTAGAAATCTTTTGATTTTTTAATAAGCTCTTATTTTTTTATTTTTTAGATCATTTTTTTGGCCTTCTAGTAAAGGTTGGGAGCCAGGTTAGCCATGTTTAGGGATTTAGTCAAGTGTTTGATTTTTATACAATCATCCTTGGATGTAAACTTTGTCCCAAGAAACTAATGTTTTTTAAGTGTAAACATGATTGTGTCCTAATAGTTTAAGATTTCATCCTATATGTGCAATTCTTCTTAAAACCAAGCTTAGATCAAAACAAAGTTTAAAATCTCAAGGAATAATTAACTCATCCATCAGTATTTTCTTGGTTCTCTAAAATATAACATCAATCTCCTATTTCAACAATCCATGATCAACCAAAGTTGAGAAGTCATACCAGCATTTTTGAACTATGAAGTTTCTTGAGAAACTAGATAAAACCTTTGTTGAGGGTTATCCAAAAGGACTTATTTAAAAGTAAGGAATAAAGTAAGGGAAAATAAATAACTATAAATAGGCACTATATACAAACAAGGGATAGGAAGGAAAAAAGAAAGAAATAAAGAACAATAAAAGAACTAATCCCTACACCAACTGCCTAAAGTATTTACCTCCTGGATCAAATGGAAAGTTATTTAGCCTACTATAGAACCTTGAAGCATAATTTCATTCATTTAGTGTCCTCTTCTTGTGGATAGGAGCACTTTTATTCTTGTGTCTTCTAAGTGATGTATCTTGGTCTCCTATCATCATTCTCATATGCATGGATCAAAGATCTAAATCTAAGACCTAGTCATCATCTTTCCAAATCCTTTTGCTTTGTAGTAGTAATTCTAGTTCTATTTCATCCATAGATAGATAGTGGTTTATATCATCTTCACTCAATAATGGTAGCTCAGCTAGTATCCTTAGATTGATGTATTCATTAGGTTATTTATAAGGTGGATATGGTCTACCAATCTTTATACAAAAATATTCCAAGTCATCCCAAAAGGCTTCTTTATCCTAATCAACTTAATGATCTTCATTTGGAATCTCATCATCAGAAACATGTTGGTCACATATTTATAACCCTTTGATGGAGTCATATGAAATTTCTTGATCTGTTGCATTATTTTCATCTTCATCTTCCACAAGTATTTCAATGACATCCTTAGGAACTTCATTCATCTTAGTTGTAACTTCTTTCAATAAATCTTGATATAATTGCCGATCATGGTCATCTTCTTCAATAGTATCTTCAATTTCAGCAATGTATTCATATGAAGAGTCCTCATAGTTATCTTCTGAAGAGAAATCATCTTGTATTTGATCTTATCCATGGGGTTGTTCATCCTAATGAGATATTACTTCTTCTAGACCATCTTCAGGTTTACTTTCCTCTTCAAATGGAAAATCAAAAGACTGTATAAAGATAGATGTCCGTACAACATTGTCTTGATTAGGTGAAATTTTAGAAGTGCCTCTTCCACATTTATATGCTTCAAAAACATGGCACTAATCAACTAAATATATACCATAAAGATTCATTTCATGCATGCTCTTAGATGAATCATTATTATTGTTTTGAAACCTAGGTGCAGGTTTGTTTTGATTTGCATTAGAAATGGCATTTAACATAGGAAAATTAAGATTGACATTTGGAATAGTATATTCCATTTGACACTGGGGTTACATTTGATCATTTATTACCATGGCTTCAGTATAGGCTAAAGCTAATATATCAATGACTCTAACAGATCTTTTAAAAAACACAATAGTCAATGGATCTAAAGCATCCTTATAAATCTTTAAAGCTAAAGCCTCAATAGGTCTATAAGGAGTTATAGTTATATTAAATGTCTTTTGAAATCTAGCATTAAAATGTCTAATGGTTTCATTTGAATCCTTCTTCATAGTAAGGAATTGTTGATAAAGGACATATGGATTGATGGTATTTCCAAATTGATCAAAAAAATAATTATCAAAACCATTCCAACCGATAATGAAATCCTCAAAAAGGTTAAGAAACCAATCATAGGCCTCATCTCTAAGAGTAAAAGGAAATAATCTACAGGAAACATCTTCATGAACAACATTCAACAATCTTAAGTCATCCTTAAATAACTTGATGTGTTCCTTAGTAGTAACAACACCTGTAGGAATAAAAGAAGGCAAATACCTTTTAGGATTTTGAGGAATATCATGTATTATACCTGGCATGTTGATTGAAGACCCACCTATCCAAGCCATACCTTGAACATATGAGTACCTTATATTGGTGAAGTGTTTGATACTTTGGAAATTTTTCTCACCCAAGCTTAACCTTGGAAAATTCCATCTTGTGATCTTGAAACCTATTTAAAATATGATGCATCAAACTAATCTTTTGCAAAGTATAATGATTAAGTTTTCACATTAAGCCAATTTTGCACAAATATATGTCAAGCATGACTATATTTAATGAAATTATCTCAAAGATACATCTATATTAATGAATTAGAGGTATATTTACACCTTTAAGCTTGAATGAACTCAAATTTTCAAATAATTAGTCAATCTTTATATAAAATTTCTATTACTAACCTTAAACATGGGAAATACACAAAGCATAAACTACCTTTGCATGAATGTCTATGGATATTCAAATAATTTGATCTTTGGCTAAAGGAAGCCTAAATATTGGTCTAAATCCATAAATATCAATGATATTTACATAATTTAGTAAAAGATAACTGAAATATGTAAATAATAGACCAATATTTGATCAAAACACACTAAAATTAGCAAAGATTCTACAAATCCATAAAGATCTAGCTAAAGGCCCCCATTCTAACACCAATGAAGCTCCTCCTGTTGATTCCTAAATGTGTATCATAGGTGCCTAGAGTGTTTAAGAAACACTTCTCATTTTAGAATTCTAATAATTTAGTGCATGTGTTATAGTTTGTGATAATCTTGTTATTTATTGGTGGAATAGAGGAAGAACAAGTGATTATTTCACAATAGTTATATTATTTAGTGTTTGGGAGCAACCATGGCCAAATAGTATAACTGTGTAAGATATGTAGTATCTATGTTAAGAATAGTGAATTATGATCAAGAAATAATCTAAGAACTAATCTAAGATGGATATTTACAATGATAATTTAACTAAGGTGATCAAGTTAAAAAAGAAGGAAAAGAAAGGGTGGGGCAGAAAGAAAGGATGTTGCTAGTATTTGTAATAAATATTATGACAAAGTTCAAATATCATCTAAACATGCATTTAACCAATGTATGAATTGAAATATATTAAGCCTAAATCACAACATAGATTAGGTACGCTTCTAAGGAAGGTATGAAATGATGCAGATAGGAACTAGGCTCACTTTAAAGATTCACTCTTTCAAGCAAAAAACATTAGCCCAAATGCAAAAGAAGTGCAACAAAAAAAATAAGCATAATAAATTTCAACTAATCTTGCATTAGAAAAAATTAGTGACTCTGCATTCAATATACACATCCAGAATCCATAAGAACCATTCAAATCTAAAAGTAAAACTAGATAACTAAAAGAGAAACCATATAGCACTTCACACAAGCAAATAATGGACAATCTTTATAGAATTCCTTAAATTAATTTCTCAAAGTTTAAAAATTAATTTGGTTCTAAGAACTCTCCCCTTTTTGAAAATTAATAATACTCCTTTTATAAGATATAAGGTAGCATGTCAATCAGTCTCATCCAATTAATTTATACAAGTGTTTAGGATAGGTGTCCTTTCTATTCATTCTAGAACAAATGACCTTTTAAAATACTTGTTTATAGATAATGTGATCTTACAACTTGCACATGTCTATAAAAAATAATATCATATTTCAAAATATTATACAAAGCTAATTATACAAGGAATATTCTTATTTCATTAATCTTTGGGATCCTTATTCTGTTGAAGGTCCAAATTACTATTGTAGGGTCCTCATTATTCATTGATGTTATTAAATACAGGAATGGTCCTATCTTTAGGCTATAAATCCCTTTTTAAACTAATCATTAATGGATAATAGCTTGACTACTTTACATAGATGGAAATTTAGGCTCTCCTTTGATTATCAAGTCTGTAGGATCTCTAATTTGGCCAATTACACTCACATGGCTATGATGTGTCACTTCTAAGGAGTCCACATTTGATTATGTTCATCCCTATTTAAAATATGACCATGGCCTTTGAATTTGGATCCCAATGGTTGTCTTAAAATTGACATCCATGTGACTATCAATTGACGTCTATTGGAATTTCTTTGATGGTCACATGACCATCAATTTTAAACATGTGATCAAGGATTTTTTCTATGTTAAAATTGACATCCACATGACTGACATTTGTCATCCATGAGAATGTATTTGATGGTCATGTGACCATCAGTTTTAAACTTTTCATTGGGACTAGTTACTATCTTAAATTTAACATATGTACGACCATCATTTGTGTATGCATAACCATCATTTAATGTCCACATGAATTTCATTAATAGGCATGTGACTATCAAATTTAAGCTCATCTTTGGGACTATTTACCAAGTTTTCTACTTGTCATTTATGGGTTTTTCCTTCTTCCTACATGTGCCACATGATGGTCTCATGCTTGTTCGTATTTTCATTGAAAAACTTTGATTTTCCTCACACTGTTAGATCTTGATTAGGTGAGTAAAAGCATGTTATAGATCTTTCAAATATGCATAATGTTTAAGTTAGGTCTAGGATAAATATGAACTTAAGTTAAAATCTTAAGCTAAAGTTCAAGACATATTTAAAGTGACCTCATGTATTCAAAGGGACTTAGCAATCAGGTCTTTTACATTGGACAAAATATATGATGACGCAAGTTCAAAGGGTCCTTTTTATAAAATCCTAAAGGGTATGTCCCCTTCACAAAAATCTTGAAGGATAATTTTATTAAGGCAAAGGTCACTTTCAAAAGAGTTGTAGATAATTTACTATGGGGAAGATGTTTCAAGATTTTTGCATTGGACAAAATATCTGAAACAAAAAGCACAAAGGGTCACTTCAAAAAATAATAAGTCCAAAATGAATATGTTGAAGGGTAAGTGCAAAGAGGCTAAAGGAAATTTTTTTAGGCAAAATTCTCAATAGAATAAGTCCATGGGGAAATTTTTCTAGACAAAATGTCTAAAACAATTGTCCTAACATAGATAGACCAATTATATAAGCCCTGAAAGAATTCCTAAACAAAATATCAAATGTACTTGGAAAAATTATCTGAAATATAAACTTGATAGTTATAATAAAAGGAATTTGCATTTATATTAGACCACATGAGTAATATAAAGGTCTAAAAGGGGGGCTTGGGACATAAAAGGGACTAAGCATGGATGTTAGACTAAAGTTTGGTCATGTTGAAAAACATGACTAAGCCTTAGGAAATAAAAATAAACTAATCCCATAGCATTATTTAAAATATTCCTATGTAAGAAGTTCCTACTAGATTCAAATCAAGTACTCAAATTAAACTTAGATTAATGGTTTAGTTATTCAAATATGAATCTAACAAACCAAAGGTTAGTAAAGAATCAAGTTAACACCAAAATCATGAAACTAAAGCATTATTCATTCCAAGTAGACTTTATTGGAACTATAACTTGAAACATAGAGATCTAATATTAGTATTTTAGATAAGGGAAAACTAGAACCATGAAAAAATATGCTAACCAAACTAGGTGTGGGTGATATTCAAATAAAAATAACTTGCAATCATGCTAATGATACTCTGATCAAGTGAATTTTCTATTTCAAGGTACAGATTTACACAATTTGACATGAGGTTCCCCATTTTTTAGAAATGGGGGTATGTTGACCTTAATAGGAGGAATATGAAATGGGTGGTAGGGAAATATAGGTGGTCCCAAGGTAAAAAATATTTATTGAAAACAAGACATTCAAATAAAGTTAACAAAACAAGAAAACTTTTGACATTAAGGACTCTAGAGAACTTGCCTTAGACACACAAATTGGGGTTATCATAGTGAAGTATAAATATCATCTCATAAAGGTTATGTGCATGAAAATTAAAATTATACCTAACTTCCCACAACATGTTTTTCATTCCTTAGGACCCCTTATAGAGCCATCAATCTACTATGAATATTGGGTACTTTCATGAGAATGTAGGTAGAAATATAGATAATTTTGAGACTTCCTATCCCAATCTACTATCCTACTACACCCTAATGGACCTTGGCTCTATCATGATACCAACTGTGGAGTTAGAGATTTGACTAGAATAGGAGATGTGCTTGATAATCACATCTTTTGATGTGATTTTGACTTTTAATTTTATATATGCCTTTTTATCATTTATTTTTTTTAAATGATTTGGCTTTTAATTTTTTGATGAATTTTTATATTCCTCCTCCATTTGGATTTAGAAAACCAATTATGGGTGTTAAAAATGGCTATCATTAGAAAACTTAGACTTGATAGCTAATGAAAATAATTTAGATAACATGGTGTCTAGGACTCTTGTACTTACATATTAAATAAAATTATTATCTTGAACCCAACCTTGATATTCCCAAAGTGGAATGAAAATAGAGGAGAAGATGAAAATGAACATGGAAAGATTGAGTTACCTCAAAATGCAAAAAATATGAAATGTGAAAAATGGTACAATGATAGGTAAGCATGACTCCAGATCATAATAAATAATGTAAGTGTAGGGAGACATGAGAAATAGTTTGTTAAAATTATTACCATAAAATAATATAATTGATTTTGAGAGTATGAAACCATAACTATTAACCATTGCCTTATTTTTCAAGTAAAATACTTAGCTTAGAAAAGAATTTATGAAATCAAAAATTTGTGAGGAAACCCTAGTCTTATCCAAGGTCTTACATTGAAAATCATAAAGAGAAACCAAATAGTTGTAAAAATGGAGACTAATGAAATAATGTTTTGTGAGGAAGGCTTGGTCCTATCCAAGGTCTTATTTTAAAATTCACAAAGGATAACCAAATAGGTGAAAATAAGTTTGTAAAATAATGAGTCAATGATCAAAAATAAGCTTCAAAATTTTCTAGGAAAAATGAAAATATAAGATATTCATGAGGGAAATTGGGTTATATCCACAATCTCATGCTACAAATCATGAATGACCAATTATTAGAACTAAGGTTATTGAGAGTGATGTAATGCTTCACATTGGGAATCTTGTAGAAAACCTAAAAAGTGTGTTATTATTTATAGTATATGAAAATATGTGACAAACATGTAGAAAAGTAAATATTTAGGCAAAATATTTCTTGAAAATTTGAGCATTAGTGGGTTATTTTAAAATATGTCCATTAGTTTGTATTCTATAATTACTAGGACCAAGGATATCTTTAACAAGGTCAGGACCCCACCATTTTTGGATGTACTTGCTTTTTATATCATGTGTAGAATCTAGTTTGAGGACTAGGTCACCAATATTTAAGGTGTGTACTTTGACTTTTTGTTATGTTTTTAGCAATGTGAGCTTTATATTGTAAAATATGTTGTAAGGCATCCATACATCACTCATCTAGGAAATATAAAGCATGGAGATGAGATTCACATCATTCCTCATCATAAATAATACCATGAAGATAAATATGTAATGATGGTAGCTCAAATTATAAATGGAAACTAATTCAACCCATATACTAATGAAAATGGTGTTGCCCCAGTAGTAGTATGCATGTTAGTGTGATAAGCCTAGAGTGTGGGATAGAGTTGTAGATGCCAATCATTAGGAGATTATCTAATAGTATTTTTTAAAAATTTGTTCATAATTTTTTTGGTGGATTCTCCTTACCCATTGCATTGAGTATGATAAGGTGATGATAATTTTTATGTAATTTTGGATTTTTCACATAGTTGTTTCATATCTTTATTTTTTAAATTGCCACCATTGTCATAAATAATAGTATGAGGAACTCCAAAAGGATAGATGATTTTATTAAGAATAAATTTGTAAATATTAATACTAGTAATGTTAATAAGAGGCATATCTTCCACCCACTTGGTAAAATATTTAGTGGTGGTGATAATGAATACCTGATCATCTTGTGATCTAGGTAATTTATTGATGAGATCTAATGCCCACATAGAGATTGGCCAAGGAGATTCTAAATTTTGGAGTTTTAATAGAGGATAATGAATAAAATCATCATGAAGTTGAAAAAGATTACACTTTTTAGCAAATTATTGGTGTCTTTTTCAAGAGTAGGCCAAAATTTACCCATGCACAGGTATCTACAGGTTGTGGCATGATCACTATAGTGACCATCATAGATGCCCCCATGTTCTCATTCAAGGAGAGTAGTAAATTATTCTAGCATTACACAATGTATTAAGGTTCCTTATACATTACAATATTATAGGGTGTTATATCAAATTACATATTTGTATGCTTATTTGTAAATTAGGGTCTTTTCATGAGAATCTACTTTTGGAGGGTAAGTATGGTAATCGATGAATTAGATGATATTTTTGTACCATGAGCTCTGTCAAATAATATCTTCTATGTGACAAATTAGGAAATCATTTTTATTTTGTATAGAATAAGTTGACTTCTTCATTTAGATAAAAAATTGATAATCATGAATAATTTGATGAGGATGAAACAATGATGTTGATGAAGCAAGAGAATCGGCTATAGCATTTTGCTCTTGTGGGATTCGTTTAATGGTGAAATAAGTGAATTATTTGGCAAGTGTGGTGTAAATATGATGATATGTGATGAGGTTTTCACTTTTACATTTATAATATCCACTAATTTGATGGCATATGAGTTGTGAATCACCTAAAGCATGTAAATATGGGATGTCTAAATCGATTGTGACTTGTATGCCTAGTATACAAGCTTCATATTCAACCATATTATTAGTGACATCAAAGGTTAATCAAAATGCTTGAGTTTTGATTTTACCATGTGGTTTTTTTAAAACACATCCTGCCCCAGCTCCTTGAAGGCATTTTCTACCATAAAAGTGAAGTGTCGAAGTTTCCTCATGCAAGTCAATTATAACTTCTAGTAATTATTCAATGGATACTTTAGATTTAGAGGTAGAAGTAAGAGAGATAGTTTCATCATGGTTATCTACTTCCAGATCAATAGTGAAATTATGGAAATAATATTTAAGTGAGATAACTTTATTAAGACCTTTGATATAAAGAATATTTTTGTTCGAAAGGGTATTTTGAAGGTGATTAGTGGATGGTAGGGAGGTAGTTGTAATTTGATCTATGATGACCTATAATTTGAATATTTAGAGGTCAAATTCCATCAATAAGACAATCCATTTGTTAATTTTATCTCTAGGTAAGAAAGATTTGGAGAAAAAATGATGAATTAGATTAGAATGGACAATGACATAAGTAGTTTGATAGATCATATAATGCAAATATTTTTAGCTATAAAATAGATAGCTAAATAATCATGTTATAATTTTTTATAACATTTTTTGTAATTTATTAACCTTACCTGATATAATAAATAACACATCTTCTACCACTATCATCTTGTTGAGTGAGCATTACCCCTACTGATATGGGGGCACATGACATATATAATATTAATGGATGATCATTTGAAGGTGGGAAAATAGTATGAAGATGAAGCAAGGATTATTTCATGTTTTTAAATTATTTTTGGCATGAATCTATCCATTCCATAGCATTGCCTTTTTAAAGAATGGAACTAATGAAGTAGATGTGGTAAGACATTTCTAGAATAAACTTGTGAATTGCACCAAGTTTATCAACGTATGTTCATATGTTTGGAATGGATCAAGGGATATTCATATTGATAATAGATTTAATCTTAGCTAGATTGATATCAATGTCTCAAAAGGAGACTATAAAATCTAATAGTTTATCATAAGTAACATCAAACACACATTTGAAGGGGTTAAGTCTAGTTTTATATTTAACTAGTTGATAAAATATGATATCTAAATCATAAAAAAAAAATTATCAATAAGATCATCCACATAGGTTTTAATGATTTTATAAATGATATCATGAAAAATATGGGTCATTACATGTTGATAGGTAGATTTAGCATTTTTTAGACTAAAAGGCATTTTGACATAATAATAGGTGCCCTATTTTGTGATAAATGTTGTTTTATGTTTATGCTTAGAGTTATGTGAATTTGGTTATTGATGAGTTTTGAAATTATTATTTAATAATGTCAATCTAGGGATAGTGTCCAAAGGCTATCTACAATAGGAGAAAGAGATCTCTAGCAACCAATCTCTTCTACCAACTCCACACTTGCATGAATAGGAAATCACACTTGTAGAAAAGTAAATCACACCACACTTTAAAAAAAAATCACACTTGAAAAAATTAAATCACCCTTGCAATAAATTAAATCACACTTACAGGAAAGTAAATTGTTGAATTGAAAATAAATGATAAACATAAAAAACACCTGTAAGTTCACAAAAAACTTTACAAAAAATAAATATTTACATGAAAAATAAATAATAAAAATTTAAAAAAATAATTACATAATAAATAAGTAAATAAAAATACATTTATCCATCTTCCTTGACAGGAGTGGCTAGCTCATTCCTCGAAAGAGGATTTTAATCAGAACACTAGATTTATGTCACAAAGCTTCAGAATGTATTATTGATAAATATTGATTACAATGTTGTGGGAGGTTGTATTTATAATCTCATGCTTCCAACCAACTCCTTATTCAAGAATAATAATCATAGATGCTCTCCACCAAATATGGAGAGAAACATAATAACTTAGATATTCTAGTTTATCTTAATCTTCCACAAAATATGGTGAGAGACGTTATTATATATTAACAACATAAGCTCAATATTCATTAAATATGAAGAGAATTATTTATGAAATGAAATTACATAAATATAAATTTAGATGTAAACTATAAACTTGAAAAGCCTTAGAAAAGAATCTATAGATGGGCACACATCTGTAGATATGCATAGTCCATAGATATGATTGCATAGTCCATAGATATCTCAACCTACAGAGTCCATAGATTCCAGTCCTATAGAGTCTGTAGATATGAAACCTATAGAATCTATATATTTTCTCCAAGTTTCATTCTTCTAATTGTTGATGACTATGATGGAGTCTCTTGGCATTTGATACTTTGAAGTAGTTTTCAATTAATGAATAATAATGATATAGAGCTACTGGCTGAGTCTATAAATATGAACTGAGTGAGTCCATAGTAAATCTGAGTGAGTCTATAGCTATGTCTAGAGTGCGTGTAGCTCACCTTATAGCTAATACTTGGTTAGTACCTCATGATAATGTCTAATATGGCTTATTGTGGGCTGCATATACACATATTAACAAAATTTTCCAAATCATAACAATAATCAGCAATCAAGAAGATAATAATTTATAAATAAATAACCAAGCATTAGTTCTCTATTTCATTCTAAATAAATCATAAGTTTAGAAATTACACTTAGATCCAATTCTTAATCGAAGGGAAAGGGATGTTATCACATGGATAAAATGAGCCATTTTATGGTCTCATCAGTTATATCCCAATAAACTATCCATGAGTAATAACATTTTGTAACTACCATTAGAATCAATAATGGCATAAATTTATGGTATGGGAAAATTGTCTTTTGGAAAATCTAATTTTATGTTGTGAAAGTTGATGCATATGTGAATAACCATGGTGATTTTTTTATGAATAGGGATAATGTTTGAGAACCATTCTGAGTATTCCATAGTTTTAATGAATTTAGCATCTAAAATTTTGATGATGTCTTTATGACATAAGGTAAAAATATTAGGAGGTGATTTTTATTAATTTTATCATATGGGTTTGGCATCTAGGTAGGTGATGATGTTATGGATGATGATGTTAGGATTAATTATAGGCATGTCTTCATATGACCAAGCAAAATCTTCACAATATTTGTCAAAGAAGAGATTAAAATTATCATATTCTTTGAGAGTGAGATCTTTAGAGATGATAATAGGTCAAGGACATGTAGGTGTACCACATTCAATTTTTATAGTTTATTTAATAAGCATAACATTTTCATCTTGGAAATGATATGGATCAGGAGGGAGGGAGGGAAGAAATAGGATGTGTTTTTGGGTCCACACTAGCAATGAAATTATTTAAACAAGGAATCTTTTGTTAAAAGTTGCCAAACTTATGATGTTAGTGTGGAAGTTGAAAATCTCTAACATATAGGAGTTATAATATAGATTCGTCATTACAAAGCATGGGTATAGGTCCATAATATTTTAAATATACTTCAATATCAATGATTTTATTACCTATTCTATCATATTCAAAATGTATTTGTCTCTTTAGTTATTTTAGCATTTAAGCTAATTTTAGGTAAAGTAATGAATAAAGATTCTATAGATTTTACACCATATTTAATGAGAGCCAATGCTCACAAAAGTGAAGAGAAAAAATATTTCTTGGTCAATCAACTTCACACATAATTATTAATCAGGAGAATTACAATTATATAGTAATTCCCCTATAACCACTCTCCCTAATAATAGGTTAGTTATTCTAACAACTAACAACTACCAACTACTATCTAACAAAATCCTCACTATCCTATATTAGTGTGATTGTTACTTAAGTAATAATCTCCACACCTTATAATACAAATAATAATATTTACTCACATAATAATGTTCACACTAATATTCTCAACATTCCCCCTTAGTGTGAGCATGCTTGTCTACTTTATATTCCCCCACAAACAAGGACATTAGATTCACCTGATAATGCATCCATTGCATAAATGAGAGATGAAGAATCATCATACATATTTATTTATATATACATATTTATTTATATCTATTTCCATGAGCTTTATCATTGAAACTAATGTGTTTTTTATATTAACCAAAACTATTTGTGCTTATGCACATTTGTGACCCTTTGACTCTCTCTGAATATGGTGTAGAAACTATATTTATGAGAGATTAATATTAATCATACATATCTATTGATATATATCTCCATGATATTTATTTTTTAAACTACTATGTTGTACCAAAATCTTATTTGACCCCTTTTGACTAAAAAT
This sequence comes from Torreya grandis, assembly GCA_037957365.1. Lineage (NCBI taxonomy): Eukaryota > Viridiplantae > Streptophyta > Pinopsida > Cupressales > Taxaceae > Torreya > Torreya grandis. Next base: position 720,988 of record JARHVA010005325.1, read on the forward strand.
GATCAACAACTACACAACTAGTCTTATTGACATTAAAACATGTGTGTGTGTGTGTTTATTTAAATACCAATATTTAATCTTATAAACTAGACATACTTTTATTTGAATAACACTCTTAACCTAAACTTAAAATATAAATGACAAACTATAAAATAATTAAAAAGTAATTGAAATTTTCTTTGACCAAACATAACTATAAATGGAATCTAATCTATATTCTAATAAAACTAAAACTAAATTAAACTCATAAAAATATTTAAAAAATTAAAATTAAATAATAAAAACTAAACCACTAACCAAAACATAAAAAACAACCCCAAAAAAATACCACTAATACCTAAAAGATTATTGTAAATACCATGTAATACTAAGCCACTTAATAAACATATTTACATATTAAAAAATAAAAAAAGGACTTAAACCTTAATAATGAAATACTAAAATTTAAAAAAATTTATTCATTCCTAAATAAATAAAAAAACTAACCCTAACATGTAAACCACTAAACAAATAACACAAGAATGTGATATTACCAAAATCATGGGCCAAAAAATGGAATATTGGGTCTAATCACATCATGCAAGGTAGATTTTGTGAAGCTCAATTGGAGAGAATATTGGATTTTTATGGAGGTGAGTCAAAAAATACAACTAATTTGTTTTAATTACCACAAGAGAGAATGATCTAAGATGGAGCTTGTTAAGTTGGGAGATTTGTTTCATTCATCGAGAGAAGGAAAGAGTTGGATCACAAGGAGTGGGTTGAGCTTGGATGGGTGCCCAAGATTACTATTAAGATATATATTATAGGGTTAAATTTATATCACCAAGTTTAAATTATATTATTCCAAGTTTGGACTTCCAAAGGGTGAATAGGAGTCACAGTTTGTAAGATATGAAACATTGTGACAAGCTCACAGACATTTTGAGTTTGGTATAAACCTATTGGATTTGTGTTTGTAAATTTGGTGATATCATAGAATAAAATTAAATTTGTAAAATTTTATAGGGGTAATTTTGATGCAATGGGAGTGCCAATGGATCCACAAATGCCTTTCTAAGTATGAGGCATTCAGGAGATGCAGATCTTGAGGTGGAAAGATGGTGGTGAGGGTATTCAAGCTAAATACATACCTTACTATCCATTTATGAATGTAAAATAGGTGTTATCATAGCTATGAATATATGAACATCATTTTAAGATTCTAAATGCAACAATGTTAGACATGTGAGATCAATCCAAGGAAGACCAACAAAGCAGAATCAAGAAAAGAACTGACAAGTCCTTTTGAGGTAATACAGTAGAGCCAAATTTAAATTAACCAAGAAAAAATCATAAATATTTCAATAATATTGATGAAAAAGAAACTAAATTGAAACTATACAACCTAATTTTTACTTTCATATTATATATTTTCCCCCTTTGTTTAAATGTATATAATATTGCCAAAAAAATTGCAGTGGCCTACATTGTAAACTAATTGACAAAATAATGCCTATCAAGTGGTAGAAATAATTAACATGGTCTACACTCAAATTATTATGTAAAAAATAAGGCTATGAATTATATAGAGGTCCAAGGAACTTTCTATGATACCAAATATACATTTTATGCCATATTTAGCAAGAGCTAAAGCTCACAAATGTGGGTCAATCAACTTCACACATAGTTATTAATCATGATAATTACAATTATATAATAATTCCCCTATAACCACTATCATTAATAATATGTTAGTTTTTATAAAAATTAAAAACTATAAACTACTATATTAAAAAATCCTCACTATCTTATATTAGTGTGATTGTTACTTACATAACAATCTCCACACTTGTTAATATTAATAATAATATTTGCTCACATAATAATGTTCATACTAAATAATCTCAATAGATTATATGTTGGTGAGATTGAGTTTAGATATATTAATAAGGTTTTCAATAATTATATTGGTTTGTGTAATATATGTGATTATAGGTGTTGATTTAGGAAGAGTTGTTTCAATCAATTTTGGTTGGATAGATTTAGATGGTGATAGTTTACATTGATTAGTATGATCTTAAGAATGGGAAATAATATTTATTATTGTTAAAGTGGATTGTAATGAATTGGGTTGCATAGAAGGTTTAAAAGATGCCATAGCTGGGATTTCTTTGATTATCCATGGGGTGGTTAATAATGGTGGATTAACATAGAGGACATAACTTTCATGTTCTAATTTAGTATCAGATGAGATATGAATGACATAGACATCATGATTGAAGTAATGTATTTTTTATAATTTTGTACATATAAATCTCATGATTGATCTTGGTCCATGATATAATTATCATCATATGTGTGAGAGATAGTGCATTCATTATTTTTTGTAGGAGAGTCAGTGGTGGAAAAAACTATGTTGCTAAATTTTCAAGGAGACATAGTTAAAGGATCTTGAAAAAGTTTTTCTACTCCATATTCATTATAAGTGAAATCATCTTCTGTGTAAGAGGTTTCATATGCATTGCATGAAGGGGAGTATTAGTAGTATCATCAATTAGGGGAATGTTACAATTACATGGGAGTATAAAAGGGGGAAGCCATTATGCTATATAATGAGGTAATATAGTGGTATTACAAATATTTTTTAGCTCATTTGATTCATCATCATCAAAATATATGAGTAGCAGGTAAATCAAAATGCATGTTAGTAAAATTAGGGAGAGGTGGACTATTGATATGAGAAATAGTAAGAATATGAAATTGGAATTTAGAATTTGGTAGTTGAATACTCCATGGATTAGGATTAGCTTCATGTTTTTAATGTTTATCATTATGTATGAATTTGATACATTGACTACATGAAGAAGTAATGGCATGCATATGATGTGTCCATGAGTGACCAAGGAGCATGTTATAAGATAAAAGAAGATCAAAAACCATAATATTAGTGAAAATTATCTTGGGTTTGATGGTAAGTGGGATCTAAATGCAACTAAGTGGTTTTTGATTAATTTTTTTGAATCCTTTACACATAAGGCATGTTTTTTTGAGATTTTTTTGGTGTATATATTGGCAATATGATTGTCATTTATGTCAAAATGGAGATTATTGGCATTATGGATGTCATTAATGTTCAAGGTTGAGTATGGTGATTTGAGGATGTGCAAGGGATCATATCAGAGGTTAAGGATGATTAGAGTGTTTGCGTGCATAAGTGGAATTCATTCAATTCTTCATTTTGTTCATCTAGACATTTGGGGTCTATGATAGGAAAATTTGAATATGTAGTTTTTTGATGTCACCATTATCACATGTGGAAGAGTCTAGGGGAGTTGGTCATATGGTTGTGATCACATTAGTCCCTAGTTATTATGCACTAGGTTTGAAGTGATGTGATGAAGCACGATAGAAGATATGAGGATGAAAAGTTGGTTACTCAAAAATAATTCACTAAGTTTATATACTTAGCCTAATTTGTAAAAGGGTTCAAGCAGAGCCAAGTAAGCATGTTGATGAGGTCAGTATTCACACACATGGAGGAGTCAGGATAAAATGATCATATGGGTTTGTTCATTTTTGTGTCTAGTTCATATACACTAAATCTTAAGTCATGCAATGTAGCTTAATAAAAGATATGCATGTGCAAGCTTGGGGTCCTAGGCATTTTGACAGTGTTTTCCCACATAGCTAAATTTGTAAGTTATAAGAAAAGCTGAGAAGGCATTTTCATGATGTCATATGTTACATGTATAAAGGTTTTAGGAGTAGATAGATGTATGGACGGATTACCCTATGTGAGAAGATCTTATGCACTAAAATTCAAGTCATGAAACTAAGGACAATAAAAGTTATGCAATAACAAAGTTGGCCTTTTATGCAGTTCTACGCATAGTTGGATCTATGGTAGAAGAATCTAAGTGAGGAGATTAATGGTGTTATATCTTACATGCATGAAGGTTTCAAGAATAAATGAGCATATGGGTTTGTTCAATATTTTTCCTAGTTTATATGTCCAAATTTTATAATAGGTAGTTGATCAAGTCAAAAGATATATCTATGCAAAGTTAGCCTTCTAGGAATATTGAGATGGTTCCCATAGTGAAATTTTCACAAGTTAAATTTTGAGTAACTCTTGAAGAAATAGATGGAGCATGTTTGTTCCAAAATGTTAGGCAGTGAGGTGAGGACAAGTGATCAATTTTTAACATTACATAGAGGTAAAGTTTATGAAACTTTGAAGATCTAATTACACATAGGAGCTCAGATCAAAAGACCCAATGGATGCATTTTAAAGTTAGAACGTTAAAGCCCAGAAGCATATAAGGACCCAACAAAGTGTGTGATCCTATAAAAACTTGATGTAATAGATGTGTTTTAAAGTTGAGAAAATTTAATTAGGGTCATTAGATCATAGCATGAAACTTAAGATCAATTGTCAGTGTTTAAAGATATGTTCATCTCAATGGTCAAGTGATAGAACTTATAGGTAAGTCATAAAATATGACTTAGATAATGAGTTATATTGTGGTGATTGATCAAATTTGTGAAATATGCTTGTGAATAAAAAGTAGAGTCCATTATATGCTAAAAATAGCAATGAGACCAAGAATAATGGTGGTGGAGCATGAGATCAAGATGAGGGAAAAATTTTGTTAAATACAAGAACTAAAGTCCAATAGAACTAACCATGATGTGTTAGAAAACAAGTGTGAAAATAGATAATATAAAAAACCTAGATCAAATGCTTATATATATGTCATAAAGGATATGGGAAAATATTGTTATTGTTGTTGAAAAAAATTAAATTATGAGAGAAAAAGAGAGGTAGAGAGCAAGATATTGATGAAGTGTGTTAACTAGAGAAAAATAGATACATAAAGATATAGAGGTAGATAGGTAGAAAATAGAAGAGAGTGATGAAGTGCAGAGTATGATCAGTTATAGACTAGACCTATAATAGAGAATAGAGAACTGGATTCATTTATGAATTAACATTATAATCTAGAGTTGTATCTCTATAATATAAATTTGATTGGTAGATGCCATTATATAAGTTGAGTTGGTGCTTCCTTAGAGTAGGTGATCTTAAATTAAGGGATTGGTGTCTCTTTAGGGTTGGTGCCCTTAAATATTGTAACCAGTGAGGTTATTAATTATGGGGTTGGATTAGAATAGAAGATTCTATTAGCTATTCTCATGGTTGTTTTTTCCATATTGGATTTTCCACAGTATATCTAGTGTTATTCATATTTATGTGTATGTGATCTCTGCATATATTTTTATTCTTCATTAAAAAGTTAAAAAAATGACTAAGTTAGTAAATCTATTGATTCACCTCCCTCTCAATAGATAGTTATGTTCTAACTATTAGTATTAGATCCTTAGTTCCTAAGAAGAAGCTTAATCAGCTCAAGTAGATCTTGGATGGTGGACACAAATGGCTAGTCAATAAGGCTCTTCATCAAACAAATCACCTCTCTTTAGTGGATAAAACTATGCATTTTGGAACATTAGAATGGAATCATATTTATCCTCATTAGGGTTTGATGTATGGATGTCTATTGTAAATGGATATATATCCCCTACTACAAATCCTACTGATCAGGCTTCAAAAAAGGCATATGAGAGCAATGTTAAGGTAAATAATTATATTATATGTTTATTTTATAGTTTAGAGTTCATTAAAGTGATGCATTGTCAAAATGCACAAAATATTTGGAACAAATTAAAGAGCATATATGAAAGTGATGACAAGGTAAATCAAGCCAAGCTATAAACATTCCAAGGCAAGTTTTAAAGCCTTAAAATGAATAAAGAATAAAAAAATTAGACTACCTCCTCATAGTATATGAAATAGTCAATGCAATCAAAGGCCTTGGAGAAGAGATGAAAGAATCAGTCATTGTTACAAAGGTTCTAAGATCTCTGCTATCTAGGTATGACTCTAAAATATCTATAATAGAGGAAGCAAGAGATCTAGATAAACTCATTTTTGATGAGTTGCATGGAACCTTCACTACTTATGAGATGAGAATGGGAGAAGCTGACACTTTAAGGAGAGAAGCTTCATTCAAAACATCTAAACCAATAAAGGTAGAATCACCTACATCCAAATCTGAGGATACTAATGAAGAAGAAGCCAACTTTGTTAGAAGATTAAAGAGAGGGTTTGGAAAGTACAAAGGTAAGTTAGCCTTTAAATGCTTTAACTATGGTAAATTAGGACATTTTGCTACTAAATGCCCTTATAATAAAAAGGATAACTTTGAGCAAGAAGATGATAGTAAAAAGATGAAACCCCACTATTCCAAGAAGAAGAACTTGTTTAAAAATAATAAAGGGCTATCCATAAAAGAAGATAATGATTCATTGGATGATTGTGATAGCTCTAATGATGATCATGATTGTGCCTTTTTGGATGAGGAAAAGTAATTCCTATTAATGACATTAAGATTAGCTTTTATGGATCAAGAAGAAGGAGAAGTGTATCTATAGTATCAACTCATATGTGCTCTATAAAAAATTGACAAGCTAAGAAAATAGAACCCAAATTAAAAGAAGCTTGGATAAAAGGAAATTGAAAAAATGTCCAAAAATATTGAAAATTTTGATCAAATGGTGGTTAGCCTAAAGACACAAGTTTAAGAGGCTAAAATAATAGAATATGTATTCAAACTTAAAATACAATCTAAATCTAATAAGTGCATGAAGTTATAAGCATCGATAGTGACTTTGAGAAAATAAATTGTGAAAGATAAAGATCAAATAGATAAAGGTTTGAAGTTGAAAGGAGGATCAGACATTCTTGATGAATTGATCAACTCTCAAAAGAATTCAAAAGAGAGATCTGGTCTTGGTTATGAAAAATAAAAAAACTCCATAACTAGTACATTTGCTAACCTATATAACAACTTCAAAGTATAAGGAGAATCAAGAGCAAAGAAAGAGAAATATTGCAAGGATATAAAGACAGACACAAGCATTGTTGATGTGAAGAAAGCTAAAGGAAAAAAGAAGCCTAAATAAAGGAAGAATAGCAATGAGCAAATCTTTTCAAACTCAAGGAAGATGTAGAACATAAAGGTAGCTGATGTAGATAGTTACACAAGAGTGAGAGACTTGAAGAAGCCAGTGTTTAGAAGAGCTTCTCATTCTATGCAAATAAATTCTATGACTATTTATTCCTCATCTTTATATGGCTATTTTTATACTTGTGATCAGTTTGGTCATATGGTTATTTAATGTAGAGTTATACCTAAAAGGAGAACAAACTTTGTAATAAAAAATTCATTTGCTCCCTTATTAGATATATAATATACTATAATTACAATAATTTTGGTCACATAGCTAAACAATATAGAAAAAACTTTGTGATACCAAAGATATAGAATATTAGCATGCCTCTCAATATGAACAAAGGTTCACAAGTCTCAAAAAAAGAGAAAAATAAGCCAAATAAGAAACCGAAGGATGTGTGGAAAGTGGAAGATCAATCTATGATTTTTCAAACTGCACTTTATGTCAAGGAGTAAAATTTATGGGTAATAGATAGTGGTTTCTCAAAACACATGACTGGTGACAAGATAAAGTTCATCAAACTAAGCAAATGTAAGGAAGAATCTGTCAGGTTGGGAGACAACACTATAATAAAGATATAAGGTAAAATAACCTTAAACATAGATATAAAATTGCCTACACACGATGTCCTTAATGTTGAAGGATTGAAACATAATCTGCTAAGTGATAGCCAAATGTGTGATAATGGATATAAGGTCACATTTAATGCAGAAGGTTACAATTTAATGAGATTTAGAAGACTAGTTGTAGAAGGGAAAAATCTGAAAGGAATATCTATAATCTTGTTGAAGTGAATGGTAATAGATTCTTATTAGAAAAGATTCATGAGATTTGGTTATGGTATATAAGAATGGGCCATGTCAATTTTAAGAACCTAGTAAAGGTGAGCTCAAATAAGGGTGTTAGTCACATGCCTAAGATAACCAAACTTGTAGACACTACTTGTAAGGAGTTCAACAAGGTAAGAAAGCAAGGGTCAAATTTCAAATAAAGGAATATGCAACTACAAAGCCTCTAAAATTAGTATATACTGACCTTTACAGTGACTAAGATAATATGATCTAAAGGAGAGAGATACTTCTTGTTATTTGTAGATGATTACTCAAGAATCACATGGGTAACCTTGAAGGATAAGACTCAGGCATTTGAAAGATTCAAAATATTTAGAGCCATGGTAGAGAATGAGATTGGATGAAAAATTGAATGTTTAAGATCTGATAAAGGTGGAGAATTCACCTCAAATGAGTTCATAGATTACTATGAGAAGCATGGAATCAAAAGGCATTACTCTACATCAAGGACTCCATAGCAGAAAGGAGTTGTTAAAAGAAATAATAGGATAGTCAAGGAGATGGAAATAATGATGTTAAAAGAGGCCAAGTTACTTGATGGATACTGGAGAGAAGCAGTCCAAATAGTAGTATATATCTTAGATATATTTCAACTAAGGGTAAATAGTGATAAAACTCCATATGAACTATGGTATGAAAAACTTGCCTCTATGAAATATTTTAGAGTGTTTGGTAGAAAATGCTACATCAGGAGAAAAGAAGACAAATTGGGAAGATTTAAATCAAGATGTGATGAATGAATATTTCTTGGTTATTCCACCTAAAGCAAAGCCTACTTATGTTACAATAAAAGGCTACATAAGATTGTAGAGATCATCAATGTCAAGTTTGAAGAAAGCTTGAAACATGTTAAACCTGATAAAGAAATTTGTATTGAAGAATCATATTTTGAAGAAGAAGTAACTAATGAAGAGCATGAGGAAGTAAATAAAAAAGGCACATACAAGATTTTTTTAAAAGGATCGTCTTATAGAGCGGATCATTGGTAATAAAAATGAAGGAGTTATACAAGGAGAAGAGTTGAAATGAATAAGGAACAATTAAGTTTTGCTCTAATGTCTAAAATTAAGTCTAAGAGTTATGTTGAAGCTAGCAAGGATGAGAATTGGATAAAATCCTTTGAAGAATAATGAGCCAAATTAAAAAGAAAAAAACTAAGTACTTAGTTCCAAGACCTTTAAACAAGAATGTAATAGGTACAAAATGGATCTTTAGATACAAGCTCAATGAGGATGGAATTGTTATAAGGAATAAAGCCAAATTAGTGTGCAAAGGATATGCATAAGTTGAAGGCATATATTTTTAGGAAACATTTGCTCCAGTTGATAGATTAGAATCCATAAGAATATTTCTAGCATTCTCTATTTATAAAAAGTTCAAAGTCTATCAAATGGATGTTAAGTCTACTTTCTTGAATGTGAACCTAAAAGAGAAGTCTACATAGAACAACCTGAAGGTTTTTAGATGATAGAAGAAGATGATGATGTGTGTAGACTAAAGAAAGCTTTGTATGATATAAAATAAGCACCTAAAGCATGGTATTCAAGATTAGACTAGTACCTACAACAATAAGGATTCAATAAAGGATGTGTAGACAATAATCTTACTTCAAATCAAAAGGTGATATTATGTTAATTGTTTTTGTATATGTAGATGACATCAAATTTGGTGGTAGAAAGAACAAAATGTGTAAATAATTTGATACACAAATACAAAGTGAGTTTGAGATGTCTATGCTTGGATAACTTTCTTTCTTCCTTGGTCTACAAATAGCACAAACTAATGAAGGAATATTTATATCCGAAACTAAGTATGTAAATGAAATGCTCAATAAGTTTGGAATGGAAGATAGCAAACCAATTAGTACTCCCATGATAACTAGATGTAGGTTGAGAAAATAGGATGAGTCCCTTGATTTAAATCAAATGATATATAGATCAATGATAAGTAGTTTGTTATACCTAATTGCATTAAGACCTGATATCATACAAGTAGTATGCATGGTTACAAGATTTCAAGTTGTTCCTAAATAATCACATGTCAATGCAATGAAAATAATCTTTAAATATATCAACATCACAATTAACTATGGCCTATGATATCCTAAAGGTGAATATTTCACTTTGATAGCATATACAGATGCAGATTGGGAAGAAGTGTGGATGATAGAAGAACTAGTGGTGGTACATTTTTCCTTTGAAATAGACTTGTTTCATGGTTGAGAAAAAATCAAGAGTCAATTACTCTTTCTATAGTAGAAGCAGAGTATGTGGTAGTAGTGGTATGTTGCACTCAAGTCATATGGATAAAATAACACTAAAAGATATCAAGGTAGATTACAAATCACCTATTTGTATTACTTATGATAATTCAAGTGTTATTAACATATCAAAGAATCTAGTGATTTATTATATAACAAAGCATATATCAATCAAGTATCACTTCTTAAGAGAAAAGGTTGTAGGTCAAGAGGTCATAATAGAATATGTGCCAACATAGGACCAAATTGTAGACATATTCACCAAAACTCTTCACAAGGAATAATTTTAGTATCTAAGACAGAAGTTAGGAGTGTTGGATCCTACATCACATCACTATATCCTAGTGATAGGGCATGAGTCCAAGGGGAGAATCACATAAGCTTTGTTAATCCCTAGAAGAAGAGAGAAAAAGCAACTCAGGTATGCATATTTTATGTAAACTTATAATGAGTTGATGGTTGTATATTCTTGGACAAACTCCTTTATCTAATAAATGGGGAGAAAATTTTAAACAAGTAGTGAGAAAGAGTCCCTTTACCATTGATGTCAAATGGGAGAAAAAGTGCAAATGCTCTCTGTAAATGGTTATCAAAGAAGAAACAGAGCATGTGTCCATGCTTTGCTTTGTCAAGTGTGTCGTTGCCTAAGGGGGAGTAAGTTTGGTATGAATAGTTTAATTTCAAGTTCATGAGAATCTAATGCAATCAATGCCAAAGGATTAGAGTATTAGAAGATCAAAGCATTTAATTTTCCATCAATGACAAAGGGGGAGATTGTTGGCAATATGATTGTCATTGATGTCAAAATGGAGATTATTGGCATTATAGATGTCATTAATGTTTAGGGATGATTATGGTGATTTTAGGATGTGAAAGGGATCTTATCAGAGGTTAAATATTATTAGAGTGCTTGGGGGAGTTGTTCATATGGTTTTGATCATTTTAATCCTTAGTTATTATGTTATAAATTCGAATCCATGTGATGAAGCATGGTAGAAGATATGAGGATGTAAATTTGTCTACTCAGAAAGAATTCACTAATTTTCTATACTTAGCCAAATTTACAAAAGGGTTCAAGCAAAACCAAGTAAGCACATTAATGAGGTCAACATTCATACACATGGAGGTGTCAATATAAAATAATCATATGGGTTTATTTATTTTTGTGCCTAGTTTCTATGTGTTAAATCTTAGGTCATGTGATTTAGTGTTGCAAAATATATACATGTGTAAAGTTGGGATCCCATGCATTTTAATAGTGTTATCCCACACTTAGCCGAAATTGTACGTTGCAAGAAAAGCTAAAAAGGCATTTTGATGATGTCATAACTTGCACATATGAATGTTTTAGGATTAGATGGATATATGGATGGAATCCCCTATATGATAGGAAATTAAGTGCTAAAATTTAGGTCATGTGACTAAGCACAACAAAATATATGCAAAAACAAAGTTGGCCTTCCAGGTATTTTTAATTATAGTTGGTTATGTGGTAGAAGAATCTAAGTGAGTATATTAATGGCATTATATCTCACACATGTGAATATTTTAGGAAGAAATGAGCATATGGGTTTGTTTAATATTATGCCTACTTTATATGGTCCAAATTTTAGAATAGGTAGTTTATCGAGGCAAAATATATATATGTGCAAAGTTAGTCTTCCAGGCATATTGAAATGGTTCCCATACTTAGTCAAATTTGTGCAAGGTAAAGTTCAAGAAACTCTTGAAGAGATAAATGAAATGCACAAGATGTTAAGATGTATCAAGATGATAATAAGTGCTTGATGTTTAACATTATAAAAATGTAAAGTTCATTCAACTTTGAAAATCTAATGGCACATAGGAGCTCAAATCAAAAGATGTAATGGATGCATTTTAAAGTTGGAACGTTAAATATTGAAAGTGTATAAAGATATAATGAAGTGAGTTAGCCTATCATAACTTGATCTAAATGATGCATTTTAAACTTAATAAAATTAAATGAGGGTCATTGGATCATGGCACAAAACTTAAGATCAATGGTCAGTGTTTAAAGATATGCTCATCCCAATGGTCAAGTGACAGAACTTGAAGGTAAGCCATAAATTATGACATAGACAATGAAATAGATTATAGTGATTGATAAAATTTGTGTAATAGGGAATGTGAATCAAAAAAAGAGTCTATTATATGCTAAAAATTGTAATGAGACCAAGAATCATGGTGATGGATCATGATTTGAAGACATGGAAAACTTATTGTTAAAGACAAGAACTAAAGTCCAATAGAATTGAGCATGATGTGTTAGAAAACAAGTGTGAACATAGAGAATATATGAAACCTAAATCAGATGCTTATATACATGCAATCTAGGATATAGGAAAAATTTGTTGTTTTTTTTACTGCTAAACAAAGTTGAATTATGAGAGAAAGGCAGAGAGCAAAAGATTAATGAAGTGTGTCAACTAGATAAATATAGAGACACAAAGATATAGAGGCAAAGAGGTAGAGAAGAGAAGAGAGTGATGAAGTGTAGAGTATGAGTAGTTATAGACCAAACCTATAATAGATAATAGAGAATTAGATTCATTTATGAATCAACATTGTAATATAGAGTTGTAGCTCTATAATATAGATCTAATTAGTAGGTGCCATTAGATAAGCTGAGTTGGTGCTTAGTTAAGAAGTTGGTGCTTCCTTAGAGTACGTACTCTTAAATTATGGGATTGGTGTCTCCTTATGGTTTGTGCCCTTAAATATTTTAACCAATGAGATTTTTGATTATGAGGTTGGATTAGAATAATATATTCTAGCAGCTATTCTCATGGTGGTTTTTCCCATATTGGGTTTTCTATGGTATATATAGTGTTATATATATTTGTGTGTATGTGATCTCTGTATATATTTTCAGTTTGCATTAAAAAATAACAAAAAGGACTAAGTTAGTCAAACTACTAATTCACCCACCCTCTTAGTAGATAGTTATGTTCCAATAGTATCTGATTTGTTAAATTAACCAAAAAGAGGTGACATTAATACCTAATCCTTCAAATGAGGGTAATGTTGATCCAAATTTTTATAAAAATATGTGGATAATCTACTTTAAATATAATCTCATCATTAATCATATCTTCTTCAAGAAATTTTATGTAAGGTTTTAAGGATGTGGAGACAATTTCGATTATATGAATTTTTATAAGCGGGGGATTGTTAGAAGGGATTTTTGAATTACCAGATTGTGGTTCTTAGATGTTTTTTAATTGTTATATATGGAATTTACAATGATATGGAGAATTTTGGACTAATTATATAAGGGTAATTTTACAAGGCATTGAGTTGAGTTATTCTAAGAAATTCCAATACAATTTAGAGGATGAATAACTAGTATGAGGAATGTGCGATATGACCTTTTTCATAGGGATAAGAGAACTATATTGGTGTTATGGTTGTGTACATGATTCACCATTTGATTTTTAAGATGTAGGTATAGTAGTTTTAGTATCTTTAAGTAATTTTTCATCAGTCGAGGATTTCTTGGGTTTAGTGACAGGATCCTTATGAGCAGGTTTACGTCTATAATTGACTTTAGCTTCATTCACATACTAAGAGTTGGTATAATATTGATCATAATTGGAATCAATTACATAAATATTGTCATTTGAATATTGTGTATTAGAAGTAGAAGAGTATTTTTGAGGTTTTCAAGGTATGGGTTTAGTAACTTGTTTATTTTGAGAAGCTTTGAGATAATCATGATGAGATATTTTGATCATATTATCATGGTCAAATATATATCCCACATGATGGAAAATGTAAACTTGATAATCTTGTGACATGTTTAATGAGAATGACTAATATCAGCATAGAACCAATAGAATTTATTAGGGTCATAACATGATATGGGGCATTACTATTATAGATGAAAGGTTTAGATGGAAATAATAAATACTTCATTTGTGTTACCATTAATGGTGAGTGGGAAAAAATTTAATTATTTATTTTAACTAATCTTTTTATTTGAGGATTAGCATATGTAATTGCATTATTTTAAGTTTGAAAATATTCCTTAATTGAGTTATGCATTGGCTCAATTTATTTCATAATGAAATCTTGTCTTTTAGCTTGATCAAATGCCTCATTTAAAGTTTGTGGGGAAATTTTTCAAACCTTGTATTGAAGAGAAGGTATTAAAGTAGTGATAAATAATTTAAAAATATTATCATCCATCATGCTATGATCTACTTTGTGAGCTAATTATTTCCACCAATTGATGAAAGTATGAGTTAATGTTAAGGATAATTTCCTAGCATTGATAAAATGACTTAGACAATGTTCTAGATCGTTTTGTTGAAATTCTTGCATTGACTAAATCCTCTAGGTGTGAGACAGAGTATTTAGGGAGTTGATTATACCATTCTAAAACATCTCTTATGAATGTTTTGACTAAAATTATAGTAGTAGTGAAATTATTAGTTTGGACCCATTCTTTGTATAGATCACCAAATGCTTTAAGGAAAGAGGCAAGGTCTTTAGTTACATCATATTTAATGGTTGGAGATATATTTCTAAATCTATGGATATTATGAAGGGAGCTAATGGTTGATTTTTAAGGTGTTGAAGTATCTTGTTATGCATAATAGGTTGAGGAATGATATTTCTATTGGCATCTCTAAGAGGAGAAATAAAATTTTGGTTATTTTGATGCATGATGAGAGGAGGTTGATTAGTCATTTGTAATATGTGATGTTGAATTTGCATCATTTGGGAATTTTTGGTTTTTTTCATAACATTCATTTGTTAAACCATTTAATCAAGAATTTGAGTGGTATAAATTGGTGTATTTTGGTTATTAGTAATGGGAGGAGACGAATGAGTTTGATTATTAGTGTTGGAAGGAGGACCATTCCCATTGTTAGGGATAGGAATGTTTCCTATAGGAGGATTCCCTATGGGAGTACTTGTTATGTTATTACTCCAATGGTATAATAAGGAATTTTGGATAAGTTATTATAGTGAAAAGTGTGAAATGGGTTAGATCCATCTAAATGATCATTTTGGGTAATTTTAACCATGGTGAAATTGATAACATTAGATGAACGCTGATAATAAGTGCACCATGAAATATTATCCTCTTGGGTGGCTAGGGTAGGTAGTAAATAACAACCCATGTAGCTTATAAATGGGTTAAGATTATCAAGGGAAATTTTTATATGTGATTTCATGATGACAACATAAGGTGGAAAGAAGAAGAATAATTTTTATATTTTTTTAGGGAAAAAAATTAGAAATAAAACTAAACTGGCCATCAATGAGACTAGATCGGCCAAATAAATTAGATTCTGCTCAGAAAATGAACTATGTTAACCAAAAGGTATGAATTCAAAGAGGCCAATTTAGTTACTTTATAAGTAGGGAAAATAGAATAGTTTGATAATTAACTATATTTGTTAATAGGTACACAATCAAGTTGGTCAATGTAGTTTGATTTAGTTTTAAATATATAAATGAAGTTAAGCACGTAGCTAACTAGATCGAGTTGGTCAATTTAGTTAAAACACATAACACAAAACTTATATCAATGTTGGTTAATATAGTCTATAATATGACATGGAATAAAAAAAATAGGCAATAAAAATGTAATTTAGATGCTAACTAATTACTTGAATATAATTTTAGGATATTGTACTAAAGGTTATGTTTGATAATTTAAGCTTTTACGGATACTAGCTTATTTATTGGATAGTGTCGACCCAATGTTTTAGATCACTAACTATGGAGGAAGTGACAATCCCATAGCCCAATAAACCTAGTTTTAAGGGTAAGATATAAGTAAATTAATATCACTAACCAATAACTAATGCACCACATAATCAAATGGATGGTTGGATTCCTAAATTTCAATACAAAGGGAAATCTTAGGTGTTTCAGAAATATTGTGAGGTACATGGAAACTAAAGACTGTGTTTAGATATGTACTATGGATATGAGTATTTGGGTAAGCCTATCACACCATGATATTTATAAATGATAGATAAGGAACATAAACATAATATTTCATAGCCTTTAATGATAGTGGATAATTAGTTTTAAAATTATTGGTATACAACTTTTATGGAAAACCAAACAAGATGAAAATAAATGCAAAAATCAATTTTGTTGAAAACCAAGTTGTAATTTTTGAAAGAAAATAAATAAGCAACTAATTAAAAAGTAAGAATTATTATAATTAATATGAAATAGAGGTTAATTATCTTTTCTTATGATATAAAGTGAAACATACAGAAAAAAAAAAAGCAGTTAGATCTAGTTTTGCAAATAATATAGGATGAAATTGAGTTGGTCAACTTAATCTATTACAAAATAGACCCAAATAAAAAAAATTGACCACGTCAAATTATTTTGATGGTGTAAAATAGACATAGAACTAGATCAATCCAGTCAATCTATTTGATTGTGTGGGTATAGTTTTATAGAACTAAAAACTAAGGAAAATAGTAAGTATAAATTTGAATTTTGACTAAAAATTAGGAAATACAATTTGCTTTGAATTGATAAAATAGAAATATTAAGATGTTAATAATGAACTTAGAGGATAAAACAAGATTTACCATGTCTATTTAGTAGTTTTTTTGAGAATGCTTAATTTTTATTTAATTGGGTCATCTAGGTTAGTTTTTGATCATATAAAGGTATTAAATAGTGTTATTAGACAAAATCAAGTTGATCAATCTAGTCTAAATAAAATTGTAAGGGTTAGATTCACATCAGGTTCATATGAATATATGCAATGAATTAGGATGAATCTATAATTTAAAATAATTATTATATTCCAAGCTCATACAAGGTAATATTACCAAACAATTCATTATATAGCTAATTATATCAGGACATGACCAATTCAAATCTACTAAACCTAACAATGAGATCTATTACCACATAACACCAAATGAGAGGGTTTTAAATCCTTTAAGAAAATGACATTATGTAATAGCCCTAGCTAGGCCTATAATATATAAAATAAATCTAATCTAGTGCTCGCCAAAGCTTGTGGCACAAATAAGGATAGTTAAACAAATAAAACAAAACAAGAAAAGAGGACTCTACTTAAGTTAATTTAGAGGTAAAGTAATCAAGGAGTAAAAACTTCATCTTATTACTTTGTGAAATATTTATCTACTAAATTAAAGAGTAAAATTTAAGAATACTTACCTTGAATTGAACCTACTGTGACTCAATTTCTCCCTTGGCCAATGGTGATTTTCAAGAGGTGGTTATGGCTTTGTAAGGATCATACTATAGAAATAAGCTCTGGGATAAAATACTCCTAATTTGCATCTAATACTTTCCCATAAAACAAGCTTCTTTCCTTCTAAGGTAAAACCCTAACCAATGCCCCTAAAGTGTATAAATAGCAAAATTGTGAGTTGTAATAATGTGAAAATGAATGTTCCTCTCTTTTAAAATGAAGTGAAGGCTATATTTATAGCCAAGGATTGAACCAAAACCATTTCATAATTTTATCCAATAATATCAACAAGCTCGATCTTGTTAGGCAATAAAAGTAGTCACTAGGTCTCGAACTAGATTAGCTAGGACAATAGAGTTCCATAATGTGTGCTCAATCACTAATAAGATCAACCATGATGACATAGTATAAAATGAATAAAAGAGGTGTTTTCTTAGTCAAGAGTTAGAAGGTGAATCTATTAGAGGAGTGGATAAGTGGGTTTTAATTACTTAGTGAGTTGGATAAGAATAACTTGTAGTGGTTCTAGGTAATGGTATAGGGACCAAAAATAATACAAAGCACCAAAGGTCTACTCACCCCTTTCCCAGTGCACCCTTTAAGGCATGCACTTATAGATATTAAAACTTGATAGATTCATACAAGATATAAAGCATCATTATATCATAAAGTTTAAAAATATTATGTGTATACACAACCCATTCAGATCCTACATGGGTTATTTATTCCTTCTCACCTTGTCTAATATTAAATACAACTCTTCATGGTGTAGGTTTCCCCATAATCACTCTATATATTCTCAATATTGATCTCGGTATATCCCATACCATATGGTAGATATATTTAATCTTCAAAATCAAATCTAAAATCATGATAGCTATACTAATCATACACCTTAAACTAATTTTACTCCTTCCAAACATAGAATTCATAAACCTATCAAAAAATTCACATCAATGGTTAGAACATAATATTATGTTCCACATATTAAAACCAATGTTCACAATCCTATTTCTACACTAATAATAATAACACCAAGTATCAACACAATCCAATGTAACATGGTTAAAATCAATCAAACTAAAGATCTTGATGATCTAGACTAGCTTGTTAAGAATCTTGATAACAACATCATTTACACTCAAAACAAGAGTGGTGGTCTTAATGAGCTTCCATCATCATCTATGAGAGTTGGGGAAACTAACACCATTTTTTGGAATCTTCCTCCCAAGACTAATATTTTTAATCCCTTACCTTCCAATGCTAATACTTATAATCAAAACCCACTTTTAGACACAACACAAGTCCTTGCACAAATGGTCCAATAAATGGCCCTTATGCAAGCTTCCAATAAATCTAAAATGCTTCAAATGCAAAACCACATTTTATGATTATTTACCAACCTCAATTTATTATGACTCAACTAAATCAAAATTATGTTCCTCCTCCTCTTAAAGATGTTAATGGGCATATTATCCTTTAACCTCCTACATATAACAAAATGATTCAACATATTAAAAATTAACCTTTATCTCCCTTGATTATGTCCATATATTGGAAACATCTCTCCAACTATCACATATGATGGGGCTAAAGATCATGCTTTATTTATTAAAACCTTTGGCAATCTCTACAATTAGTGGGTTAAAACTAACACTTTTTATACCACAAATATTCTTTTCAAAACCTTTATTAGAGATGCATTTGATTGGTATAATAAATATATTAGACATTCAATTACATAAATATAAGTTTTATTCAATACTCTAGTTAAGGAATTCTAACATAATGACCTTCCTAAAAATAGCCTTAGTAACTTCATCAATGATAAGCAACTTCATAATGAATTTGCCCATACTTTCAACAAATAATATAATTATTTAATTCATTCATCAAAACATAACATGAGTGATGATAATATTTTCAATATTTGTGTTACCATTTTTAAGGCTCCTCTTTAATATAGAGTTAGGATGTTTTCCCCTAATATTTTAGAAGAGGCCTTTGATCAAGCAAAAATGCAAGACTTACTTACGAGCCAATTTGAATCATCTCATATGGAATCATCAACCAACGTCATTGATATAAATTCATCTCAAACAAAGCCTCTACAACAACATAATGAGGAAGCTTCTAAACCAATCAATAAAACCCCTTCCCATCCTCCCTTGAGTCTCTATTAAATCAATAAAAATATTCCACCTTCTAAATCCATGAGCTTTGACTCTTTTAAACCTCATCCAAAATAGTACAATCATAATAATTTTTATTGGTGGCATGTTAAGAGAGGTCATTCAGATGATAATTTTCATGGTATTTAATTATTCCTTCTTACCTCCTTGTTTGGTCCACATTTCAATCTTAACACTCTTACCCAACAACGTTATCAAGACTATCTTAAATTTTCTCAAGCATAATCTAACCAATTAAATCCACATCAACATCAACTCCCTAATGACCAATGTCAACCCCCTCCTAATTCTAAATCATCTAATATTTTTTTCCAAACCATAGTTGATCCTCCTTTTTAAATTAATGATAAAATGATAACTAACATGAAAAAATTTAGTCAGGTGATTGTATTCATCAATCCCTAACCTCTTAGGTCACAAGAACCTAAGGAGAACCTAGTTTAAATGCCTACTCAAATGCACATCATAAATGGTCCTCATTTAGCTTATATACCTCCTTAGACCTATCTTATAAGTCTTATATCAATTTAAAAACTCAAAATTTGATATATCAACACATTTACCTATCTCAAACTGTACTGACCAACCCAATGCAATTCATTCTAATAGTTTAGTTTCATCAAATTACATCAGCTATCCTGATGCATTTCATTCTAACATTTTAATTTCATCAAATTGCATTAGACATTTTAATGAAATTCATTTTAACAATTTAGTTTCATCAAATTGCATTAGCCAACTTGATTTAGTTCATTCTAACAATTTAGTTTCATCAAAATGCATAGGCCAACCTAATGCAATTCATTCTAACAATTTAGTTTCATCAAACTACATCAGTGGGGCTAATTTTTTTCATTCCAAAAGTTTAGTTTCATCAAAATACATCAATAATTTTGACTTAGTTCATTTTAACAATTCAATTTCATCGAATTACATCATTCAGCCCAATGCATTTCATTCTAAGTGTTCATTTTCATCTAACGACATTAGATAAGGCAATAAAGTCCACTTTGTCTTTCTAAACTAGATTAGACAGCATGATGTAGTTCATTATATATCTAATTTTTAATCTATATCTCACATTTTAGGGCATCTTGTGATCCCCATAATTTTCTTCACCTGTATGTTAGGCATCTTACGATGCCCATCATTTTACTACACATTTTTGGGCATCTTGTGATGCCAACCCTTTACTCTTTTTAGCCTTTGGGGGTATCTTATGATGCTCACCCTTTACCTTTTGGCCTCTAGATACTTTATCCTTACTATAAATTATGCATCAATAACCTTTTGCCTCTTTACCATCATAACCACATTGAAATTCAAAAAAAAAATTGAGATAAATATGCATGCATGCGCTTCACATGTTTTTCTTTAACATAGTCATTATCATAGTTTTTGCTTGTTATTTTATCTCATGTTTCTTTATTTTTCTAAATTTCATTGATTTTCCCCTATTTTTGGATGATTATTACTTACATCACTTTATTTTATTTTACTTCTTTGGTATTATGTTTAGTTTCAGCCTTTGTTTCTCTTTTAGAGCTTAGGTATCACCTTTGGGCTTTCATTACTATCACATTTTTATCATGTTTTCCTTAGTCTCCTTATGATTCTTGGCCCATTTATCCCTATTTTTGGATGATCATTTATTTCCCCCCTCTTTTGGGATGACTATTACTTTTATTAGTGCTTGTAATATATCCCTTATAGGTTAATATGGCTTCCATAGTGGCATGACTATCATATCATAACCTTGATCCTTTAAAATTATTTGTTTGCCTCCTTGTTATCAGATATAATCATAATCATCATTGTATCATTTTTATTACATGAATGGATCTTCCATGATCCCCATTTATACCTTCTTTCATTGCACTTAAGGCACACGTATGTCAGTTTTGTGGTTGCACAGTTACATATGAGAAAGTCTAGGAGTCTATAGGCACCATGGTATTTAGGTTATCTTCTCTATTATCCAAGCATAAGATCTCATTTTTTATTTACCTATTTCACTCATATTTAGTTTTATAAATCCATGTGGAGGAGGAATATAAAAATCCAAAATAATCACTATCAAAACAAAATCAAAAGTATTAAATTATTTCAAAAAAATCAGATCATACCAAATGACATGATCTAAGTTTAGCACATATCCTAACTTAGTCAAATCTAAAAATCCATAGTGGTATTATGATAGACCCAAGGTCCATTTATATACATTAGGAAATTAGACTAGGGTATAAGGTCTCATTATATCATTAGATCCTTATATCTTCATATATTTCAATGCCACCTATCTTCTCACACAAGTACCTCATATTCATAGTAGGTCAAGTGCTTTGTAAGGGGTCCTGATGATCAAGGAACATGCTATGAGAATATAGGATCCTTTTAATTTTCATGAATATAATCTTCATGGGATAATCTATGTACTCCACAAATAAGCCCAAACTTTGTGTTCACTATTTGGAGTGTCCTAAGTCCTTAATGTCAATATTTTTTAGCCATGCCCACTTATCTAAAGTGTTTCATTCCTATTAATTATTTCCAAATCACCCATGTGGTGCCTTTAATTCCTTATTTACATAATATATTTCCATATATCCCCTTGATGGGTATCATTTTTAGTTGATCACATATTCCTACTTATACTTCATGGATTTTGGTTTGTAAGTATGTAGTATAAGACCCCAAGAATCTAACCAAGACACTCCTCAAAAACATTCATACCCTTATTAGCTAACCATTGTCCCCACTTACAATTATTTAGTTTAATTTCATTATATACATCATTTGGGTTGTCCTGCTTATGTCACCTGGAGTTTAGTTTGTGAGTTGCATGGTAACACCTCAAATAGTAACCCAGGCCTTCCTTACAAACACCCATCATCATTAGATTTCCACACCATATCCTTATCATCCTTGGAATGTCATTAGGTGGTTTTCATTTCCTATAGCACATTATATATCAACAACTAAGAATTATTAGTCATTCCTTAGAGTTTTTATTTTTCATTTTACCAATCATGTTCTTGCTTGATTTTTGTGGACTTCACTTATATTAGTACATTTTGCATACTTACATGTTTCTCTTTATGTTTGACTTGACATGCTTATATTAAATTTTGAATTAAATCATATTTTCAGTAATTTTTATTTTCTTCATATTTTATTTTACATTATTATCTTAAATGAGATTAAATCATTTACTTACATATCTTTGTTTGATCTTTTCTTACATTAATATTTCATGTACAATGTTTTACATATGTCATATTTTGTGGTGTTTTTTTAATTCATTTTTATCTTATTTTGTTTGTTTCTTTTCCATATACATACTTAATATGTCATTTTCATCCTTTAATTTTTGTTCTTTTTTACCATGTGTTTGCTCACGTTTACTATAAAATAACAAAACGTACATTATCATACTATCATTTTTCAGCTAGTTACCATGAGATTTTATTTTTCACTCATATTTTTGTTTCTATAGGTCCTTTTCACAAACCAAAATAAGCCTTATAATCTTGGAGAGATAGATAATTTATAGATTTTAATAGGAAATTTTTGAAAAAAAATAGAATTTTCTTATTTTCTAGGTCTACCTTTCATTCCACACATTGTGTGCCTTCTATCATATGCTACACATGTAGTATTTATTATGATCATCAAGGTAATTGAAGGTATGTATTTTCATTTTACTTACTTTCATTTATTTTTTCATTTAATTTCAATTATATTTTTGTGTTGTTATGTTCTTTACCAAAGAAACATCCCATGTTACACTATTATGACACATGATGAGATTCAAGTGGGGTATATGTATACACATAATATTTTTCACTTTAACATTTATTTATGCTTTCTCCTATAGTGACTTGTAGATCATCGATCTACCTAATTTCACACCTTAAATGGTACATTAAGAAAGGGGTTGGCAAGCTTGTGGTATTTTGAAAGATATGTTAATACTATATCATGATTACACCACTTTTAATAGTAGTCTAGTTTTTTAAAAATATCTTACCAGTTACCTCCTTCCATCCTATCTTGTTTAGTTGTGTCAGTTTCCCTTCTATCCTATAACATTAGCCTGGTTAATACCATTATGTGTCATCTGACATCTTTCAACTATATTATCTAAACAAATACCATTAGTTTAGTGTTTAGGGTTAGTTTTGGGTATTATATCACTATATATATGGGTCATATTTCATTCCAAAACAATCATATACACTCTTTTCACTTTTGTTCACTTATTTTTCTACCCTAAATCACATTTGGAGGAGTTTGTGGTCTAGAATATTATCTTGAATAAGATTTGTCTTTTGGTAGTCTTTGGAGCTCAATAAGATGAGTCATTTGGAGTCCTAACTGAGGATATCTTGACTCTTTGTCCAACCCTTTTAACTATTAAACACAAATAAAAATCTCCACTTGATCCATGGGGGAGATTGAGGCTTGATGGGTTCACTCCAAGGTATGTATTTCTAACCTTTTACTCTTTCCTTTATTTACTTAGTAGATAGATGTTGTTTATTACTTAGTAAATGAATGTGTGTGTATCTTTTATAGGTTCTCTCTAAACTTAATAATAGTGTCACTGTAGGATTTATTAAACTTTTCATATTCTAAGTTTCCTATACCCCCATTTAGTTTACCATGGCACATTCCCCATAATTTAGCTTATTTTACTTACATTACTTTAATTGCATTTACTTAATTTAATTTACTTACACAATTACTTTCATATATATCCAGTGAGATATATATTTGTGTTTCATATGCTTAGGATTTGGAACCCTTTACTCTTTACATTTGTGACATAAACAAACCTATACTATATCTATGGATTTGATTAGTCATTACCTGCAAGATTAAGTATCGCAAGCTCTATTTGATTTACCTTCATGTGAGTCTTAGTCTATTGAGATAGGATAGGTGTAGGCTAATATTATCTTGTGCATGTATCAAGCATCTAGCACTCACCTTGAAATATACATGTACACTAATGAACACATCTAACACATCCTCAACACATTACCCTAAATTATCCAAATATAGAAAGTCCTCAAATAAATAACTAGTAAGCAATCCTAAATACTATTTGAAAGTTAAAATCATAGGTTTTTAAGTGTCTAAATACACATAGGTTTAATACATTATAGCATATAAATTTTTATCACACACACAGTTAGGTAAGATAATTATGTGTGGTATGATCCTTCTTTGGATTATTGAAATCTAAGCAACACTCAACCACTCAATGGGGCATAGTTGAGTCTATCCAACCTATCATATCTAACCTTTTTTAATAGTCAAATTAAGTGATTAAATTGAATCTAGGGTTTTAAGGTGAAGTAAGACAATTTTGAATCTATGCATAATACCGAGCCTCTAAAACTATATACAAAACACATACATGTAGGTGCAGTGATATGTGATAGAAAAATCTATAAATTTTCATAGGGATATATTTGGTAGATGGTAGACATATTTGGTTACCACATGCATCTATTCATTATTAGATCCATCCAGGCAGATTATAACAATCATTTCAAGGAATTTCTTATGACTATAGACAATCACAAACTAAAATAGAATAGGAAAAATTTAATTAACCTATCCTATTAGTCATTTATATTTATATTAAGTATAATAAATCAATCTTACCCTACCTTTGTATTCATATCTACATAGTTTAGGCATATCTTATATAATATGAATTAGTCTCAAGTTTTAGCTTATTTAGATAACTAAATTCAAATTAAGTTAAAATAGTGGTGTAAACACCTATTGTAGAATTTACATTTGTAAAAATTAAATTTATATCAGTAATGAATTCAGAATTTTATCCTTAAAATGTAGGTTCATTAGTGAGATTTTTATTTTCATCTTTAGTTACATGTGATAATGTATCAATCATGTGTGGATTTATTTTAAGATATTCAATTAATTCTTGTTGATCTATATCATCAAATCTATCATGAAAATTAGTGTAAGCATTCCCCTTATTAGCATCCACATTGATTATATTTTCCATTAAATGAAAATTAAGAATTGAAAATAGTATCTAAAACCCTGGAAGAAAATAAGAAAGCCTAAGTGAGAAATACCTATGGTTGGCCATGCTCAAAACAAATATTGGGTTCACCATAATTTTTTACTTATTTTTATATTTAGGTGATCTAAATAACAAAAAAATATTAAAATTCAAATTACACAAGATAGACATAAACTATACAAATATAAATGTAAAATAGATATTTATTACTTACTAAATATATAAATAACCAAGCAAAGATGGGAGATAACAAATTTAGCTATTTTTTTAGTATTATTCATTGTAGACACTATTTTATGGATTATATAGCACCTTAGTTTTGTATACTTGGAAAATGCATACCTTGTTTGTTCCTCTCAATTAGAGACCTTTCCCACTTTTTAAAGTCTCACATCTTCTCTATCTTGTGCCCCTTGTATTATCTCTTAGTCCAATCAATCTTATGTTAATGACCAAGACCTTCTATCTAACCTAGAATACTTAAAACTTATTTATCTTCCACATCTATAAGTTATGAGTATATACCTATTTTCCTACTATGATAGACACTAGTGTCAATGCTAGTGTCCTAACCTGACACAAGTGTTTAGTGATCTAAAGTCATCTAATTTTCAAATGAAATTTATCATAATGGTCAACCTTAGTGATTTAATGTGTGTTAATTTTCCAAAGGGATTCATATAAATATAAGATCAACCCTCATTCATTCCTCACCTAAAAAATACCGAAAGAGACCAAAGTAACTTGTCAAAATCATTCAATTAAACAAAGCTTCCTTATTTCCATACCAGTCATAGGGAAAACACACTTATAGGTTTTAATTACTAAATAACCAACCCAAGGGCTCGTTTTGATAAGTTACAAGTTAGGTCCCTATTGTACTTATTTTACACATATTGCATGATTCACACACAACCCAACATGTAAAAGAGAACTACATTAGTCTAAGACCCTTTTCAGAGTATTGGATATGTAATAATCACTCATTGACATAGGGGTTTTTGGGGTTATCTTGACACCTTTTACCCACTAACCCATTTTCCCCAAGGTTACTATGAAGATGAAGAACTAGGATTTTGAAAATTCATGAGGAGCGACTATCCATGGCCTAGTTATAACTGTACCAAAGTGAAGGTGAAGACAAACCCATAATCATCTAATTGGTGACATACTTTTCTATAAATAATTCTATATATGACACTTACATTGAGTTTAGACAATAATATCGATATAACCATCCTAGGATGGCGTTAGTGTCTACGACTCTAGAGGTGTCCAATCTAAAATTTAATTACTATTATATAATTATATTATAGTCTAATTCCTACCTATTCTAGATCTAAAAATACATCAAAATAAAATAAGATAAGTATATTACTTCTTTGTCTTTTATATACTTAGCATAGTTGTACTTACTATTTTTAGCATAACTTGGTTTAATAAATTTAGTATATGTTTATATCTAAGTTTAGCACCCAATGGCATGTTTTAGATCTAATCATCACTCTTGTGAATTGTCATTTATATATTATTAACCCTATCTACTAAAATAAGATCTAGATCTAATTTAGGGTTAAACATTTATTGAACCTAATATTTAAACATCAAACCTTAGGTCAATTAGGGTTTTTTGATTTTTCTATTTTTGATCACTGATTGATTTAATTTTACAATCATGTTTATTATGGATATATTTGTTAATTATTTCATGGTCTAATAACTTATAGTTTATATGGTTTGATACATTAGTTTCTTTGTCAAATTTATTAAGTGAATCCATGTAAATCATGAGAGGGTTTCAAAGTGGAAACAACACTTCATCTCTCTTCAAAATTCCTTGTAAAATGTTATAGATTCAATATCTAGACACCAATGTGCATGCTCTCAACCATTTTTTATACCTTTTGAATGATAGTTACCATACCACACCCATTATTCACCTATGTATTATATTGGATTTTGTAGTCCATATTGTTACTACTCAAAGAGGAAAGTCATTTACTCAATCCCTTCATGCACATCCTACCAAAAAAATGATTGCATATGACCAAGATGTTCTTTTATATGATCGATGTATTACATATATCTTAGTCATGTAATGTATGCATGCTTCCCAAAATAATTAGTTAATTATAATATATATATGTAACAAAAACTTAACTATTTGGTTCTGAATGTTACATGCAAAATGTACAAAATTAGCCTTTATCTAAATTGGATCTTATTTGACTTGTCTCAAAACTATTATGGGAACTATAGTAATGTTCATAGTTGATGTCATTAAAATAATAATTAGACTTGAATATGCACACAATGATATAATTTTAGTTGCCATGGGAATAATAACATGAAGAAGAGATGACATGGTTATAATTCTTAGTGGTGTAGGTGGAGTTGGCATAATGGAACTAGCAGGTGGTATTTGTTGAGATGATTTCTTCTTTGTATCTAAGTCCTAGTATTATTTATATACATTAGTGTTTTGTGATCTTATTAAGTTCATATCCAGTATGTGTGGCCTATTTTCCCCACTACTCTCCTCCATTATCTTATTATGCTCTACCTTAGTTACTCTGAATCCAACCCTAAATAGTTCCACCTCTGTAGCCTTCTTACTCATTATGCTCAATTTTTCTTCAATGTCTTCTAGGCTCAAACCTTGTAGGATATACTTGAATTTATTAGAGTATTGTTTAATCATTTGGTCAAATATAGACTAGGTTATTAGCATACCTCTATTATCTCAAATGGTGACCAATTCTAATCTTGAAAAAATATGTTCAACCTTTTTCTCTTGCTCAACCAAACTTATTGACTAAAACCTTAGAGAATGGTACCCAATATTGGGCCTCTTGTGTTCTTATTAATTATAAATTCAAAGAATTATATGCCTTTAATAAGGTCATAACATCCAAATGGATAAATCCCTTATTAGGGGTATATAGCACTAAGAAATTTAGATTATTTTCATCTATTTATAGCTTTAGAATAATTTAGTTATGTTATTGACATGAGGAACCAAGATCACCCTCAAATAATTAATAAAATCAATAATTTCATATAATGTAAGAGCAACATCCTTCATCTCCTCCTTAATAATTTGGGGATCCCAAATAACTTGTTGTTTCTCTCTGAGTGTCTCTAACTCTTCCTTGAGATCTTATCTAGCTATTTTGGTCCCTTAATGTATGGAAAGGATGGATTTTATATGGGTCTCCATATATGACTTCAAGACCTCAATATGAGGGGAATGACCCTTTTTTCTATTCTACCTCTTGCTTAGGGAACACACTTCTTCCCTTTATTTCATGATTAAGGGTCTTCCTAATCTATCTTTAATTTTCCTCTTCCTCACCCTCTGTACTAATGCAATGGATTTATAAAATAGGGAGCTCACCATTGGAAATTTTATTTACTTTAGATTAGGCCTCTAAAAGGGTAATGCTCCTAATTCCTTATCCCAATTTAGAAGAGTTAGCTTTGAGGGATCTAAGGGTTGTGCTTATACTTGAGCATGTCCTTCAAGTTCTTACTCAGTTTAGGTGGGAGGATTGGGCATTGTAGGCCAAATAATATTTGACTAGTCTATGTTTCCATACTATGGAATTAGATGGACAACAAAGATTGTATACCTCTTGGATGCCCTTTTGGTTTTTACCACTATGGTTATGGTGGTGGGAGTGAAAAAAGGCAATGGCGAACCCAATTGGGTAAAAGGAGGTGTAGTTAAAGTGATGGATTAAGAAATTGACGGAATGGATATAACTAATGTTGATGGGGTGGATGTTAATGGAATGGAAACTGAAGGGATGGAAATCATAGGGATATAATCTATAGTAGTGGAGGTTATAGCAATAGTAGTGGTTGTGGATATACTCATAGATAGATGCAAGAAAAGTAAACATGTAGAAAGTGTATGTTGGGGAAAGAATGTTGAAACAACTAGCCTAGGGGAGATGAAAACTATAGGTAAAGACATCAAAGGGGAAAAACTTAAAGGAGCTATGAGCAAGGGTCCCTTACAAGATGATTCATCTATGATAGGTACCTTGGCATTAATTTCTTGTAGGCTTAAAACCTTTGCCTACTATAGCTCTTCCTCATCCACCTCTTGTGTTAGAGGGGTCTATGGTTTATACTTTTGCTTTCTTTCATAATTCCTTATTAATTTGCCTACTTGTAGGACTGTTACCTATGATGGAAAGTAAGAGGGAATAATGTATGGCATTGGGGATAACGTAGCCATTGTTTTCTCTTCATTGGAGGAATTCAAATAAATAATCTTGTCTTTTAATTGTGCACTACCTCCTATTATATTTATATCCTTAGCTAACTCTTGCTTGACCTTTATCAATTCAAATATTAAAGGTTGAACTGGGATTAATTGTGCTTCCACTTCTACTTGTGTGAAATTAGGTAGTTATTATTCATTGGTTTGTTCTTCCTCTTCTCCAATTAGTGGTACCTCATTTACTAATTATTATTGGTTTTCAATTTATCCTTAGGCTAGTTGGGAATCTAGTCCCTCTTCTTTTGGTTGTTTTGATTGCCTACCACTCTAAAAATCTAAGGATCTCCATCCTCAAAGAGTTTAAATTCTAAACTTTTTTTCATTGAGTTTTAGAGATGATTCTACTTAAACCACTCTCAATAAGTCCTTGCTCAGTCCTATAGTTGTGGCTCTTTCCTTGACCTCCTCATCATCCTTGGCATTTAGGAAGATAAAATAATGATCCATTAACTCATTCTTTTCGATAAAGCTAAGGGTGTGAATTTTATTTTGGATATTTCCATGAGGATCCCAATATTTGTGAGGAAGGGTAGGCAATACATAACCCTTTTTGGAATTACCATCCTCCTTGAATTATCTTTTAATAGTGTATTATATTCACCTAATGGTGATGTGAGATCCATGGAAGGTGGACTTCTTATTTCTCATCAACTCCTCATCAATATTGTTCAAAATTTAATTAGTAATTTCCTACTCAACTGCCTTTTTTGGAATGAACTTCAAAAGTTAAAGAGGATCCACCTTATGGCCTACCACCATGATGATTGTGTAGTTTGAATATAGCTAGTAGTATCATAAATTGTTAGCTAATGTCTAGGCTATGCTAAGGGAAATTATTGGTAAATGTTAGCCATGTATATACATCTAAACCTTAGGGTAAAGGTCCTCGACAATATTTTTTATATTTATCACATATTAATATATGTGTAAAAATTTGTAGTAGTTGTTAATCATGTTCTTAATGACTTCAGTGTTGGTATCCCATAGGATTATTTTATGTCTATACATATTCCTCATGACTACATCCAATAAGTAAGACATCATATAAAATTTAACCCCTATTGGCCTCTTATCCTTATGCAAAATTTGTTCTTGGAGGCGTGCACTAATGATTTCTCCCAAAACATAAGTACGCTCTAAAGTGCTTAGCAAGTCTAGTAAGGGAACCCACTCTAAGTGTATGAAATGAATGCTGACATGGACAAAGATTTTTTTCAATAGTGTCATCCCCATGTAGATTCCCATTCTAAATCTACTAAAGAGAATATATATCTTAGCATGTTCCTTCAAAGTGAAACTTCCCCCAGGAGAAGACACCTTGTAGAGCTTGCTCTGGATGGTTAGCCTTCTTCCATGTGATTATTTTGTGCAAATCAAAATTAAAATTCATAATGGGTAAGCTCAAATACATGTTAAACAGTTATCCTAAAATATACATGATAATAGTGTTATTATCAACATAATTAAGGTATCTTCCATCCATGATTCTCCCTTTGAAGAAGAGGCCCCGTAGTAGATTGATACATGGAATCACTTCTAGCTTCATGACTACATAGTTTAGGGTTTATCTTTTGAAAGGGAATAGGTCCTTTATTAGCTACTTATCTTTAGTTTCTATGTCTTCCTTGAGTGAAAATGAATCCACATTCTCCACTACTTCCCACAACACTAAATAATTTGAATAACATCCATCAAATCCAATAGCATCAAACATAGTATCCAGGTATTTTTAAGATTCCTTGATTGAAAAATTAGGAGTCAGGGTTCCTTTGTAAGACCTATATGATGATTTTGTGGTGATTCTAGTAAGTATTGGTATGTTTCAATATTTTGATAATGATGTGTATACATTGGGATAAACTTCACAAATCATAAATAATTGTGATAGTAGTTATGGATTTTGGGATCACTTAAGGTTAAAGTCTACTCAAACTTGAAGATTGAATGATGTGAACTCGATTGGGGGCTTGATGTAAATAGATATTCTACATTGATATCTATTTCATGTTCCATTACTAGTTAATGTTTATGATATCATCACCTTCATTCAATTCAAATTTGACCACCCTATCCTAGTGTACATGCCATACAAGATGCCTTGTCATTCAGAGTGTTATGGTGTAACCTTTAATCCTTTACCAAGTGTCATTACGTATTCCAGTCAATATAATTCATTTTTTATTTTGGTATAAAATAATCTAAAGCATATAATGTCCTTTATAAATATTTAATCCCAAATATTACAAAACAAAAGTTTCTAAAACAAAGTTGCCGATGACTAAACCTGTTGAAGGAATCCTTCTAATGAAAAGTCTATGAAATAAAAGTTTCTGAAGCAATTTTTTTCTTAAGTGAATCTTTCCAAAACAAATTCACCTACATAAACCTTCCAAAATAAAAATTTCTTGAAGACTAAATCTCTAAAATAAAATTTGCCAACACAAAGCCTCAAGTGAGAAAGTTTTTGAAAGGAATCTTTTCAAAAAAAACTTTCAATGAAATCCTTTCAAAGTGAAATTTACCAATGAGAAATTTTATGATATAAAAGTCATAAATGAGTAAAATTACATAGATAATACACCACAAAGAAAAGAAAGATATCAGTGAAAACTTGTTGAGGTAACTATTGCTAAAGTGAAACTTTTCAAAACAAAGTTACCAAAGTAAAGCTTCCATGAACCAATCTTGTCAATAGGAATATTCTCAATGAAATCCCTATAAAATAAAATTTTCCATATAATAAGTCTCTAAAACAATGTTTTAGGTATAAAATTTGTCGATGAGTAAGCTTCTATAGAGAATATTTTTGAAGAGAACCTCCTGAATGAAAGATTTTAAAGATCAAATACTCTGAAATAAAACCAATATAAATTCTTATCATACAAAGCCACTCTTTCCATCTTTTTCATTAATAGGTTTGTCTAAATAAATATTTCCAAATGAAAAATTCTACCACAATATGACTCAATGTTAAAAGCATTGAATTTATTTAGAAAATACAAGTAGAACAACCCTTAAAACTCATAAGCACTCCTCAAATATATTCATTATTTCTAAAAAATAAAAGGGGCCCCCACTTTTCAAAGTGAAAACTATAAGGTGAGGTGTGTTGATTAAAATAAATGGTAATTCATAGGGTTGAATACTCTAAATTTTTTAAGAACCCGTAATCCATTATTTCACAATTCCAATATTAACCATAAATTTATTCCAAAATAAATGACTAAACCAGCAATAGAAAGAGACTCTTAGTAATCTTTTGTAATATATTAGATTTACTTACACCTTGAATCTTTGTGTGAAAATTGTTATTCTTTACCTCTTGTCTCAGGTTTTTAAGCAAAGCCATAAGGATGAGCCATATGTTTCACTTTGATTGAGTGTTAGGTATATAGATGGGGAGTTCAAGCATTTCTCTATTATCATCCAAGCAACCATAGCCCCAACAAATATACCTTTGATCACCTATTCCTCCTTTCTTAATATTTTTCATGATGAATTTTTCTTTGATCTTATTTCATCATGTAGGCTTTGAATCCTATTTTAATTTTATTTTGGTTTTTTGGATTATGCCTTTTATTTTATTATTTTACTATGTTTTCTTTTAGAAAGAGGGAAAAGGTGACCACCATGAGTTGTTCTTGTTTAAAATTTTAGCTAAATTAAAATTTCAATTTCAACTCTTAACTATTTCCATGATTATTACTTTGAACAAGTATTAATGTTTTATGTGTACTTGACCTAAGAGAATAAAGAAAGTTTTCTAAATTTACATAGAATTACAGGAGTAACTTTCACATACCTGATGAAATCATTAGTTTCAAGACATATTCATGGCTAACTCTCTTATTTATTACCTAAATTATAATTCCTATACTATATTAAGCATTTCCCCTTAATTTGGGTTGGATTTAAAATGCCTCAAACTATGTTTGATTATACCATTATTAACCAGAATTTGACTAGAACAAAATCAAAAGAAAACTACTTTAGAAAGTAGGAAAATATTGAAAGTGAAAAGGTACTCTAGAAAATGTGAACCAATATAATAAATAATATAATATAAATTATTAAATTCACTAATAAATCAAATATAATCTACTCCTACCTCTACTGGAATGAGTTATTATGACTCAAAGACCTCTCTAGATGGGGCAGGCATGAAGTAATGCTTCAAAAATTATCCATTGATTGGATATGTTAGATTATTTCCTTGAAGATCCTTAAAATAGAAAGCATTATTACCCAAAATATCTAAAATTTGATAGGGTCCTATCCATAGTGGGATAAACTTGTCATTCATTCCTTTCCTACCATGGGCTTTGTCCCATAACATCACTAAGTTAGAGATTCTGAAAGCTTTGAATTTTTCTCTTTTGTCAAACTATATCTTGACCACGTCCTCATGTTTTTTATATATCTATAATTATTTATCCATGGATTCATCCATTTCAATGATATCTAATAATCTAGACAATATTTTATCATTAGGCTCCATGTATTCTTGCATAAACTAATATGTTGACAATTTTAGTATGATTGGGAACACAAGTTATTCTCTATATACTTATAGATATGGTGAAGATTTGAGGTCCTACTTATAAATTTTCTTATCAACCTAGAGTGCATATTTTATTAAGAGGTGCCAGTACCTTGGTCTATCTGTAGTTGACTTCTTGATTGTGTATATAAGGTTCTTATTGGTTGACTCAGCCAATTTGTTCCCTTGTGGGCAATGGTTTAAGGATGAACTAATTATAATTTGATTATCATGGGCCCACTCAATATTATTAGTTGATTGAAATACTATCCCATTATCATAAACAAAATATATGGGAGTGTCAAACCTAGTTATGATGTGTTCTTCAAGAAAACTTATCACATCTTGGGCTCTAAAGTTCTTGGTGTCTACTACCTCTATCAATCTAGTGTAATAATCTATAGTAGTGCGTATAAACTTATGTCTAGCTAAATAATTTGTATTTATAACACCAATAAATTATAGACCCCATTATAAAAATGACCTACCTTAGATCATAGGTTTTAGTGGCATTCTTACATGTACCTCTCTTTTTTCCAATGCGTGGCATTTATGACACATTCTCATGTAGAAATGAGCATCCTTAAAGACTGTCGATCAGTAATAGCCCATTCTAAGTATTTTATTTGTTATAGTATTATCAAATGGATGGTCACTACCTATATTTTGATGGAGATTTTCCAATATTTATTGATCTTCTTCACATGACACACACCTTACATAAATGCCTTCATAATTATTTTTATAGAGGATTCCTTTTTTTATCATTTAATGAGCATCCTTAAACTACAAATCTCTCTTTTTATCTCTTTTGATTTCTTGGGGGCATGTTATAATGAGTAAGAACTGAATAATACATGAATACCAATCTTATTGGTAGACCTATGTTTGGAAGTCCTATTTAATAGTGATGTGTGGGTTAGGTTCAATCATCAATTAAACTATGCCTTATCCTCTAACGATTCTAGCAGGTTTCATCTCAATATCAAATTCTTATAACTTTTCCACCCATTTACCTCTACATTTCCCCAATTTATTATGTCCAAGCATGATCTTGATAGCAGGATCAAGTACAATGGTGATAGTTTTATTCTAGAGGATGTAATGTCTAAACTTTTTGACTACCTTGATGAGAGTGAAGATTTGCTTTTCAATCAAGGAATACTTAAGCTCTATATTATTCAAGTTAATACTCATAAATGCAATTAGACGTGCACTTTCTTCTCTTTTATTTGTAAGTATAGAATCAATAGTATGTTTTGAGGTGAATGAATATAATTAAAATTCCTTAGTGAAATCAAGGCTTACAAGTATTGGGGCTTGTGAAATAGCCTTATTTATGTCTAGGAAGGATTTCTTAGCTTTAGCTGTCCACTCCATTTTGGCGTTCTATTTTAGAATTATTGTTAGGGGTCTAACAATATTTGCAAATCTTGATATAAATTTTTGTGCAAAATTTATCTTTCTAAAGAATGATTTGAGCTCTTTTTGCTGTTTAGAAACATTATTTTTGAAATCCCCTAAATCCTATATGGGTCAATAGTGATCCCATCCTTGGTAATGATATGGCCTATCAGCTGATCTACGTGGATCCATGTACCATTCTATTTTTCAAAGTCTTCAAATTCAATTCAAATCATTTTCATATTTTAGTACTCATCGAGAGCTTTCTAGCACTTTTTGCAGTTCAAAAAATGGATTCTAAATGCTCAAGATATAGCCAGTTGAAGAAATCATGTGAAAGGGATGTCAAAATGACATGGCACAGTTGAGGAATGCCAAGTGGACCAATATCCATTTGACACATGGCAAATAATTAGGGGGCAAAAAAAATTGTTAGGTGTTTTATTTGATGCACATGATATTTGACCTTTTCAAAATCAAAATAGGCGCCAAACATCCACGCCACAAACATTAAAGCACCTCCCTCATTCCTAGGCATTTAAATAGGCTAGGTGGCATCCAAAGTTGGCACCTAAATCTTTCTCATTTGAAATCTTCAGCAAGTTTACTATTTAAGGC
Source organism: Torreya grandis (assembly GCA_037957365.1). Taxonomy (NCBI): domain Eukaryota; kingdom Viridiplantae; phylum Streptophyta; class Pinopsida; order Cupressales; family Taxaceae; genus Torreya; species Torreya grandis. Next base: position 757,498 of record JARHVA010005325.1, read on the forward strand.
ATGTAAAACAACCACATCTAGCAAATGTGGGACTAAAAGCCTTGGTCAAAGCGTGCCCATGGAGGAAGCACACCCTTGCCCGCTTCCCTAAGCACCTAGAATGGAGGAGGGAGATTGGAACTTGAGACCTGGCACCTAAAAGGCTAAGGTCTTGACCGCTTCAGTCACCATGGCTGAAATGTTATAAAAAGGAGTAATTTTTACTTGTATTGACATGGATTTCTGACTGTGTAAAGAGAATTAAGAGGATTAGAGCCTTGTTTTTGCCTTGTACGGCCTTGGACTTTTGTTTTCAAGTCTAAGAGAAATACTTGCAGGAAAATAAAGATCATAGAAGGCAAAATTGAAGATTTGTAAAGGTTTTTGAAGCCATTTGTTGCATCATTTTAATAGAACGGTCCTCACTATTGGGCGGACCTGGAGATGTAGCCTATTGAGGCCAAACTCCATTATCAATTTGCTGGTGTTGTCTTTGATTTTCTCTGATTATTATTGCATTTTGATCTTCATTTTAATTCAGATTTTACTTTCTTTATGCAAATTAAACACAAGAAATTGAAAATTTGAAGGATCTCATAAACATGAACAAGTGATTTTTGAATGTGATACACTTGTATTTTCAGTTTACAGATCAGATTTTTGGTATCAAAGTGGTTGTTATTTAATAGTGATTGCTAGTGTATGTTGACAAGGTCTAAATCCCAAAAGGGTGAAGGAAAACTCATTGAGTATAATCTAGAGATTGGTTCAACATGTGCTTACAGGATGGCTGAAGAAGAGATGGAATCTGAACAAGCTTTCCATCGAGCTTTCATGGACATGAGAAGCATGGTTGAGGAACTATACCATGAAAAACAAAGGAAATCTGATAATGAAAAAGAAGGTGATTCATGAGAATCAAAAGGTAAAGAAACCAAAAAACCTTCTCCATCAGATGACGGTAAAAAACTGTGGAATCTCTCCCTTCACTAAAATCAGATGTTAAGTTTGAATTACCAATGTTTAATGGCAATGCTAATGCCAAAAAGTTGGATAATTGGGTCAAGTAGATTGAAGTTTATTGCAGGGTACAAAATATTATAGGGGATGAGTCAAAAATTCATTTGGCTACTCTTCGTATGGGAGGTACAGCTCTCATCTTGGTGGGAGAGTAAGTTGAAGGAATCTGAGCTTTAAAAAGGTAACTCGATTTCTACTTGGAATGAATTTAATGAAGAACTAAGATTGCAATTCTATCCTTTAGGCTATATGCAATAAGCCATGATGTATTGGCAAAGTTTTAGACAAGGAAAAAGCCAAAGTGTTCAAGATTATGCACAAGATTTTAGGAAAAAAGCTTTACTTTTGAATGTTCATCTATACACACAAGAAACACTGCTAAAATATATAGGTGGGTTGCATAGTTACTTAAGACATATGATTCTTATGTTCAATCCCACTAATTTAGATGCAGTATGTGTTCAAGCCACTCATTTAGAGGCTAGAGGAAAATAATCAAAAGAATCTTTTCTTAAAGTAAAAAATAAGCAATCTAATGTTAAGCATTCCAAAGGGGAAAGTTCATTAGGAAAGGGTAAACAAAAATCCACTTATACTGTTAAAAAATAAGAAGAAGAAGGAAAACCATTTTGTAATCATTGCAAGAAAAATCATGATGAGTCTAAGTGTTGGAAACTACATCCTGAGTTAAGGCCTAAAAAGTTTCAAAAAAAAGAAAAGAAGGCAAATGCTATGGTTCAAAACTTAGGATCAAATTCAGGTGATGAAACTAAGATCACAGCTATGGGTTTACATAATGATTTTTCTCTTTTAGTTTTTAGCACTAAGTCATCAAATGATGCATCTTCTTCTAGACAAAATTTTGTGCATGTTGATAAGAAAATAAATGAATTGTTCCACATTGGAGTTGTTCCAAAGCATACTAAGATTGACACTCTATTTGATAGTGGTTCACAAGAAAATTTAATTTTTGAAGAGGTTGTTAAGAAGCTAGGCTTACAAACCAATCCCCATCTAAAGCTCTATCCACTAGGTTGGGTGTGTGACAATGCAAAGCTACAAGTCTCACAAACTTGTAGGCTAAGGTTTGCCATCACATCCAAGTTCGTATATGAGGTTGAGTTGGATGTTGTTCCATTGGACATATGTGGGATTGTTTTGGGAAGCCCATATCTTTATGATAGAAAAGCAATATTTTATAGAGAGGATAATAAGTACTTGCTTGTTAAGGATGGCATTGAATATATAGTTAGAGCACATCACATTAGAACAAGTCTTTCCTTGGTTACAGCAGGGAAAATGAAAAGACTAGTTAATTTGAGCAAGACTTTTTGTCTCATGTTGATTAAGTCTAAGGAAAAAGATTATTCTCAAGCTTTGTAAAAATGTGATCCTAGACACAAGAATGAATTGGTTGAAATCATTTCTACTTAGGATGATGTATTTCAGGATCCTAAGGGCTTACCTCCTAAAAGGGGAGTTCAACATGAAATTCAGCTATTGCAGAATTCTCCTCTCCCTAACATTGGCATGTACAAGTTATCAGTGGTGAAAAATGAGGAAATCAAGAAACAGGTAATGGATCTATTGGATAGAGGTGTTATTCATCCAAGTTCATCTCCTATTGGTTTGCCAATTATTTTGGTGCCAAAGAAAGATGGCACTTGGCGAATGTTTGTTGATTTTCATGCTCTAAACAAAATTACTATTAAGAATCATTACCCTCTTCCTCATATAGATGATTTGTTGGATCAATTAAAACATGATATTTATTTCACTAAGTTGGATTTGAGAAGTGGATATCATCAAGAAAGAATTAATGAAGATGATGTATGGAAAATTGCCTTTAAGACAAAACAGGGATTGGTTGAACGGCTTGTTATGCCTTTCGGGTTGTGTAATGCCCCGGCTACATTCATGAGATTGATGAATGATGTTTTTAGAAAGTTCCTTGATGATTTTGTTATAGTTTACTTAGATGATATATTTATTTTTAGCAAGTCATGGGAAGAGCATGTGATTCACATTAAGAAAGTCATGGATGCATTACGAAGGAAAAAACTTTATTTGAAAATGTTAAAATGTGAATTTAGCAAGACCTCTTTGATATATTTGGGTTACATTGTAGGACATGGTAAATTGAAAATTGATCCTGCAAAAGTGGTAGTCATTGTTAATTGGCCTATACCCACTAACACAACTGAGGTTAGGAGTTTTCTTGGTGCAGTACAATTTTGGAGGAAGTTTATTTCTCAATTTTCATATATTTCATCACCTTTGCATTCTTTGACAAGTGTGAAACATGTCTTTTAGTGGGGAGGAAAACATCAAAAATCCTTCTATACTTTGAAAGAAAAGATAAGTACTACTCCGGTCTTGGCACTTTTTGATATACAACAACCATTTGAGATCAAGACGGATGCAAGTGAGTATGCTATGGGAGCTATTTTAATGCAAGGTAAGAAACCAATTTGTTATCATTCTGAAACCTTTACAAGTGTAGTAAGAAAATATCCAACTTATGATAAGGAATTGTATGCATTGGTTCAAAGTGTTAAAAAATGGAAACATTACTTAATAGGCAAAGAAATAATAATATATATAGATCATCAGCCCTTACAGTATCTCCAATCACAAACTAAGCTACAACAATCTAGACATTTGTGTTGAATGGGTTTCTTACAACAATTTCATCTTGTGATCAAGTATAAAAAAGGAATTCAGAATAAGGTTGTAGATATGCTATCTAGGCCTCCTATGGTTATTACATCTATTCTTTTACAACATGGTTCTTTGTCTCATGAAAGTTATAAAGAACAATATGTGAATGATCTTGATTTTCAAGATGTTTATAAAGACTTGATGAGTAGTAGACAAGTAGAATAATTGGACTATCATGTACACAATGATCTTTTGTATCATTTGGGTAAACTATGTATTCCTCTAAATGAGAGGGTGCACATAATTAGAGAAGCACATACTTCTCTTATTTGTGGTCATTTTGGAGTTTCTAAAATGGTTGCACATTTGAAAATGTATTGTTATTGGCCTCGTATGCAGGAAAATGTTGCTAAATATATAAGGGGATGTACTCTTTGTGCCACAAGTAAACCTAGTAATAGGAAATTGGGACTTTACACTCTACCTATTCCTACTCGCCCGTGGGAAAGTATCTCTATGGATTTTGTGGGGGGATTGCCTATGACACAAAGAAAACATGACTATTTATATGTGGTTGTGGATAGATTTAGCAAAATGTGCGTTTTGATTCCTTGCACTAAGAAAATTACTAGCAAAGGCACTGCATATTTGTTCTTTAACCATGTATGGGTTCATTTTGGTTTTCCTACTTCAATTATTTCTGATCAGGATTCTCAATTTATTGGGGAGTTTTGGTCAACTTTATGGAGACTAATGGACACTAAATTAAAAATGAGCACTGCATTTCATCCACAAATCGATGAACAAATAGAGGTTGTGAACCGCACTGCGGTACATTTGCTTAGGGGTTACAGTAATAAAAATCCAAAATTATGGGATGAATAATTGTGTTACATACAACATGCATATAACCGGGCACTTCATTCTTCTACTATGAAATCTCCATTTGAAGTTTGTTATGGATACTTTCCTAAATCTCCTCTAGATGTTTGTTATGGATAGGATACAGTTGTTGGTGAACCAAAAGAAGCCATTTGAGCCAAGAAGTTCATTGAACAAATATAGCTCATTCATCAAACTGTTCGTACTTAATTGGAGAAAAGTCAAGCCAAGTACAAAGCCAAGCATGACAAACATCGTATTGATCACCAATTTGTTATAGGTGATATGGTATGGCTTCACATTAGTAAGGAAAGACTGACAGGTGAAGGTAAAAAGTTGAAACCAATTCGGTATGGTCCTTTTCGAATAATGGAAAAAATTGGCACAAATGCTTTCCAATTAGACTTACCATCTTACATGCAAATTTATTCAGTTGTAAATGTGGAAATTTTGAAATTGTATGAGCCTCCAATGATCATTGATCATGATGAAAGTGTATCTATTCCTTCCATTGATGATTTTTCTCCTAAATATCTAATAGAATTTTAGGAAGATACTATACTTGATAGGAATATGCAAACTTCACGAAGAGGTAATGTTGAATATCTTCGTGTTGGTCTCAAAGGGATTCACCCAAGCAAGGCCAAATGGATGGAAGTCGAAAAGGTGAGGTAAAAATACCCTCACCTCATTACCGTTCTATTTTTCAAATTCTTCAAATTTAGTTCAAATCATTTGCACATTGTATTACTCATTGAGAGATTTCTAGCACTTTCATGGTTCAAAAAATGGAGTCCAGATGCTCAAGATATAGCCAGTTGAAGAAATCATGCGATAGGGATGTCAAAATGACATGGCACAGTTGAGGAATGCCAAGTGGACCAATCTCCATTTGACACATGGAAAATAATTAGGGGGCAAAAAAAATTGTTAGGTGTTTTATTTGATGCACATGATATTTGACCTTTTCAAAATCAAAATAAGCACCAAACATCCATGCCACAAACATTAAATCCCCTCTCTCATTCCTAGGCATTTGAATAGGCTAGGTGGCATCCAAAGTTGGTGCCCGAATCTTTCTCATTTGAAATCTTTAGCAAGTTTACTATTTACGGCATGTAAAACAACCACGCCCAGCAAATGTGGGACTAAAATCCTTGGTCAAAGCGTGCCCATGGAGGAAGGGCACCCTTGCCTACTTCCCTAAGCACCTAAAATGGAGGAGGGAGATTGGAACTTGAGACCTGGCACCCAAAATACTAAGGTCTTGACTACTTCAGCCACCATGGCTAAAATGTTATAAAAAAGAGTAATTTTTACTTGTATTGACACGAATTTCTAACTATGTAAAGAGAATTAAGAGGATTAGAGCCTTTTTTTTACCTTGTACGGCCTTGGGCTTTTGTTTTCAGGTCTAAGAGAAATATTTGTAGGCAAATAAAGATCAGAGAAGGTGAAATTGAAGATTTTTAAAGGTTTTTGAAGCCATTTGTTGCAACATTTTAATAGAACGGTCCTCACTATTGGGCAGACCCGGAGATGTAGGCTATTGAAGTTGAACTCCATTATCAATTTGTTGGTATTGTCTTTAATTTTCTCTAATTATTATTACATTTTGATCTTCATTTTAATTTTGATTTTACTTTCTTTATGCAAATTAAACACAAGAAAGTGAAAATTTGAAGGATCTCATAAACATGAACAAGTGATTTTTGAATGTGATACACTTGTATTTTCAGTTTACAGATCATCAGCTTCCCTTTGGTAACATTGAATATAATTTTATTATGGTTAAGTGATACCCAAAACCTCTTTCACCTCTCAAATATAGACTAAAGATAGGCAATATAATCAACTCTATTTTTATAAAAAATAGTGATATTATCCATATATATAATGATGCACTTCCCTATCAATTCTTGGAATTCATGGTCTTTTACTCTTTGAAAATTTTACCTAGCATTGATCAACCCAAATTGCATTCACTTATATGCATATGTTCCCCATTTCATAGTAAATTTTGTTTTCATCCTATCTTTTGATTCGACCAATACTTGATTATAACCTAAAAATTCATCTAAAAAATACATCATCTCAAAGACACTCACCATTTGTATTACCTCATCTAATGATGTCAAAGTATAATTTTATTTCTCTTAATCTTTATTTAAATTTTTAAAGTCAATGCAAATTCTAATCTTACCACTCTTTTTCCTGATTGGAACTAGATTGGCCACCCAAGTTGAATGTCTAATAGGAAAGATAATCCTATCACTTAGTAGCTTTTCTAATTCTTTCTGAATTGATGGTTCCAAGATAGGATTAACTAGCCTTTACCTTTACCTAAATGGTTTATGATCAGGCTTGAGTGGAATTATATTGGTCATGACTCTAGGATTAAAAACACTTAAGTCCTCATAAGTCCATGTAATTACATCTTTGTACCTGATAATTAGTTCTTTGACTCTTTACCTTTCTTCAAGTGTGTAGCTTAAGATAATATTGATAAAGTGTGCATTATTTTCATCACCAACATTTTTTGAATTGAATTAAAATTCATTAACCTTCAACTACCTCTATGATTGGGCCTAAGGATCTGTATCAAATTTTATTTCTATGGTGACCATTCCCAATGGGAAGTGATTCTCTTTTGGCTAGATAACACTCTCTTCATATAATTCCTCATGCCACCTATGTTTTCTTTCCTTGTCATCGATTATTTGAGATTTGAATTATCCTAAATTTGTCAATAATTAGACAATTTATTGGTCATCATTAAATACTTGAAAATTTTCAACATTATCTAGCATTGAAGGACATAGTACCAATATAATGGAGAACTTTTGGATTTTTGACTCCTACAAGGGTGCCAAATTTTCTACTAAAGTAGCCAATGAATTAATGGCTCCATTCTATTCTCTTGGAATCGATACTATGTTGAAATCATTGAATGATTATGTTAAATCCCAAGCTTTATGCTTATACTTAGATATGATAATTTACACTGATATTTATTTCTGGCCTAGTTAACTACAAGTTTAGAATCTTTTTATACCATCAATTCTTTTACATTGTTCTTGAGGGTGAACTATAATCCTAAAATCAAGGCTTCATATTCTATTCTATTATTGGTGCATGGCAATTAAATCCTGAGTGTTTCCAATAATTTATCTCCCTGTGGATTAATCAACTCAATACCAACACCTAAACCTTGCTTATATTTGGCTCCATCAAAATGGAGGTCTATAATTGGGAAGGGCCCAAAATTTCTTCTGGTGATTCATGCTTCATGTAAAATGTGTAAATTCTAAGACTAGGATATTTATAACTTACCTCTTCATTTATAGTATTGTATTCCATAATAGTATACTTCATTTTTGGCTCTCAATCGATTTTAATTTGGTTAGCTATGCCTCTCCATGGCAGCCAAATATGTGAAAAGTCTATGGAAAGATATCCATTTAACATTTTTGACTAATTTCTACTTAATAATAGCCCATAACCTTCAATAATATTGACTACCAAGATGTAAATAGTAATTTATTCTCTAGGTTTTGAAGTAACCTAAATTCTTACATCATTCAGTTTTCCCAATACATGCATGACTATCTTATCAAGTTGTGACACAGTCCTCTTGGAAGGCTTTGGTGTTAAACCAAGATTATAACTAATAGAATTTCACATCACTATTATTGAATCCATTGAATCTACCAAGAAATTATGTATATTTTTGCCAAAAACTCGAATGGCCAACAAAAAAGTGGGAACCTCAGGCTTGCTTTTGTAGATAACATTTGAGCTGGTTGTCTTAGACTTTTCTACAACAAAATTGCTTGTGATGGACTTCCATAAGAACTCCTTATGTTCTATGATTTGAGTTATCTCATGAAGAGTAATGTTAGCCTTGATTTTCTTCATATCATCAACAATATTTTATCCTCATTTATTCTATTCCTCTCTATTTTGAGGTTGATCATTCCCTTTAGGGGGAGGAGGATTATTATCAGCCTTGGGATTTAGAGGTATAATTGTATTATTATGAAGATTAGAAGTAGTGAATCGCTGCCTATTTCTCATAATATAATTGTTTGTGTTGAACTAATAGAATACCTACACATCATTAGAATTATCCTATGGGATGTTATATTCTTCATTAGGGAAAGGGGACTCAAAAGTCTCAAAACCCATAGCTAAACTGGAAGGTCAAGATTCATGAGGTAGATCTAAAGGATTCATCATTTAATCTTATATGATCATCTCCCTCTAGAAGATTATTAAGGTTTTACATAATTTTATACAGTCCAACTCTCTATGTTGAGATGTATCATAGACCCTACACCAATTGGGAAAAGTTATTTCCATAATATTGATCTCTAGTAGTTTATTGGATTGTTGTTGGTATGCATTGTTATTGGGCCTATTGAAAGACCTATTGTATCTCGAAAAGGTATAATTTTGATTGTAATTTTGATTATTGGTATTTCCCATCCTCTTATACATATTCATAAAATCATTGCTCAGCTTCTGAACCATTCTTTATATAGAATCCAATTCATCTTTGTTAGAATCAAAACCTTGAGCAATTGCCACATTGGTATGAGCCTGATGTGGATTCTATCACTAATTATTTCTTTGTGTATGATTATTCAAGAAATCATAACTCTATTTTTTTTGTCTATTATGTTATGTGTGGTAGAGTGTATAATTGGTTTTGATTGAATGCAGGAGCATTTTGATTCACATAGAATTATATTCAAGGATGGAAGTCTATTATTGAATGTTTGACCTCCTAGATTATCAGGACTAAGATATGGATTGAGATGTTTATATATGTTGATAGTTTCATGAAATTCAAAATCTAGTGTACTGGTAGAAGTAAATCTTCATAATAATATAGTATTAATAAGATCTAAAGCATTCTTATATATTTAGAGCATGAGATTTTCATATGCCTTATACCTAGTGTTTAATCGAGTGTGCATCTTCTATAATCTTGGATTGAATGATAAGATAGACTCATTGGGATCCCTTTTAATGTTGGTAAAGAGTTGTTATACCAAACTTGGATTAGTTACCAATCTAAATTATGCAAAGAATGTACTTTGACACTCATCCCATGAGGATATGGAATTTTCTTACAAATTAAAATACCAATCATAAGAATAATTTTGTAGATTAAATAGAAAAATCTTGTACGCAACATCCTCATGGATAACATTCATTAATCTAAAGGTGACCTTGAAATATTTGATATGTTCTTCAACCATTCTCCCATTTGAGGGGGAGACAGTAGGTAGACACTTCTCTAGATTTTGTAGTAGGTCATGTTGGTCCCCATGGATAGTAATGGAAGATCTAATTAACCAAGGTTGGGCCATAAGAATATTAATAGGCAAGACATTCCTTATAGTGCAAGGTGTTTGGAATATATATATATATATATATATATATATATATATATATATATATATATATATATATATATATATATATATATATATACATATATATATATATATACATATATATATATATATATCAAGGATGGCAAGTATAGTTTTAGGCCTCCTAGAGTGTGACAATAGTGAAACCAAAAGGTTGGCTTGGTCCCTAGACCTTGTTAATGTCCTATGTATTTTTGTAATGATGGTTATTTCTTTATTGGGAAAGCACACAAGTGTGCCCTTCTTCTAGTGCCAACTTTTTCTTTTTATTGATGTGAGTTTTATGCATACCTCAAAGAGTTTTAAATGAGGTGACCTCTAACATTTTGGGATCTTTATGGAACTAGGTTCTACTCTAGGCCATGAGTTTCAGGTATGACGTTAGAACAACTAGGTGGTGGAATAATAGGTTGAGTTTGTGGGTTGCTCAACCAAATTTGTCAATAGATGTATGGATTTTAATAAAAAGGATAAATCACTAGATGAATTGGATGGGCAATAGATTAATCTATGGTGGGTAGATCTCAAAGAAACTTCAAAAAGAGGGAAGGGTAAAGCAGAAAGATGGATTTATTCTTTGAAATGGAATTTTTTAGTTTGTCTTTTTGGTGGATAAATATATCAAGAACCAGTGTTTTAGTTTACAAATTTTGCATACTTAAGAACAAACACAATTAAGAGTCTATGTATTTAGATATAGGGTGTTTATTGGTCTCAATGAAAGGTTTCTCTTTTTAAGGTTGATATTGCATACCTTTATACAAGAGATTACATCTTAGACCAAGAAGTTATCTAAGGAAGCAATTGCTCACACCTAGAATACTATATCAAATGAGACAATTCTACACACTTTAGATTATTAATTCAACCTATTCAATCAATGAAATATATCAATCTTCAATAGCTATTGCACATCTAAGACTAACATTTATTAACATAATAGTTAGATTCATCTATAACATTGGCACACATTAAAATTATTGAATTAATTAGAAACAAAGAAAATTAAAATTCATTAACATAAAAAGGGAAGAATAAATCACAAATGTAGTTGTATGAAAATCAAATCCTTGATTTCTTCCTATATTTCATTCAAAAAAATTGTCCCTTTAAAAAGATGGTTCTACATGTATGTATAGATCTTGGGGAAGGGGTCACCTCATCCTCCAAGATTAGAACACTTTGTTTACATCTAAAATAGACTATAAGATAAGTCTTGGTAACATATTGATGTCTTACAGATATCTTAGTCATGTAATGTATGCATGATACCAAAAATAATTAGTAATTACAATATATATATATTTATGTATGTATGTATGCAACTAATAATTAACTATTTAGTTAAGATAGTTACATGCAAAATGTAAAAAATTAGCCTTTATCTAAATTGGCTCTTACTTGAATTGTCTCAAAACTGTTGTGGGAATTGTAATAGTGCTCATATTTGATGGTATAGTAAGTATAATTACACTTGAAGATGTACCAAATGATAGAACTATAGTTACAATGGGAATAGTAGCATGAAGTGGAGAAGATGTGGCTATAGTTGTTGGTGGTGTAGTAGGAGTTGGCATAGTGGAACTAGAAGGTGGAATTTGTGTTAGAGGTACAATCACTAAGAGGGGGGTGAATCATTTATGCAAGATATTTTAAACTACAATTGTAATTCTTTCAAACTCTTAATCAAATACCACAATCATTCACAAATCATAAAAATGAATAAGAGAGATAATTTAATATCATACACATAACACATAAATTCTATGGGAAACCCTCATGGGGAATAATACCCACTCTCAAGCATGAAAACACATGGAAAAACATGTCCTATAAGATGATCACAAACATGAGACCTTTTAGTGAAGTACCCACTTCACAAGGAGCACCTACCCCTAAGTATGAATAAGAACCCACTTGTTCTAGATGTTGAGCACCCACACAACACCTTATGAAATCAAACACTCCATAAATCTGATTGTAAATAAATTTTATTGGAAAAATAATGTTTAACACCTCTCTATCAACTCATCACACACACTTAAACCTGCTCATACAAGAAATGGATCCAAACACCCCTTTTAGATCTATCTAGTATCCTTCACTCATCCTCAATCTACTATTTACTTTAGTCCATCCACTGAGCACACTCCCTCTAACCTCTTTCCTTCATCTTTATCTTCTACTCTCTCAACACCTTCACTGAATATCTAAAAACCATTACCTTGGTATCCACTCTTTATAGAGTCTTCATGAATATCAACATCTAGGTTAGACATAATACTTACCTTAACCCTTAAGACATATAACAAGATAAAACATAGTTAAAAAATATTCTCACAGGTCAGCCATAGTATCCATGGGTCACACTTAAGTAGCTATGCCTTTTAATTAGGCCTTAATATCCCTTATAGGTCTCATAAAGACCTATTACTCTTTTAACACTTCATCAAGCAAACTAAGAACATAAGATCACTTTAAAATACATGGGTCCACTTCATATGATCTCTAAGACATCTTAAATTGAAAACTCTTGCCAAAACACTCTTCTATTAAAGCACAACTTACTCAAACAATATTATGTACATAAAAACACCATGAATGAACAAATAGTCAAATTTGAAGATCCATAACTTTGAATATACAAACATTGAGACATTATAAATAGTTTCTTTGTATGTGCCTTGAAGTCCTCTTCAACTTTTCTTTTTACACCATCATGAAAATCATCCTAGATCAAAATGTATAGCTCAAAAACTAAGCATTAGTTTTCCCTCACAAATTTGAATATTTAAATTCCAACAATCATTGTGAAAATGTTAAACATCAAACACTTTGACCTCATCTCATGCTCCCTAGAAACTTTGAATAAATATGCACCATTTATCTCCATAATATTAACTTTTTCTTTATCTTTCAATGTTTACCATTGATCATTGATTTTCTCTACCATGATCGTGCCACTTGGCAGCTTTGCATGCCTTATGCGCACCCTATAACTAGTCACCAATGGAATTTTTCCACTTGGAATCCATTCCTAAAATATTGACTATTTTATTTAATGTGAACCATTGATCTCTAACTACATGATCATACACTCACTATTGGATCTTTGTCTGACAGATTAGATGCTTGTCATAGATCTATTGCTCAAACTCCATGATTGTGACACATGTCATTAGCTCATGAAATCTTGAATATTTGACTTTGAACCATGCCATTTTGTCCTTATTCAATTATATTAAACACTTACTATTAAAGTTATGATCTTATTAAATGTTGACCATAGATCTTTGATAATGCAAATTTGGCTAAGTATGGGAATTTAGTGAACTCTGTGTGAGAAGCCAACTTTGCACCTTAACAATTTTTTCTACGCTCCATGTCTAGACCTAAAATTTGAACTGCATGATATTCTCACATAGGGGAATACATCAATATATAAATTTTCTCTTTAAACATTCATAAGTGTGAGATATAATGTCATTAAATTGTTTACTCAACTTTATCTATCAAGATGACTACTTGAACGTAGACACTCAATTGATTGTTCTTGATGAATTCCATTCACTTACATAAGTATTGTAAGCATATAACACCCCATTATGTCTCTAAAACATTACCATACCATCAATATCATCCATAAATTACCTTATTAATATAACCACTAAAGAACCATGCAAGAACATTGAAACATATTGAAGCACGCTTTATCATTGTCATTATAGCATACATGACACCTCATCAACACCCTTGATCAACTTGGAGACATAATTTACAAACCTCAAAAAATATTCCCCTTTTTCATTGATTTCTAACACCAATAAAAATCTTATGCTCAGACTTTATCTCTCTCTTCAATTACTTTCTCCCCCTTTAACACAATGACAAAGTGGGTTCATATTTTGATCTTGAGGACCTAAAAAGACTTAAAGAACCAACAAAAATAAAGGACCACCTTTTATATATGATAAAACTCCCCCTAACACTATGCACACCACTTCAAGCCTCTCAAACTATCTGAGTTAACCCCCTTAACTCCATGCTCCACTTGGATCATGATATTTGAAGCAATTTACTACAAACTACTGGAGAAATCTCATGAACAATTTTATCCCCCTTAAAAAAGAACATTTTATTGATTTTTAGACAAGGATATGACTCCTAATATTTGTCTTAGATACTCAAATGTTTATTTTTCTAATGGTTTGGTCATAATATCTGCAAGTTATTCTTTTGTAGTCACATATTCCAGCTTAACATGTTGTTTGCTCACTTGTTCTCTCAATAAATGATATATAATAGGAATGTATTTATTTTTTAATTTAATTATAGGATTATTTGAGATATTAATTAAACTATTATTGTCATAGTAGATGGCACAAGCTTCTTTTTGCCTTACCTTATAGTCTTCCAAGGTTTGGTTCATCCATATAGATTGAGTGCAACATGAGGTGGTAGCTATATACTCAGCTTTTGTAGTGGATAGGGATATTAAGGATTTATTATTTCTTAACCAAGATACCAAGAATTCACCTAAGAATAAAATTCCACCACGGGTACATTTCCTATCATCCACATAACCAACCTAATATGCATCAATGTATGTCTTTAGAGTGAATTTTTTTCTCCTGGGTTACCATAAATAATATTCTATGGTGCCCTTAAGATACCTTAATATTATCATGGTTTATTTCAAGTGAGATTATCTAGGATCATATTGAATCCTACCAACAAGTCTTACTACTTGCATGATTTCAGGTCTAGAGGTAGAGGAATACAAAAGACTTCCAATCATGGATCTATACAAGGATTGATCAACCTTTGGTGATTCATCTTACTTATTTATCTTGAAACCTATAATCATTGGTGTACTCATTGGCTTACACTCCATCATATCAAATTTCCTTAGCATATCATTGATTTACTTATCTTGTGAAATGAATATCCCTACATCTAGTTGGTTAATTTGCAATTCTAAAAGGAATGAAAGCTCCCCCAACATAGACATCTCAAATCTAGCCTTTATGACATCTATAAATTATTTACTCATATTTTCATTATCAAAACCAAATATTATATCATAAACATAGACAACTATAAGTAATTTATGACTACATTTAGTTTTAATGTACAAATTACTATCAGTTACCCCTCTTTTTAAACCTTAACTTATAAGATACTTGTCTAGTCTATCATACCAAGCTCTATGAGCTTATTTAAGACCATATAAAGTCTTATTCAATTTACATGAATAGTCATGATCACTTTACAAGAAGAATCCTTCAAGTAACTAAATGTACACTTCTTCTAAGTTTCCATTCAAAAAGGCAAATTTCACATCCATTTGGTATGCCTTAAAATTTTTGAAACTAGCATATGCCAAGAAGAGTCTAATTATTTCCATCCTTGCTACTGAATCAAATGTCTCATCAAAATTTATTACTTCAACCTGAGCATATCCTTTACACACCAATCTAGCTTTATTTCTTGTGACCTCTCCTTTCTCATTCATCTTATTTCTGAAAACCCACTTAGTGCCTATCACATTCTTGGTTTTTGGTCTAGGAACTAGATCTCATATTTCAATCTTTACTATTTGATCAAGTATTTCATCTATAGAACATGTCCAAATTTCATCTTTTCTAGCTCCCAAGAAATTTTTGGGTTCAACTGATGACAATAAGATAGTGTTTTTTTTATTCTTATTGATCAACATTCTTCTTTTAGTTTGCTACCTTGCATTCACATTACCAATTACCTAAGAAGCAGGATGATCCTTTTGTATTCTTTTTTATGGAGATTTAATGTCAAGTCTTGTTTCTTCCTCTTCATATTCATAATCTATTTGAATAGATAACTCATCATTATTTGAAATAGAATTTTGAATAGTATCACTTACTTGCAATTTTGACTTTTTGACTCTATTTGTCTCATCTACACTCACATTTGAGCTTTCAAAAATCTTGTGAAGTCTCTTGTTAAAGCATCTATAGGCAGAGCTGATAGAAGAGTAGCCTAAGAAGATTCCCTCATTAGATCTTGAATCAAATTTTACAATATTTTATTCATCCTTTTTGATATAACACTTTCTCTCAAATACTCTAAAATATTTGACATTAATAGCTCTATTTTTCCATAGCTTATATGGAGTCTTATCACCATTTACTCTAATTTGGCACCTATTAAGAATGTAAACTAAAGTGCTTGCTACCTCTTTCCAATAACCATTTGATAGTTTAGCATCTTGAAGCATAGTTCTACTCATTTCTTGAATAGTTATATTTTTCCTTTCAACAACACCATTCTGTTATGGTGTTCTAACAGTAGAATATTGTCTTCTTATCCCATGTTCTTCATAAAAGTCATCAAATTCATGAGATCAAAACTCACATCCTCTATCTGATCTTACACACTTAATTTTAAATTCTTTTTCACTTTTCACAAGTGTTTTAAATGTTGTAAACCTTGAAAAAGCATCAAATTTCTCTTTAAGAAAGTATATCCAAGTCATCCTAGTGAAATCATCAATGAGAAGCATGAAATAGTTGTTACCTTGAATAATTTGAGTTCTCATAGGTCCACACAGAATAGTATGGATCAATTATAATGGCCCTATAGTGGAATGTTCATTGGATTTGTATCTCTTCTTGATTTGTTTCCCATGAAGACATGTTTTGTAGAGAGAATGAGGAATTTTGGTAATTTTTGGTATATGTATTACTAACACCTTTGAACTTATCCTTACCATATTGTCAAAATTTATATTTCCAAGTCTTTTATGCCAAATCCAACTTTTATCCAATTGACTTATGAAACATTCATCCTTCTTGGGTTCATGGAAGATATACAGGTTATTTTTTGCTTTATGAATGTTTGCAATTATTTGTCCATACTTTACCCTTTTAACTTCACATTCTTTGTCATTAAAAGTTAGAATATTTCCTTGCTCACACATTTGACTCACACTTAAAATATTATGTTTTAGACATTCTACATATAATACATTCTCAGTTCTAGTATGACCATTGTCAAGACTCACAGTACATTTTTCAATAATATTATCAAATTTATTATCACCAAATCTAACTAAACCTAGATTGGTATTATTTATAGAGATAAAATTGCTCTTGTCTCCTATCATATGACTTGAACACCCACTATCTATGTACCACTTTTTGTTCTCATCTTCTTGAGTGTGAAAAGTTATTTGAACAAAAATTGATTCTTCCTTTGGTACACTATAAGAGTTTTGTTTCTTTTCTTCATATTTCTTAGGATTAGTTTCATTAAACCATTTGATGGTGTCAATGACTTATATGTTCTTTTTCCAAAAGGCTCTTTTGAAATTCATCGCAATATGGCCTATCTGATTGTAGTTGTAGAAAACCATTCTTCTTGAAGTGAACTCAACTTGTCTTACCTGATTTGGACAAAATCTTATAATGTGTCATATGTCATAACAACTGAAGCACTAAACTTTGTTCATGCTATTTGATTGATTATTCCACTCATTTTTAGCAAGTCTTTTACACTCTCTATCCTTATGACCATTTTGATTTCAGGTATAGCAATAACCATTGAAATTTTCATACCTCATGGCATTTGGTTGTCTAATTTGATTTGTCCTTATTCTACCAACATCTTTAGTCCAAGACTGATTATTGACCCTCAAGGTCTGATTGTCTTTGTTCACATTAGTCTTCACCTTGTCTTGAGTTGTAATATTTTGTTCTTCTTTGTAACCAAATACAGTTCAATCAATAGAATGCTTTTGAATATTCATAATATTATCTATATCACTTGAGCTCTTTTGAAACATCACAAATTGCATCATCTTATTGGATGCTTTTTCTAACTCAGAATTTTAATGACTCATTTTCAATCACATACCTTTAACACTCATCTTATTTAGGTTTTAGGCTTATAAATAGGAATTTCAATTAACTTTTTAGATGCTTGACTATACCTTTATGCTCTTTGGAGTCACCATCCATTCTAATCTCATACATACTAAATTTCTCTACATAGTCCTTTATATGTAAATTCAACTTCTTGGTCTTCTTCTTCTGAATATTTAGATCTTCAAGGGCATTCAAAAATGTAGTCTCATAGTCTTCCTTATCTTCTTCATTATTTGTATCACTCCAAATAGACTCCTTTTGATATGAGCAACATCCTTCCTCAACCATGTAGAGGACTTCATCATCTTCATTATAAAACTTAGAATCATTGTTTTCACTCTCATCTAATGAGTTGCAATCTTTATTAGTGTAGAGAATCTTCTTTTCATTATAGCTCTTGAATATTTTCTTCCTTTTATCAGACTTGAACATATTTTTTCCTTCATCTTGGTCTTCATCATAATACTTCTTATGCTTATGAGGGACCTTATTGGCAAAGTGTCCTACCTCTCCATAATCAAAGCATTTGAAGGGTAGTTTACCTTGATATTTTCTTGAACCTATTTTCAATTTCCTTGTAAATAAAGCAATTAGTTCATATTCATCAATATCATCATACTTGACTTCCTTAACTTGAGTTATCTTCTTATTTCACTTTATTTTTGTCTTGAATGTTACTTTTATATTTGTTAGTTTGTCCTCATCAACTTTCATCTCATAGGAAGTAAGGATGCCATGTAGTTCATCCATATTCAACTGAGTAAATCATGACTTTTTTCTATAGTAGAAAATTTTGAATCAAACTTGAGTGTAAGAATCCTCAATACCTTCTATAATATAGTAGCATCATCAATCACCTCTCCAAGACCTTTGATCATATTTAATACCTCATTAACCCTTAGAAGATAGGATGTCATAGTATCTTCTTCCTTTATTTTGAGAATTTTGAATTGACTTCAGTAGGTATATAATTTAGCATGTTTTACTTTTGAGTCTCCTTCATAGATAGTCTGTTATTTGTCCCAAATTTACTTGGTAGACTTGAAAGATCAATTTGGTGAACTCAACCTCAGATAGACCACAAATTATAGCATTCATAGCCTTAGAATTATTCTCACACAACTTCTTGTTATTAGTATTAGTTAGAGAAATAGCCAGTGTAGTATAACCATCTATGATAGATTTCCAAGTATCAAACCTTAGAAACATGATGTAAGTCCTTATCCTTACACTCTAGAAAGTATAATTTGACCTACTAAATAATAGTGATTTATTTGTATAGAAACCCTACTTATGTTGACTTTCCATATTATACCTTAGATCACCTTCAAGTGGTTTAAATTGCAATGAAGGTCCTATTTTGATACCAATTGTTAGAGGTACAATCATTGAGAGGGGGGTGAATCAGTGATACAAGATATTTCAAACTTCAATTATGATTCTTTCAAACTCTTAATCAAAGATTATAATCTTTCACAAAGCATACAAGTTATTCATAACAATGAATAATAAAGATAATGCAAGATCATACACACAACACATAAATTTTTAGGGAAACCCTCATAGGGAATAAAACCCACTCTCAATCTTACAAACACATGGACTACTTATCCTATAAGATGATCACAAACATGAGACCTTTTATTGAAGCACCCACTTCATAAAGAGCACCCACCTATAAGTATTAACAAACACCCACTTATTCTATATTTTGATCACCCACACAATACCTTATGAAATCAACAACTCTAGAACTCTGATAGTAAATCAATCTGATTGGAGAAACAATTTTTATGTTAGGAATAAAACACTTTTAAACCATATTTACTATTACCATAAATTAGATCTAAATCTATGCAATAATATGCATCATGAAAACATTTCTTAATTCACCATTATTATGAAAGCATAAATGAGAGAACAAGATAATAACACAGATAACATAGATCTAATGTGGTTCACCCAATGTGAGCTACATCCACCAATGAAATTTCTCAAATAAAAATATTAATCTAAATACCAAGACTACAATGAACACTCACATAAATATAAAAATATTCTATAAAAAATGTTGCACAAATAGATGCACTTTCACCGACACCTACATAATATTGTATTTCACAAGTTGTTAAACTACACCCTATAATAAACACCTTCACTTTTCAAAACACCCGCACTTTGACTTTGATCCTCAAAGCCACACCTTGCAAATAAACCATCAAACTCTAAAGGCCACACCACACCCTATATATATATAATGAAGGAAAATCCATGAAATGAGGATAAAATTCATCATTTTTATCCAAAATAAGCATTATCCACTCAAGACAACTCAACTCCACATCACCAAGCTCATCCATAAGTCCATCCAAGAAGGAACACACCAAACTTAGGGTCTTTACCTTTCAAGGGCACATTTACCAATACCATGTGATCACAAACAACTCCTTACAATAAGAAATGCATCTATTTTTCCAAAAAACAACTAGATCACTAAGATCAAGTAAGTCAACATGGGAAAAGGCATCTAACAACTAATCCACAAAATGTGGAAACATAAAAATTAGAAATATACTAGGAATATTCCACTCATATGTAAAGCAAGGTTCCACAAAATGTTGAGTAAGTAAAAATATGCTCCCCACATCCTTGATGATATATAGGCCCCCAAAATTTATTCCTATGGTCATTTGATATCCCCAAAGGGTTCCACACTCAATAGTTTAACACTTCTCTATCAACTCATCAAACACACTTAAACTTGCTCATACAAAAAATGCATCCAAACACCCATTTTAGATCTCTCTAGTCTTCTTTTATCATCCTAAATATACTATGTGCTTTATTCCATCTACTTGTCACACTCCCTCTGACCTCTTTCCTTCATCTCTATCTTCTACTCTCTCAACACCTTCACATGCATATCTAGAAACCATTGCCTTAGTCTCCACTCTTTATAGAGTCTTCATGAATATCAACATCTAAATTGGCCATAATACTTGAATTAACCTTTAAGGCATATAATAATCTAAAATATATCAAAAAAAAATTCTCATAGGTAATCCATAGCATCCATGGGTCACACTTAAGCAATTATGCCTTTCAATTAGGCTTTAATAGCCCTTATAGGTCTCATGGAGACCTATTACTCTTTTAGCACTTCATCAAGAAAAATAAGAGCATAATATCACTTTTAAATACATGATCCAACTAAATATGATATATAAGACATATTAATGTGAAAAATCCCACCAAAACACTCTTCTACTAAAGTACAATTTACTCAAACAATATTTTGTACACAGAAACACCATAAATGAACAAATAATCAATTTTAAAGCTCCATAAATTTTATTATAAAAAAATTAAAACCTTATAACTAGTTTTTATGGATTTTCCTTGAATTTATATTCAAATTTTATTTTTACACCACCATGAAATTGGTCCTGGATCAAAATATATAGCTCAAAATCTGAGCACTAGTTTTCCCTAACAAATTTGAATATTTAAATTCAAACAATCACTATGCAAATGTTAAAAATCAGAAAATTTGACCTCATCTCATTATCATTGGAAAATTTGATAAAATACTCACCATAAATCTCCTTAAGATCATCTTTTTCTTTATATTTCAATGCTCACCATTGATCATTGATCTGCACTACCATGATCGTGTCACTTGGTAGCTCTATGTGCCTTTTGTGCACCCTGTAGCCAGTGACCAATGGACTTCCACCACTTAGAATATCCACATGAAATATTTATTATTTGAATTAATTTATTTCATTTATCTATATCTAAATTATCATATTCTCACCATTGGATCTTCATCTGCCAGATTAGATGCTCACCGTAGATCTACTACTCAAACTCCATGATTGTGACACGTGTCACTAGCACGTGTAATCTTGACTATTTGAATTTTAAACATGTCATTATATATTTATCCAATTATATTAATCACTCATCATTATATCTATTATCCAATTAAATTCTAACCATAGATCTTCAATAATGCAAATTTGTTCTAAGTATGGGAACTTAGTGAACTCTACATAAGAAGCCAACTTTGCACCTTAATAACTTTTGCTACGCCCCATGTCCAGACCTAAAATTTTAACCACATGATACCCTCACATATTATAATCCATCCATATATCAATATTATCTTTAAACCTTCACACTTTTGAGATATGACATCATCAAACTACTTACTTAGCTTTATTTGTCAAGATGACTACTTGAACCTAGACACTCAATTGACTACTCTTGATGAATTTCATTCACTTCCATAAGCATACTAATCACTCATAGTACCCCATAGGGTCTCTAAAATATGAACATACCATCAATATCATCCATAAATTTCCTTACTAATATAATCACTTAATAACCATGTAATAACATTGAAGCATATTGAAGCACACTTTATCATTGTCATTCTAGCATACATGACACCTCATATAAATATTTTATCACCTTGGAGACATCATTGAAAAACCTCCAAAAAAATTTTGAGTTGATTTCTTATTTTCATCTAAGTCTTGGTAGTGTTTGAATGCCTTAATGTGTTTTTCTCTAATTATGTTCATATCTAGGAGGTGTGGCCTAGTCACCCTACTAGTCTCCCCATTATATTGTTATGCTCTACCTTATTTACTATAAAGCCAACCTTGAATAATTCCACCTATATAGCCTTCTTCCTCATTTTTTTCAATTTGGACTCAATGTATTCTAGGCTCAAACCTTGTAGGCTCTACTTGAAGCTATTAGAGGCTCATTTAGTCATTTGGTCAAATACAGCTTGGGTTACTAGCCTACCTCTGTTATCTCAAATGGTGGCCAATTTCAATCCAAACAAAATCTACTCAGCCTCCTTCTCTTTCTTGACCAACTTATTGACTAAATCCTTAGAGGATAGTACCCAATATTGGGCCTATTGTGTTCTTATTAATTCTAAATTAAAAACATTAGATGCCTCTAATGAGGTCATCAAATCTAAATGTTTAAATGCCTTATTAGGGGTATATAAAATTAATACATTTAACTGAATATCATCTTCTTTGTGGCTTATAAATAATTTTTTTATGTTATTGACATGAGGATCCAATCTCACTCTCAAAGAATGAATAAAATCAATAATTTCATATAATCTTAGAGTAACATCCTACTCAATGCTTTAGTGAACCTGAATCACTTGTTATTGCTCTCTAAGTGTCTCTAACTCTTCCTCAAGCTCATTTCTAGCCATTTCAATCCCTTGATGTATGGAAAGGATGGATTCTTTATGGGTATCCATAAATGACTTCAAATCCTCAATATAATGGAAATGACCCTTTTGTCTATTCTACCTCTTGATTAGGGAATACAATTCTTCCCTTTCTTCCATGATTAAGGTTCTACCTGAGTTGTCTTCAATTTTCCTCTTCCTTAACCTCTATATTGATGTAGTGGATTTGTCAAATAGGGAGTTCACTATTGGTAATTTTATCATATTCATATTGGGCCTCTTAGAGGCCAAGTCTCCTAATTCCTTATTCTAATCTAGAAGAGTGAGATTTGAGGGATATAAAGGTTGTGTTTTCACTTGAGCATCTTCTTCAAGTTCTTGCCCAGTTTGTGTGAGAGGATTGGGTATTGAAGGCCAAATAATCTTTGACCAGTATATGTTTCCATAGTAAGGCATTAGATGGACAAAAAAGATTGGTTGCCTTTTGGGTACCCTTTTGGTTGTTACCACTATAATTATGGTGGTGAGAGTGGAATAAGGCAATGGTGAGCCCAATTAGGTAGAAGGAGGTGTAGTTGAAGTGATGTATTGATCAATGGCTTGAATGGATAGAGATAGTGTTGATGGGATGGATGTTAATGGAATAGAAACTGAAGGGATGGAAACTACAAGGATAGAAGCTATAGCAATGGAGGGTAAATTAGGAGCAATGGTTGTGGGTAGACTCATGGATGGATGAAGTAAAATTAAACATGTAGAAAGTTTCTATTAGGGAATGAATGTGAAAACAATTAGCGTAAGGGAGATGGAAACTAAAATTAAAGACATCAAAGGGGAAAAACTTAAAGTAGTTGTGAGCAAGGGTCCCTTACCTAATGATTCATTTATGATAGGTGCCTTAGCCTTAATTAATTATATGATTAAAACCTTTGCCTATTATATCTCCCCCTCATCCACCTCATATGTTGGAGGGGTCTATGGTTTATCCTTTAGATTTCTTTGATAAGTCCTTATGGTTCTACCTACTTGTGGGACCATTGCTTGTGATGGAAGAGAAGGGGGGATAATGCTTGGTGTTGGGGCTAAGGTAGCAATTATTTCCTCTTCATCATAGGAATCCAAGCATATAATATTGGCTTATACTTGTGCATTTCCTACTATTGTATTTAGTTCCTCAACTATCTCTTACTTGACCTGTATCAATTCAACTATCAAAGGTTGAACTAGGAGTACTTGTGCTTCCACTTTTGCTTGTGTTTAAGTAGGTATTTGTTCTTCCTTATCTTGTTTTTCCTCTTCTCTAATGATTGGTACCTCAGCTACTAACCATTATTGGTCTTGAGGTTGGCCATCATCTAGTTGGGGATCTAGTCCCTCTTTTATTAGTTGTTTTTATTTCCTACCACTCCAAAAATACTTGTATATATATTATTCAATTTAAATTTGTAAATTAAATTTTACCTTTTTAATTTTAAAATATAACTTAAAAATTTAAAATTAAATCTATATAAAAGATACATGCATGTGTGTAGAGAGTCCCAACATATCCATACCAAATGTGTGTGCCAAAAACTCATCAGTTAAGACTATATCCTCCAAGCCCTTGAAGCACCACCATCATCATTATAGAGTAATTTCTTACTCTACGTCATGTTTAATTTATTTTTTTGGTTTGAGCACTGTGATTTTGATTCCTATGCATCAAGGACGAAGCCACAGAGTTTTGATGCAGAGGACGGGTTCATTTTTGCCTAAGTGTCAAAGTGCAGTGAAAGCTGCCAAGTGTCATCCTCAGAACACGGTTCCCTTTTTTCCTTTTTGTTCCTTTCATTTCAATTTTGGCCTAAGTATTGGATTCAAGTAGAAGTGGCCATGTGTCAGCCTCTAGGATATCAAGATGGATAGCTGGCAACTTTCGAGGACTTTGTTGTAGCTTTCTGGAGAACCATGGAATGCACCACATGTCAACATCTGCGTATCATAAGAGGCACCCGTGTTTCCTATTTTGACAAAGACTTCTAACGAGCTAAGCAATAAAGAAAGTATAAACAACCAGGTGTCATCCTCTGGTGCCTTCTTAATCAAAAGGGGACGATGTTCATGGATTGACTAAGTGTCCTCTCCATCTTAACAGAACAAAGTGCCCATCTACCTATTACAACAAAATGGAGGGAAATTCAGTGGGAGTTACTCTGGGTAGATAGAACAGTGCACTGAGTAGTTTTTTTGGGGCTCTCAAGCATTGAAAGTGCCATCTATTTGTCCCCTAATAGCAGAGGCAAAAGAGATAGTTGAGCGGCCAAGTAGGGACAGAACGAAGAATTTCAAGCGTAAGGAGAAGTACAAGGCAAGGATCACCATACCACAGTCAGGGTAGTTCCTGATAAGACTAGAATGCATCCAAGGCATTGAATGTGTGATCTAACTTGTCCCTTGATATTGAAAGATAGATAAGATTGCACAAGAAGGGGAGTGATGTAGGGAGACATCTGAGTCTATATAAGGAGAATTGTAAAATCAAAAAAAGAGGGGGGCAATTTTATAGTTTTAGACTTTTCAAAGTTTTGACCAATAATATCATTTGCTTTTGTTCCATTTTCCCAAGTTGAAAGGTTTATATGACTGTGTGTGTTTTTGCATCTTTGGTATGACTGGAAGATTCTATAAGAAAATTGAATACTATGCCTTTGTTGATGTTATCTGTGTCAATTACAAAGTAGTTTATGCTGTAGATTTCCTAGTGTTGTGATTGGAAATGTTATTTACTTTTGTCCCATTTTCTAGAGTCTAAAGTTCTACATAACTGTGCATGACTTTTGCACCTCTTATGTGATTGGAGGATTCTATTAATTAGATAGAACACTATGCCTTTGTTGACAATTCCTGTATCTCAGCAAAAGACTCCTCTGTTGTGAGCCTCTGTTCCTATTATTCCAATCTTTTACATTGATCATGCACTTGTCTGCTCTTAAATGTAATAGAATCCTATAATAGTCACTATGTGCTCAAGTTAGGATTAGGATTATACTAAGGTGCATCACCATAGTTAGGTTTTAATTCCTACAGTTTGCATTTCTGTTTAGTCTCCTATCCCTTTTCCCAACACCTATAGAATAGAAGAGACCAGCTTCTTTAAAACCTGGAGGTTGTTTCAAGTTGCATTGTCCCATAACTTGAAACTTCACATTGTTGATTGGCTAGGATCTAGCACAATTTTATGCCATCGACAGTTTTTGGCACACCCAGTGGGACCAATCTTTCAAGGAGTTGAAGAACTCTGGTGTATTCTTTAGCCAATCGGCCTTTGGAGGTTTTATCGACACCAACAATGACTCTGAGTCTTCAGCCAATCAAGTGGTATCATCAAGAAACCCCTTTTGGTATGTAAAATTATATTACTCACAGCTATGAGTCTTATTCTCCTAATATGTTTTATCAAGAACAAGCTTCTCTTGGAACCATGTCAAGTAACAAGGATGCAGATGATTATGAGCTATACCAATTTTATGCCCCGCCTAATCTCATTTTCACCTTCAAGAAAGCATTGCTGGGATTTTAAAATATGTGTTAGAGCTTGACAGTAGAAGGGGATATGGCCAAGATATTTCTTGTCATGTCATCTATCAAATGAGGGAAGCAATAGACCTAATTAAAAGTGAGTGGGACCCCATTAAAAGGGAAAATTGGAAAGAGCTTATGTATGAGATGTTAAAAGTGTGTGGATTGATTGCATTCCTAGAAGAGAGGCTAAGCATTCATGAGAACCAGCCTTACCAAGTCTACCAAAATTCATATTCACCACCACAAATCCCATATCAGACATACGCTACCCCAATTCATGAGCAAGGTCAAACCCGTCAAGATCACTTCCCCAATAATGCAGAACCTATGATAGCAACAATGGAAGGGGACCCCAAACTCTCACTTTCCCCTCAAGTCCCTTTCGCCCCTACTCAAGAAGCTTCTTGTTTTCCATCATAGCCTTCTTCTTCATCCCCTTTTGAAGAAGAGTATATTTTGAAAGAAGTAATTGAGTATGCAGAAGAGTACTCTCAATTCATGGCTGGTCAAAAGGATTCCATAAGTATAGATGAGGAATAAATCACCATAAATACCCCCTTTGATGAGCAAGAGGATAAGCCGCAAGCTTTTTCCTTAACTTTAGATGAAGAGGAGATCATTTTTGACTTCTTTCTCACTTTGCAAGAGGATATGGAGGAATATGGATACCGTCTTAACCAAGTCATTGAGATAGATGACACTATCATTCAGGAAGGCTATGGATTGGCCAGATATGGAGAAGATGACTGTGAGGCCCAAATGAGTATGCAAAAGGAAGGCCATCTTTCAGATTCACCCTTTCAAGAGGATATAGTCATCAAGGAGCATACTGATGAAATAAAGCTTGAATTTGAAGGAAAAGAGCCAAAAGAGAATGGGTATCAAAAGGGATAGAGTAAAGAACCAATAGCCAATGATTTCTTGATGACACCTGATAACATGAAGAACTAGTATTTGATGTGCATTCAAGGACAAGAAGAGTTTGTAGATGTCGAATACATGTTTTGCTCAGACTCATTCAAATGCAGACAAACTTGTGTGACTGGTGTAGAGAACATTCCATCAATGACATATCTATTGCAATCACCGGTATGGCAACACAAGCTGGCTTGTCATAAGGAGGATGTGGGAAAATTTGTTTTTGATCCTAGAGGGAAATAAAGATTTGTAATTAATGTAGTTAGGTATTTTCCATTCCCACATCACTTTGTTTTGTTTTTTGCTTTCCTGCTTTCTTTTAAAATAAGCATTTTTAAATGTAGAGTCAACGTCTTAGGAATTCTTTAATTCTTTAAATCTTGCCACAATAAATGCTTCCCCAAATCTTCAAGATCTCCAAGGTACCTTGCACCGCATAACATGTCCACCTCGTTGTTTCCCAAAGATTGAGTAGGATTTACTAATGGTCACTCAAAATTAATGCTATTTGGGACTTGATTGGCCCATAAATACCCTCTTAGCAAATTTTAAAGTTTACAACTCTCAAGCATTCCTACAAAAATATCTTGCTCATTGCGACTGTTAGCGCCTAGTGTTATTTGTTTCAACAAGTGTATTTTCTATCCTGTACAAGACTCATATACCAAATATTTCACAAAAGATACAAGGATGGAGGGAGCATCATCTTCTCAGTAAGGAACAGGGGCACCTAGATATCTAAACAGGTTACTGACAAGCAAAGCATACGCTATAGCTCCTACACAACCACCTAGAAGCTAACTGAGAACAAAAGCCCTGGGAATTAGCCAAACCGGTAACCCATCCAAAGGGACTATGCAGATGGGATTGTGGACTTGATTCTATAGAGTCAATGGCAAGAACCTCAGAGAAGGAGTGCACCAACGGTGTCTACAAAGAGCCCCGGCAAGGCAATATGAAACATTCAAGATGAGGATCTGGACCTCACAACTAGCTCAATTCATTGTTCCAGCTGTGCACCCATGCCTAGATATAATTGAGTTATGCACGGCCTTGCTCAACCCACAATCTTGCTCCATCCAACAAGGCCCCTTCATGTTGCAGGTCACCCCTCAATCTATTAAAGACATGCTTGCCCTATGATATGATGATACCGCCACCTTCCCCACCATTGATAGGATGTAGAGGACGTGGGAAAATGTCAATAATCAGACCAGGTTCTTAAGGTCTGAGTTACAAATAGCTGATGGTGACATAATGGTACCCATGCTCTTGGCATTAAGAACTCAGTTCGTGCCCGCCAGCCAAGATGCACTATCAATGATGGCCCTCATTTTCAGCATGAAGGATGACATAGCTATATATGCTAAGCAGATGGCCATCCTCTTAAGGTTAAAAATAGTTGACAAGATGCAAGAGTACTATCTTGACTTCTTTGAGCATCTTGCATTCTCGATGGTTAAGCAACTGACCTATTTTAGGGCACAAGGGATATTCAGGTATTCCTCCTTTCTATTCCACCTCATTCTACACCAAAATCCTGAGCTCTTCTCCCAATTTATGAGCCTGAACCTATATGACCCAGCCTTCGATCCCTAAAGAACCATCCCTATGTTTGCATGGATGCATATTTTATCAAAAACTAGTGACACATATGACTTATAGGAATTATTCGTCACCCCTATCCTCCATTGCCTTAGCCCCAAGCCTGTTATAAACAGGTTATTCCCAAGTGTCATGAACATCCTAGTCAACTGCTCAATTCCATGTGACTATTATTTTGGGGCCCATCACAAAATCATCAGGGTCCATGGATTTTGTGGGGAGCCAGTATTGCTACCCAAGGTTTTAACTCTTCGATTAGCATTCTTAGAAATCGCCAGGCAGGTGTCAGTGGTTGACAATGAATATGGCTTAGGGAAGAAGAAGAGGAGATTGTACAATCTCTCGTGGATGGTAGGAAATGTAAGCCTAGAAGCCAAAGAAGCTGAGATCATGCTATTGAGGAAGCTGGCTTTCCTCAGATTCTTGTTGATAGAGGACAAGTGGGTTTATGACCCAGCAAATTACATAGCCTCCTTAGTGAGGACAGATAGAATTGGAGCCAGGATTGTGCATGAAAGCCACCCCTTCTAGGAAACCAAGAAAAATCTTGTAAAAGACACCCCTGGTCTCTATGTCGAGTTAACGGACCTGCCTCTCCCACTGAACAGACCATGGGAGACCTTCTATGATAAATAGAGGGATTACGATCCCAAGGTCAGAATGACCTCTGGTTTGAGAAGGACGCTGAGGAACCAAGGATGGGATGTAGAAAAAATTGAGGCCTATTGGAAATATAGGTAAGAAATCTCCCAGACCACCCATGCCTTTAAGGGCATGGACTCAGATGAAAGGTGGGAAGAACTTTGGTATGAATGGCATCCATCCCCTATTTCTAGCCCAGACACAAGTGAAGTGCCAGCATTTAGGGCAGAGCAAGCAGCTGGAGTAGGACCAAGCCAACAACCACAGACTTCAGAGTAAATTGTAGCTACCATAAAATAGCAAAGAAGTGTGGCATCCCCATCACCACATGTTTCCTCATCATCAGGAGTAATCAAAGTCCCTAATTCCCCACATGTGCCACCAGCAACAATAGAGGTAGAAGGGAGACAAACGCAACCAAAGGAGGAGACACCCAAAAAAAGGAAGAGGGTGCAATTCAAATTGGACCCAGAAGAGGAAGAGGAGCCTTCACAACACCCCATGCAAAGCACTACAACCTCCCCGTAGGTAAGTATTCCACCCCTTCCTCCCTCTCAACCTATTCCTCACCCTACCAGCATAACACCTCCACCCAGCCAAGCGATGCCTCCTGCCACTGCTGCCATTTCCATTTCACAAGCCACCCCCTCATCAGCACCTCAAGCCCTCACATTACCTCATTTTTCCCCTTCCATTCCCAGAAAGATGCCCCTACACAACTAATGGCTCTCCAATATGACCTGTCACAAGGATTTCCTTTCACAAGGGGACATATTGTGTCCCCTTCCACCTTCCAGACATAGGCTAATGTTGTTAGGAAGGCAAGAGAAGCCCGATTGGAGAAGAAGAGGAGTAAAGTGAATAAAGCATTGGTGGTTCCACATTTGAGGTCACAATTTGACCCCATCTAATAGCAACTGATGGTGACCCATTTGTCACCCAATGTTGCCAGGTTGAGTGAGCAAATGTAGCCAGAGGACTACACCATGAACATAGTGGCCATTGACATGTCCCTGTTCAGGCCTCAAGACAGAGTCGAGCTGCTGACTGAATCCACTTCTATGGTCACAGAAGATTACTTGAAGAAATAAAGGAGACTATAGAAGATGGAGGCTGATTTGGCCCAGGAAAAGGCAAACTATAATAGTTTGGCCAAACAAATAAACATGAAAGATAGTGAAATAGCTAGTCTGTAGAAATAGTTGCAAGATATTGTTTCCCTCTAGACTCAATGGGTAATTCAGGCCCAAAATGATTCATTGAAGATGGAGCTTACACTTGCAAAAGATGCAGCTAGAGCTCTAAGATGGGAAAATGCAACATTTTAGGGAAGAGTCAAAGGACTCCAATTGTAGGTTACCTAATCATAGCAAAGGTTGTTGGAGGAATAGAATAAGGCTATAGCTTTTCAAGCCCAGTTCCAAGCTGAGCAGCAGAGGACCACGCAACTGGTGATTGAGCTGGCCAATAGGCCAAGAGGTGTCAGAGTCACATAGATGGTGAAGGAGATCTATGAGTCAGCATGGTCAAGGATCTCTTTTGAGATTATCCAGCTCAGGCCACTTTTCACCTTCCTACACAACGCATAGCAACTATGTGAAAGGGTAGAAAATCTAGTACAGAGCACTCTAGCCATGATCTCCCAAAGAGTCATAGACTCTCATTCTTTACTAGAAAAGCTCTAAAACTCAAGGGATGCAACATTGGCAGCCATGGGGATCCCTGACAGAATGGCTACCACAAAACAGGTCAATGAGGAGCTCAACCGCAATGCCGTAGCCAATAATTATAGAATCTATCTCGATGTCATGAAAGAAGGCATCGATGAAATGAGACACCACATTAAAGATTTGGTGCAACTAGGCTTGCCTTCCCCATTTCCAGATGCAAAGATGGTCCCGATGGCTGACCAACTTCAACCATTACTACTAGCTAGACAAAGGGATCAGACAGTTTTCCAAAGCTTGCAAGATGATTCCTCGGCCCTGGAGGTCGAAACTATTTTGATTCCTATTTTTTAGCTAGAATCTAAGCTGAAAGCCACTGCCTAGGTCCTGTAAACCTTTTTGCACAAGGATCTCATTAGCTTGGATGTGGCCTTTGATAAATTGTAGAGCAAGCAAGGATTATCTGACCATGAGTGGTCTATCTTCCAAACAGTGCTGTTGAAGCTGTAAATTTTGAAATTTTGATCAAGCGGGAGTCGAGTTCTATTTGAGCAGGCTCAAAAACCTTGGTGGTCACTAATAACTATAGATTAATTTCTTACTCTACATCATGTTTAATTTATTTTTTTGGTTTGAGCACTGCAATTTTGGTTCTTGTGCATCGAGGACGAAGCCGCAGAGTTTTGATGTAGAGGATGGGTTCATTTTTGTCTAGGTGTTAAAGTGTAGCAGAAGCTACCAAGTGTCATCCTCAGAACACGGTTCCCTTTTTTTTCCTTTTTGTTCCTTTCATTTCAATTTTGGCCTAAGTATTGGATTTAAGTGGAAGTGGCCATGTGTCGGCCTTCGAGAGATGAAGATGGACAGTTGGCGACTTCCAAGGACCTTGTTGTAGCTTTTCGAAGAACCACAAAATGCACCATGTGTTAGCATCTACATATCATAAGAGGCACTCGTGTTTCCTATTTTGACAAATATTTCTAACAAGCTAAGTAATAAAGAAAGTGGAAGCGGCTAGGTGTCATCCTCCGATGCCTTCTCGATCAAAAGGGGAGGATTTTCATGGATTGACTAAGTGTCCTCTTCTGTCTTAACAGAATAGAGTGCCCATCTACCTGTTATAGCAAAATAGAGGGAAATTTGGTGGGAGTTACTCTGGGTAGATAGAATAGTGCACTGGGTAGTTTTTTTGGGGCACTCAAGCATTGAAAGTGCCATCTGTTTGTCCCCTAATAGCAGAGGTAGAAGAGATAGTTGAGTGGCCAATCAGGGATAGAATGAAGAATTTTAGGTGCAAGGAGAAGTACAAGGCAGGGATCACCATACCGCAGTCAGGGCAGTTCCTGATAAGACCAAAATGCATCCAAGGCATTGAATGTGCCATCTAACTTGTCCCTTGCTAGTGAAAGATGGAGAAGATTGTGTGGGAAGGGGAGCGATGTAGGGAGACATCTGAGTCTATATAAGGAGAATTTTAAAATCAAAAAAAGAGGGGGGAATTCTATAGTTTTAGACTTTTCAGAGTTTTGACCAATAATATCATTTGCTTTTATTCCATTTTCCCGAGTTGAAAGGTTTATATGACTGTGTGTGTTTCTGCATCTTTGGTATGACTAGAAGATTCAATAAGAAAATTGAATACTATGCCTTTGTTGATGTTATCTGTGTCAATTACAAAGTAGTTCATGTTGTAGATTTTCTAGTGTTATGATTAAAATTTGTTATTTGCTTTTGTCTCATTTTTTGGAGTCCAAAGTTACACATAACTATGTGTGACTTCTGCGCCTCTTATGTGCTTGGAGGATTCTATTAAGAAGATAGAACACTATGCCTTTGTTGACAATTCCTATATCTCAGCAAAAGACTCCCCTGTTGTGAACCTCTATTCTTGTTATTCCAATCTTTTACATTGATCATGCACTTGTATGCCCTTCAATGTAATAGAATCCTATAATAGTCACTCTATTCTCAAGTTAGGATTAGGATTATACTCAAGTGCATCACCATAGTTAGGTTTTAATTCCTACAATTTGTGTTTCTCTTTAGTCTCCTATCCCTTTTCCCAACACCTATAGAACAGAAGAGACCAGCTTCTTTAAAACCTGGAGGTTGTTTCAAGTCGCATTGTCCCACAACTTGAAACTTCCCATTGTTGATTGGCTAGGATCTAGCACAATTTTATGCCATCAATAATCATCTAAAGGTCCAGTGCATATAGCACCAAAAAATCTACATGGGTGGGGTTAGATACGGCCACTAGGTGGAGTATCTCAAGCATCTGTCTTTAAAATCCTACTTGTATGATGAATGATTGTATCAATAAGTGCACTATGTGCATGTAAAGTGTCTATCTCCACAACCTCCTTCACCATAGAAGTAATCTCTAGATTAAGTGGCTTTTGGGTAGGGATACTTATAGGTTGATTAGGTGCATGACATGCACCTAGTTGATCCTACATAGAGCCTTTCCCTCGGCCCTAAAACTTACCATAGTCAAAATAATTTATAATTTAATTAAGGAAAAACTCACAGTAGAGTTTTCTCAAAAATTACAAAGGGACCTCATGG
This sequence comes from Torreya grandis, assembly GCA_037957365.1. NCBI lineage: Eukaryota > Viridiplantae > Streptophyta > Pinopsida > Cupressales > Taxaceae > Torreya > Torreya grandis. Next base: position 791,579 of record JARHVA010005325.1, read on the forward strand.
TTATTACAAGGTGGATAGTCAAACACCATCCACCATCGCTCTCAAAAATTGGCTTTAATCAAAATGTGTTGGCATCGATGGATTGGGAAATGTTTAGGCATAAATTTATTCTTTTGTTATTTCTTTCTTCTTTACCTCATATGGCAATAATTTATCAGCATAGTAATCCCTAAAGCTATACATATATGATCTCCATCTATCAATTTGACTCATTATCGAGTCAACTTGACCTAATATTAACTCTAGGGTATTATCCAAATAGGTGTAGTGGGTGTTTATGGAAGTTGGCTCCCTCATTCTCCTAATTATCTACTCAATTTCAATTGTGTTCTCCATTATGTGAGCATTTATATCCTCTTGACTACCTGGGGGATCTAATGGAACTATAGGAGGGTTAATCTGAGGGTTAGGTAGAGGTTTAAGAGGGTTAGGCAAAGGGTTGGGTAGAGGATTAGGTAGAGGGTTAGGCAGAGCATGTTGACTTGTTGGATAAAAATTACAAATTAAACTATGTAAAAAATTCACAAAAAAATTCAAAAAAATTGATTTAATCCACAAAACTTACCTCTTCTTCATAGTGGCATCATCGATCTTGCAAATACAAGAGCAAAAGTTATGATTTCTACATTGAGAGAGTAAAACCAAGTATTTCCACGTTGAGGGATCAAAACATGAATGGGAGGGAAAAACATGAATGCTAAGGAGAAAAATGTGAATGCCAAGGAGAAGAAATGAAATGAGAACTTTGGTTTTTTTTGTTTTTATGTTTAGGGAATAAGTACGCATTCCTTTAATTATAGGAATGCGTACATGTTCCTATAATGTGTACACATTCCTATTGGTAAAGGAACATGTACACTTTCCCTATACAAAAAATGCATACATGTTATGGCTCGGGTGTCCCAAGCCATAACACATACGTGTTGTTGGGTATGTCCATGGAATTTTTCCCCAACTCTGTGTACATACCTAGTTATGGAACTTTCCCACTTTATGAATTCTTGCATCTAATCTATCTTATGTCCTTTGGCCTATCTCTTAGTCTGACTAGTCTTATGTTGATAACCTAGGCCTTCTATCTTTCCTAGAATTCTTAAAATATACTTACCTTCCACATTTACAATTTTTGAGCTTATACCTACTTCTTTGCTCCCTGGACATTAATGTCTAGGATAGACACTAGCATCAACACTAGTGTCCTAACCTAATATGAGTATCTAATGTCCTAAATTCATCCTACTTGTAAATTAAATGTATCTTAATCATTAGCTTAAGTGCTTTAATGTGAGTTACTTCTCCAAAGGGATTGATATAAATATAATATCAACCCTCATTCATTCTTCACCTAAAAAATACCAAAAGAGACCAACGTAACTTATCAAAAGAATTTAATCAACCATTTAATTGATTAAAGCTTCCCTATTTCCTTACTAGTTAAATGGATAGCACATCTACAGGTTTGAAGTACTAAAGGAATAGCCCAAGAGCCTGATTTACCAAGTTATAACTAGGTCACTGTTGTACTTTATTTGCACATATTACATGATTCACACACAAGACAACATGTAGGGGAGAAATACATTAGTCTAAGGCCTACTTTAGAGTATTGGATATGTAATTAGTTCTCATTTACAGAGGGGTATTTGGGGTCTTCTTAAAACTATGTTCACATTAACCCATTTTTTCCAAGGTCACCATGAATATTGAGAACTGGGTTTTTACAAATTCATGAGGAGTGATAGTCCATGACCCAGGACTGAATAAACCATAGGGAAGGTGAATACAAACCCATATTCATCTAAGTGGTCACATCCTTTTCCATCAAGTATTATATATAGGATACTTGCATAGATTTTAGATAGTAGTGTCGATGTAACTATTTTGGATTGATGTTAATGTATGCATCTCTAGAGGTTTCCAATCTAGACTCTGACAACTATTTTAGAATCATCTTCTAGTCTACTTACCTTTTCTAGATCTATAACTGCATTAGCATTAGAATAAGTTAAGTACATTACTTCTTTGTCATTTCTATACTTGGCATAGTTGTACTTATTATTTTTAGCATAACTTGGTTTAATAAATCAATCTAAATTTATATCTGAGTTTAGCACCCGATTTCCCTATTGTAGATATGATCATCACCCTTATTCATTATCATTTCTATGTTCTTAACCCTATCTACCCAAGTAAAGGATCCAAATCCAATTTAGGGTTAAACACTCACTACATATATCATGGCCCTCAAGATGTCTTTATAATAGCTATATAGCTACTTAGACTAGGAAACAAACTATTAAATCGTGTATGGATGCTACTAGTGTCTACTATCTAATAACACTATCTAGGTTGACTATACCAGTCTTCTCTACCACAAATGGATGTTTTTTCCTCTCTAGATGATTTATATGTATTCATTTATCTTTGATGTTGTGTGCAGATTCGCATTTTGCTTCCCTTTGTTATAAAACCCTAAATTCACTTTCAACACAATATAAACTTTATAAAATGGGTTATAAATATGGGTTGGATATCCCCAACCACTCCCCATTGATTTTTTGAGTGTTTATTACATTTTAATACTTCTAAGAGGATGCAAACCACATGTAGTTTTCCCCTATTTGTGTGTGTGCTCAATCATGATCCAATAGAATGTAATATAATGGTTTATATTTCAATACTTGAAAACATGCAATTTTTACTTGTTATTTATATTCAAATTGTTCTTTAGGTCTACTACTTTGAGTGGTTTTTGATTTGGAAAGATTTTATGGTAATGTATCAAGAAAGTGTTAATGTATTTTTTGAGTTTTTGAGTAGTTGCCAAGATGAGTGCTATAAAAAGTATGGTCTTATGCTTGATTTGTATTTGTAGATGATTATTTGATATTTCCCATCATAACTTACATATAAAATGTGCTTAGACTAACCCAACAAAGACATTTGAATTTTAAAAATATTTGTTAGAGGTTTTGGGACACTATCATTGAAGGTAAATGCCTAAAATAACTACCAACATCTTACTATTGTTAGCACTATCTTAAAAAAGGAAAATCAATTATCTAAAATATCATAATAGTTTGCTTAGTATTATAGATCATTCTAACATAGACTAGGGAGATCATGAATATGTTTGATAGAAGATTGGGTTGGCCATGCTAATAGATAGATAAATAGATAGGGGAAAGTGTGTATAAGATTTAAATGTGTACGCAAAAGTCATGTATGTCAAAATTGATGTTTTCAAGTGTCTAATATAAAATATATGTGTCTACAATGTAATATACCATATGTAAACTAAAAAAAATTAATTATATAAGTAAAGATGAATATATTGATACAAACATTTTTATAATAATAAATTATATATTTTTTAATATTTCCCATATAGTATTTAAAATATTATTTTATTCCAATTGAGATGGAGTTCATTGCATTCCTTTTTCATTGTTCTTCAATAAATTCAGTCTATGATTGTTCTGGTTTAGGAAACAATCAATAATAAGATCAATAATATAAACTAGCAAAGGACATGATGTCAATTACCCTAAATAAGAATATATTGGAGGGAGATTGAATTTTTTAGTGGGATCATGTATTGTTCTATTTGGTCTTTTATGTGGTTGTGGTTGTACAAGAGGTTTAAGGAGATGATCATGTTAGTTGTGTAGTGGTGATGCTCGAGGTGATGATGTAGTTGGTTAAATACTAATTTTAATGGGTCATCCTCATCATGAATAAGTGACTATGTTCCACAATATAAAAAAACACTTTTAGAGTTAATATATCATGTTTATTCATTGCAAAAAAATATTATATTATAAAATGAGCTATATTTTACATATTAACTAAATTCATTTGTAATATTCAATATATTCTAAAATTAAAATTAAATAATAGCAAATGTATCTAATAAAACATTAACAATAAATATTTTTTTTTACAAAAATTAACAAAAATCATATATTATATAAATTAATGTGATACCCCTGTTTTTGTTGTGCTTATTTTTGGAAATTTAGTTATTATACACATGTCTTGATATGATGTGCTCTATATGTATTGAGACATGAGATATTACTATTACCTTATGTTTGAGACATTGTATTTTATAAATGTGATGATGTTAGTTTACTTATGTTATTTTAGTTTTCCATTATGATGCTTAAGTAGAGCTATTTTTTCTTAAGTATATGATTCATTATACAGATGTTTAAATGAATGGCATGAGTATTTTACCATTTAGATGGTATGCCTTAGATGTGTTCATAATCATTTTGTATGGATTGAGATTACTTATGTTATTTACATTATGCAGCTTTGGCTATTTAGGGTAGTACATTTTATGTGTGAATTTATGTGTAGGTGATAGGGGAAGCCAACAAGGGAAATGGGAATACGTTGACCATGAGTGCATCATTGTCATATTGGTGTAATGACTACTTGACTTCCTAAAATCTAAACCTAATTCTAGTTTTGTATGTGGACCTAGTCATGTTTTGAACCTCATTGCCCCTCTTAGCATTATTCACTCCTTTGACACTATTCATACTTCTTATTTTAAACCTTATAAGTCACTTTAACATTATATCACTCAACAAAATAAATTTTTAAACCACATAAGTGGTCTCTTTGACTAAAACTCGTATGGGAACTTTAAACCAAGTCTACATTTAGTTATAAAGTGTTTTAGAGGTATATATTTATGTTTTTAAGACACCAATTGAATATATGTTGGAGTATAAATTTTTTGGAGTTTGGATCAATCATAGGACATCCCATGTGCCCATTTATGGCACGGCATAGTGGGAAAATTCAATAGGCATGGACTTATCTTACTTTCCCACATGGGCTTATGAGAGGCGTTAATGATTGTGTGTACTTTTCAACCAATAGCCAAAGAATGGGAAGGGGCACATGTCACCTTCCCATTGGATAATGTATGTGAGTGATTTTTCCTATATGATGAAGTAAATCCTTCCTTGGAAGGGCTTTTTTTTTCCATTTTCAATTTGTCAAGTGTGAGGATAGCTAGAGGAGAGAAGGAGGAGCTAAATGAAGAAGGAAGATATCTCTTGTGAGGAGGTGAACCAACCCAACCATTTGAATAGGAATTCTATTATTTTTAACCAAGTAAAGAACCTAAGATAGGCTTGCATATTCCTCTATATTTTTTTTTTTTATGTTATTACTTTGAAAATGAAGCTTTTCCCTTTTGTTTTCTTGTTTTCAAGAGATGTATGGCCACTCAGCCTACCCTCTTTTCATCTTTGCTTCACATGGTTTTTAGTATGGCCACTGTGTGGATTTTATTTTTAACTTAAAATTTATATATACACCATCCATCCTCTTTTGATTGGTTATTTTTAAAATTCATTTCTTGATTCATTTTGTCATTGTTAGGTTGTCCATTTGGGCTTAAATTATTTATCTTATTTTTGCTCTTTTTGCACAGTGGTAGTGGCTAGTGGATTTGAGTTCCCATTCCCTCATACTTGGTTTAACATTATTGTCACTCACTAAAGTAAAATTTTGAACCACATAAGTGGTTCCCTTAAGAAAAACTCAGATGGGAACTTGTAGACACTATTTTATGGATTATAAAATAGCTCAATTTTATACACTTGGCAAACTCAAACCTTAATTATTCCTTTTAGTTCTGGACCTTTCTCACTTTTTTAAGTCTTATATCTACTCTATATTTTTCCCTTTGGCCTATCTCTTGGTCCAACCAGTCTTATTTTGATGACCCAAACCTTTTATCTTTCCCAAAATGCTTAAAACCTACTTATCTTATACCTCTACAAGTTCTTAGTGTGTACCTACTTTCTTGTTCCCTAAACACTAGCATCCTAGATAGACACCTATGTTGATGCTAGTATCCTACTCTGATGCAAGTTTCCAATGCCCTAAATTCATCTAATTTTTAAATTAAACATATCTTAATGGTTTACCTAAGTGATTTAATGTGAGTTATTTCTCCAAAGGGATTGATATAACTACAAGATCAACCCTCATTCGTTCCTCACCTATCATAACCTTAAAAATACCTAAGGTAACTTATCAAAGAATTCAATCAAGCATGCAAGTGAGAAAATATTCCATATTTTCTCCTATTTACATATCAATCATAGGGACAACAAATACATTGGTCTGAAATACTGAAGGAGTAGTCCAAGATCTATATTTTCCAAGTTACAAGATATTTAACTATTGTACTTACTTTACACGTATCACATGATTCACACATAATCTAACACATAAGGGATAAATACATTGGTCTAAGTCCTTCTTCATATTATTGGCTATGTAAGTAGTTCTTATTGTAAGAGGGGTCTTTAGGGTCAACTCAACACTATGTGCCCACTAACAGATTTTTTCCCAAGGTCACTATGAATATGAAGAACTATCATTTTTAAATTTCATGAGTGATAGTCTATAACCTAGATATGAAGGTGCTATAGTGAAGGAAAAGAAAATCCAAAAGCATTCATGTGGTCTCATCCTTTTCCAACATGTACTCCTTAGAATACACTTACTTTAGGTTCAAACATTAGTGTCAATGTAGCCATCTCAATCTAACACTATTATCTGAGAATCTATACAAACTCATATTAGAAGTTGGTGATTTTTCCAAAACCCTATTACACTTTGATTTATATATATTCTAGATCTAGAAATGCATTAGCATCAGAACTAGAGAAGTACATTACTTATTTGTCATTTCCATATCTAGCATAGTTGTGCTTACTATTTTTAGCTTATTTCAATTTAATAAATTTAGCATATGTTTATATCTAAGTTTAACACCCAATTGACCTACTTTAGATATAGTTTATCATTTTTGTGCTCTGGGTTATCTCTACCCCTTTAACCCTAGATAACCCTAATCTAGAACATTTTAGGGTTAAACATTTGGTGAACCTAATTCATATGAATGTAAACATTTATGATTCCTATAGTTTTCAATCAAATAGGGTTTTAGATTGTTGTACTTTTTCTTTTCCCACTTATATTATTTTGCATGCAACCTAGGTATAGCCCTAGATTTAGAGGTGTGATTATTGAACACATTCAGCTTCCCCTCCCACCAGCTAAAATGTCTAAATCCATTAAGGGACATAATCCTATAGATCATGATGATACCAATGTTAAGAATGAAAAACATACTGATGAGGTTATCATAGAATATATTATGATAATGAAAACCATGAGTCTAATGAAACCAATGAACATGATCAAATAGATAATGATTAAGTCCAATAAATTACATTAATTCATGAGTGCATTCATCAAAACCCTAAAAATCTTGATGAGATCCTCAGAACTATATTATAAATAAAAAATTAAAAACGTATAATTGAAACATCACTCCCCTTGAACACATTACCACTTAATACTTCTAATGGGGGCATGGGTTATGTGTTTAAACCTTAATTTCTTGGAAAAAAAATAATATTACATCTACCATGGAATTATCAATTATTTCAAATTAAATATCGGTTTAATGCCTATTACAACTCAAACCATGTTTTCATCCACTTTTGTGACTACTCAACTTGTTAATCTAAACCCCAATGGGTTCATAGTTTGAAAACTAGTTAAACTTATAAATACCTTAAAGGACAAGGTTACAAACATTAAATAAAATGTTTTAAACTCTCCTCATGTTATTGATTCACAAGATGTGTTGCATAACCCTCTTACACTTCAGATATCTTTGCACCCTTTGCCAACTAGTTTTATTTGACTTAAGTTCACATTTTATGATGGTAAGGTGATCTTGAACAACATATTCAAACCTTTTATGTGGCATGCCTTGACTATGCCTCCAATGATAAAAAAAAAAATCAAATTATTCCCAAGAAGCCTTAAGGACTATGATTGGAGATGGTTTTATGACTTACCTCTCTAGTTCATGAAAGCATTCAAACCTCTTGGAAATAAATTTTTAACACACTTTTCCATTAATATTTATAAAAAAGTTTCCTATGCTTAAATTTCCAAAATCAAATAAAAACAAATGAACTTATCAATGAATATGTCTTGAGGTACAAGATAATGCTATCTAAAATGACCAATCCTATGGTAGATAAGGAGTTGCAAGACATATTCAAGCAAATTTTGCTTGTTCCTTTACATGAGTCCATTATTTTCAAGAAGTTAAAATCTATTGATGACCTATGCCATGTTATACAGGATCATGAAATGAAGCTTATTTCATTGAATAAGCTCAAGTGTGTAGCAAATAGACCAACTACATCTACATCTACTAACAAATTTATAATCAAACCAAGTTATAAGGTAAAATATCTTAAGCCTAAAAAGGAAATACCAACATGATTAAAATGGTCTCACATTAGCCTAATTGGTTTGTCTTATCTAATGAACCAAAGGGATAATTTACACACTTATATGAGTCTCCCACTTCATTACTCCCATATCTAATAGACTATCATCTTATATCTCTTCCTCATCCTATAGAGGTTGATATGAGTATACCTCTACCCAAAGGATATGATATGAATGCTTATTATGATTATCACTAGGGAATAAGGCATTCTAAGAATAGATTGTTTACCTTGAAGCATAATAGCCAAGACCTTATTAATGAAAAAAATATTACATTTGATGATCCTCATAAGGAATCAGGTTCACAACCTAGTGATCACAAAAAACAAAAAATATTTAACAATCCTTTGTAAGACCATTCTAATGAGGAACTAGAAGTGCAAATAGAATATAATGGACATCCTCCTACATCACATTATAGTCACCCATTAGATGGGTTTATTGGCACTTATATATAACATACACCTCCTAAGTTTCAAAGACCTTCTATAACATTCAATGATATTGAGATCAATAATGATGGCTTTGATATATATTCTTTATTATTTTTAGCATACCTTGACAAACACCCTATATGTAGTGTTGTGATTGATAATGGTGAAATCTAGAATGTGTGCACCATGACATTACTTACGCACTTAAGTTATACTTATCATGATTTACATCTTTCTACTAGATCAGTTAGATCATTCGATGATACCTCCCAAAAGGTTCCTCATGAGATTGACCTAAACTTTACAAGTCGGTCTTGCATATGTGGTTACTAACTTTTTAGTTATACCTTCCACATGTATCTTTTATATGTTATTGGGAATACCTTGGATCCATACACTTCAAGCAATACCTTCCATAGTGCATGGGTGTGTTAAATACATTCATGCCAATCGAGTAATTATAGTTTCTAGAATTCCATATGAGCATCCTCTTAAACAAGAGGAACTTATACCCATATAGTTAATTACCAAGCTTAATAAGGTTAGTCACCATAAAAGGGTAAGCAATAGGCAATCCCCTTTACTAGGCAGCCAATACTTGAGATACCATTAAATTAGAGACATACAATGGATTTCATAGAATACTCATCTATTATGTACCATGTTTAGATATTCAAGGAACCTACACATGTTTTGATTACTATTATTCCAAAGAAACCAAAGATCACACATAAATGGGTTCCATGAACCCTTATTCTTTTTATTTATACTTCATAACTTAAGAGTCTTATTTTACATACATAGAGCATCAAAAATAATATAGTGATAGATATTGCACCTATAAATGTTCCTTAGTAGTGTCAATGGATTATTACACTAGGCTCAAAGTGAGGAGATATCTATGATCACCCTTTGTATGGGATCATAGGATAGTCTTTCACATTCATATTCCAAAAATACAATTGAAAAATCAATCGAAAAACATTCAAGACTCCAAAAACATTTTTAGCATAAAACATGTTCTATTGGCTACTTGGCATCCATGTGTTAGTTCCATGTTAATGGATGGCATATCAGTTACTCCTACATAGACATGTGTGTCACACTTCTATTAGAGTGTGATACAAACATACATAGATACATGATATATTCCTATTTTAGATGTTGGGTCTTTCTTCTAAACATGTCATATGGACATTGGGGGCATCCACCTCTATGATCATGATACTTTCAGGTTATATCATTCTATGGTTAATTTACATTGTCATGTTTTGAGCTCATATACATACTTACACATGCCTTTATCCATGATTAAATATTTCAAAAGGTACTTGATATGTTATGAACTTAACATTTTTTACTAACGTATTTGTTCCATGGGCTACTATGACATGTTTGTATTGGTTACTTATGCTTTATTCTATGCACTTCCTTGAGTGTCTTAACTTATTATTGTCTTGCTTAATTGAGCATTTGAATATGCTCTTTTATTTACATCCCCCATGCATATATGTGCTTTCTTTGACATTTGAACATGTAATTTATTATTTTATGGACATCTTAAGATGCCATCCCTCCTTTTTTGACATTTGACAAAACCATGTCCCTTCAATTATGTGGCATTTGAACATGCCCCTTGTTTGTGGTCTTCTTGGACCATTATCTATTGCCTTGATTTTAAGTGATCTTGTGTGTGTTTTTGATTTTCTTGTTGATATTATACTATTAATATCTATACATTTCCATTATATTTATCATGCATCTTAGGCCTTCATGTGATCACATTGGTCAATGCACTTCAATGTTACATTTGCCTAGACATATTTTCTATATGCTACATGGTTACGTTCACAGATTAAATAATTGTCTTATCCTTTTGAGGTGAGGTAAATACTGATTTATATTCTTCCCACACCTCAAAATTGGGGTCATATTAGTTTGGGCATGTCATAGAGGCATGTTCTTCACATTTGGTATAATTTTAGATTCAGTGGGGGCATGCTTTGGAAGCATGTCATCCACACTTATTTGGTATTTGGTACTTATATAATTTTTTAGATTCAGTGGGGGCATGTCATATAGGCATAGATTCCACACATTCACTATTTTAAATTTAGTGGAGACATGCTTTGGAATCATGTTCTACATACTTATTCAGTATTCAGCATCTCCAGATTATTATGGGGGCATGTTTTGGAAACATATCCTCCATCCACATTGGTACTTATTTAAATTTTCAAATTTCTCCATATATAGTGGGGACATGCCTTGTAAGCATGTTATCCACACATAGTTTATGAATTGGCCAAAGAACATAGTTATATAATTAAAATTCATAGTTGTGGAAGAATTATATACGTTAGTACCATTGTTATACACAATTTCAACATGATACATATCTATGGTGCATATGTTATGTAATGTGAACCTAATATTAAAAAATCCAAAATAGTTTTAGATTTCAAAACACTCTCAGGTACTATCATCACCCACTAGAATTTACTTTTATAGATTGTATTCATCCAATCTTATACACTAGTTATTTCACTTTTTTATGGTTGAGGTGATTAAATCACTCAATCTTGTCCAATTTTTAGGTTGGACTTGATTGTATCATCTATCCTTACTAATTTGATAGTTTTATTTAAATTTTATTCTCTTATGCTCACCAGGTTACAAGTATGATTGGGTTACATGGTTGAGATAATCTCAACTACTAAGTAGAAACTCACCTTTTCTCTAAGGTTGATGGCATGTGCCTTCCAATCTATCTCTATATCCTTAGATATATACACTTTATAGATTTATATATATATATATATGTCCTAATATTAGTTTCATAGCCTTAAAATGATGCATCTATCAAATCTACTTGCTAATAGGTAAGGTGGTTACATCGATACATAGGTGCACTCCTAAACCTTGTTCTTTCAATTTCATTCATTTAAAATACTTCCAATTCTATATTATATGCACTAATTATGTACTATAACATGTTCCTAGTTGTAGATCAATCACCAGCAAATCACTCAAGTTGGACTTAAGCAAAGGCAAGGTGTGCTATACACACCCAGGTATTCATTCCTTTTGTTTAAACTGTTGGGATAAATAACCTGAAGCACACAATTGATTACCAAGCAACTTAACATGCAAAAATTAACCAAAATACACAAGTAACTAGAATTCAGAAATAACACATGATATGAGAGACAATACACAACTTGTATTAAAACTCTTTCAGAAGGAAATACAACAAAGAAGGCTACCACAGTTCTTCTTCCTTACACACCTCTAGGGCTCCCACACCTCTAGGGCATAAACAATAAATCTTCCCTCAAAGCTCTCTCTCTTAGGTCCCAACACCCAACTCAAACACAGAGTTGGTGTTCACCTTACACCTGTGCTCCACGCACTCCACAAGTACACAAACGTACTTCAAGTAAATCTCACCTGATTCTGCTCCCTATTGTGTTGTCCTATCTGATCTTGCACACCTGCAAATCAATCTGGTTCTGCACACCTGTGAACCTTGACTGTGCACACACATATACCTTTAGATCAATGATCTTACTTACCCATGTAGATCTCCTATCGTGGCCATGCTCACCTGATGACCAAGATCATACATACATGAAGAACCTTGTTGATTCTCCAATCCAGCACCCACACTTGGTATTGTGGTACTAAGAGGAACACACCATTACTCTCTTCTCTCTGAACGAGCTTATATTATTGCTCTCTTACTCTCTAGCACTAGTTTACAATACAACCAATGAGTCTCTTAAATAGATCTCATGCAAACAATAATTAGATCCACAGCTCTTAGTCTAAAATTGGCTCTTGACATGCAAACACTTGGTTCGTTAGCTAACTACCCGTAACATTTGCAATTCGAACCACACAGGTGACTGACGTCGGTCCCTATCTGCCTAGGGGGTGCTGACACTGGCTGACTTCTGACTGACGTCAATTGCTCTCCTACCTTATCCTGTCGACGTCGGTTGGCCTGACCGATGCCGGTGTCTGTGACACTTCGCAACCTCCTTCCCTACTTGCATCAATGAAGCTTTTAGCTCCACAACCTAAAAATCTCCCACTTGGAGATAAATAGCTACACTATACCTATACCTTTACCCCATTTAATCTATTTCCTAGCTTGTATCCCTCTTCAAGATCAATCTTGAAGACAACCCACCACACAACTTGTGGTGTACCTCATGTCATCCGAGTACCCTGCCACATCTGAACCTATAATCCTATGTAGTGAAGTCCTGACCCTGAATAGCATGAATCCCTACTGCTGGTCCCTCTCACATCCCTGAGAACCCACTTCTCTGAATTGGCTCATAACTCTCTGACAACACCCACTGCTTGGGCAAACTCAGGCCTATACCAAACCTCATGTGATTTCAGACACTAAATTGTCCAGCCCTTAGTGTGCTCTGGCTCTACATCTTGCATAATGAACCTCGCCAACACCTGATTCACATCAGCTCCCACTGGAAACAAAATCAACCTGTGATCTCCCATGTCCCTCATGCCAAAGAATTTCACTGCTCCAAATTCTTCATGGCAAACCACTGAACTAATCTTACCCTTAGCTCAACAAAACCTTGTATGTACAACCCTACTAGCAAACATACCATCCACATACAGTAACAAGATAATGTCATGACCATCATCCCCCTAGTAAGACAAACCAAAGTAGTTACCCTGACATTGACTAAAGTCATGCTTTGTCATCCACTTGTCAAACCCTGTACCACTGTCCTGCAGCTTCCTTAAGACCATATGCCCTGGTCTTCCGTCTCACGTGTCCATTCTCTCTATTCTTTAACTAAGTTATCCATTCATCTCTGTGCTTTTCATACTAGCTGGCAACCCTACCAAATCTCTACTTGATTCTGCATCCTATTCCTTCCATGCTCCCACTGTTTCCTAGATCCTTCCTGCTCTGCAGTCAGCAACTAGTATAAAAAAGAGGAACAATGAATTTGAGGCTTACTTACCATCTTCAGTCCTCCATATGGGCATTTGAGACTCCTTGACAGCTTGTTGTCTGCCCAAAATCTGTTACAGTGACCGACCTCCGTCACCACACAGTCTACATCCAACCGACATCGGTTCCATGCGCCTGTCCTGACTACCAACCCTACCGACATCGGTGTCCTCTTGCTACCGACGTTGGTCCTCTTGACTAATGTCGGTCTTACCTACTACCAACATCAGTTTTCCTACCGATGTTGGTACCTGTGTTTGCCTATGAGTGATGACTTTTTACCCGTGAGCTCCTTTGAATCAAAACCCATGTCCAAATTGCCCTGCTCAGAAGTATCCAGCCCCATCCACTGGTCTCTGTCTGCCATCTCCTCCATAAACACCAAGGCTTTCCAGTTCTTAAGCCTATCAAATATATCAATCTTCCTCTTAAGAACATGCATCTCCTTCTTGCTCATGTGACCAAGCCTACGAAGCCACGTCTCTGCAATAAAAGAAGAATCAGTAATATAAACAAGTAGATAAAGAGTACCTATTTTCTTACCACCAGCTAATTCAAGTGCATCTGCTATGAGAGTTCTTGAGCATCTCTCATCACCCAACCTTTCTGAAGAAATTAGCCACATCTCCAAACCTAGGACCTGCATGACCTCCTTCAACACACATGTGTTGGCCGCCTGCAATTTCAGCTTTACTTCCCCTTTGCCAATTCTTTGGCAAGGCTCACCAGCTCCTCTCACTGGGGCTGCATGGAAAGAGGCAACAAAATCTATTATCCAAGATTCAACTTTATCCAAGAAACCTCCCAAAGCATCCTATGCAACAACCCCTGCAACATCTACATCTTTAGTTCCTTCATGCTGATCTGCTACCAACCAACAATATTCTTTTACCTGCTCTTTCTTTCCATAGGACCATAAGTGACCATCTGTGCTTTTCAACTCCTCTATTATTATCTTACTTTCATCTTCCATTGCTCTACTCCCACTCAATCAAAAACCCCTGAGAGTGACCTGTAACCAAACACAAAACCTGCTCCCTGCAACCTTAGCTCTGATACCATGTGTTGGGATAAATAACCGGAAGCACACAATTGATTACCAAGAAACTTAACATGCGTAAATTAACCAAAATACACAAGTAACTAGAATTCATAAATAACACATGATATGAGAGACAATACACAACTTGTATTAAAACTCTTTCAGAAGGAAATACAACAAAGAAGGCTGCCACAGTTCTTCTTCCTTACACACCTCTAGGGCTCCCACACCTCTAGGGCATAAACAGTAAATCTTCCCTCAAAGCTCTCTCTCTTAGGTCCCAATACCCAACTCAAACACAAAGTTGGTGTTCACCTTACACCTATGCTCTACGCACTCCACAAGTGCTCCATGCACTCCATAAGTACACAAACATCCTTCAAGTAGATCTCACCTGATTCTGCTCCCTGTTGTGTTGCTGTTCTATATGATCTTGCACACCTGCAAATCAATTTGGTTCTGCACACCTGTGAACCTTGACTTTGCACACACATATACCTACAGATCAATGATCTTACTTACCCATGTAGATCTCCTATCATAGCCATGCTCACCTGATGACCAAGATCATACATACATGAAGAACCCTGCTGATTCTCCAATCCAACACCCACACTTGGTATTGTGGCACTAGGAGGAACACACCATTGCTCTCTTCTCTCTGAAGGATCTTATATTATTGCTCTCTTACTCTCTAGCACTAGTTTACAATACAACCAATGAGTCTCTTAAATATATCTCATGCAAACAATAATCAGATAATCTCAACTACTAAGTAGAAACTCACCTTTTCTTTAAGGTTGATGGCATGTGCCTTCCAATCTATCTCTATATCCTTAGATATATACACTTTATATATTTATATATATATGTCCTAATATTAGTTTCATAGCCTTACAATGATGCATCTATCAAATCTACTTGCTAATAGGTAAGGTGGTTACATCGATACATAGGTGTACTCCTAAACCTTGTTCTTTCAATTTCATTCATTTAAAATACTTCCAATTCTATATTATATGCACTAATTATGTACTATAACATGTTCCTAGTTGCAGGTCAATCACCATCAAATCACTCAAGTTGGACTTAAGCAAAGGCAAGGTGTGTTATACACACCCAGGTATTCATTCCTTTTGTTTAAACTATAAAATTCATCACTAAATTAAAGGGGGATGTAGATAATATTTTATGTATTATATATCACCTTAGACTTGTACACTTGGAAAACTCAAATTTTGAATGTTCTTCGTAGTTCTAGAACTTTCCCACTTTATGAAGTCTCACATTTGCTCTGTCTTGTGTCCTTTGGCCTATTTCTTGGTTCGACTAGTCTTATGTTGATGACCCAGACCTTCTATCTTTCCTAGAATGCATAAAACCTACTTATCTTACACCTCTATAAGTTTTGAGTTTGTACCTACTTTCTTATTCCCTGGACACTAGTGTCCTAGATAGACACCTACGTTAATGTTAGTGTCCTACTCTAATGCAAGTGTCTAGTGACCTGATGTCATATAATTTGTAAATAAAACATATCTTAATGATAGGCCTAAGTGTTTTAAGGCAAATTATTTCTCCAAAGGGATTGATATAATTACAATATCAACCCTTATGCATTCCTCACCTAGCAAAACCTAAAAAATACCTAAGGCAACTTATCAAAGCATTCAATCAAGCACTCAAGTGAGCAAAGCTTCCCTATTTTATTTTATTTCCATATCAACATAGGGATGGAACATACATAGGTTTCAAGAACTAAAGTAGTATCCCAAGAACTATATTTTCCAAGTTATAAGCTAGGTCACTATTGTACTTACTTTGCACATATTCCATCATTCACATACAAGCCAACACATAAGGGAGAACTACATCATTATGAGGCCTTCTTCAAAGTATTTTCTATGTAGGCAATGCTCATTAATAAAGGGGTCTTTTGGGTTAACTTGACACAATGTGCCTACTAACTCATTTTTTCCCAAGGTCACTATGAATATGAAGAACTAGGGTTTTGTAATTTCATTTGGAGAGACAATCCATGACCCAGATATAAATTCACTAAAGCAAAGGAAAAGACAAACCCAAAATCATCCAGGTGGTCACATTCTTTTCCAATAGGTATTTTATAGAGGACACCTACATCAGGTTAAGATAGTAGTGTCAATGCAATCATCCCAAGCTAATGCTAGTGTCTGAGGCTCTAAAGACACTCAAATCAGAATTTAGCATTTGTTATAGAACCCTCTTCTAGTATGCTTTCTACTTGTTCTACATCTAAAACTACATTAACATCAGAACTATCTAAGTATATTATTTTTTTGTCATTTCCATATTTAGCATATTTGTATTTAGTATTTTTAGCCTATCTCAGTTTAATAAATTTAGCATATGTTTATATCTGAGTTTAGTACCCAATTAGCCTGCTTTAGAGATAATTTATCATCCTTATGCCCTGGGCTATTTCTACCCCTTTAACCCTAGATAACCCTAATCTAGAACATTTTAGGGTTGAATATAACTTTTAACCAAGTTTTCAAGTGGATATAAAGTGTTTTAGAGGCATATATTTGTGTATATAAGACCTTAATTAAATATAGGTTAGATTAGAACTTGTTTGGAGTGTGGAATAATCCATAATACAACCCATGTGCCCATTTATGGCATGGGATAGTGGGATCATTGAAGAGGCATGGACTTATCTTGCTTTCCCACATGGTCTTGTGAGAGGAGTTAATGATTGTGTGTAATTTTCAACCAATATCCAAGGAATAAGAAAGGACACATGTCACTTCCCATTGGCTAATGTATGTGAGTGATTTGCCTATATGAAGAAGGAAAGCCTTCCTTAGAAGAATTTTATTTTTCCATTTTAAATTTGAGAAATGGGAGGAGAGCTAGAGGAGAGAAAGAGAAGTTAAATGAAGAAGGAAGAGGTCTTGTATTATGAGGTGCACAACCCAACCATTTGAAGAGGAATTCTATTATATTGAACCAAGTAAAGACCCTGAGGTAGGATTTCATATTCCTTTGTAATTTTTTATTTATGTTATTACTTTGAAGGTGAATCTTCTCCCTTTTATTTTCTTTTTTTCAAGAGATATAGAGCCACTCAGCCTACATAAATAGATTGAGGTAGGCTTACATAATTATTTGTATTTTTTTATTTATGTTATTACTTTTAAAGTGAAACTTCTCCCTTTTTTTGTTTATTTTCAAGAGATGTAAGGCCTCTCGGCCTACCCTATTTTCATCTTTGCTTTCCACAGTTGTGCCTATGGATACTATGTGGATTTTATTTCCCACTCAGACTTTATAGATACACCATCCCTCTTCTTTTGATTGGTTATTTTTAAAATTTGTTTCTTGATTCATTTTGACACTGTTAAGCTTCCCATTTGGCCTAAAATTACTTGTCTTATTTTTTATCTTATTGTGTAGTGGTAGTGGCTAGTGAACTGGGCTTATGCCCTCCTATGTGGTTTTTATTTATATAGTGGTAGTGTTTAGTGGCACCAGGTTCCCATGCCCTCCTACATGCTTCTTTGGAATTTTTGACTAGGTTATGGTCCTCTCATGGCCAAGGGAAGTGGTAGGACAAGAGGGAGGCATCCCCACATTTTCCTTCTCTCTTTGTGAGCCTTATTATGTTGTAATGTTCTTGTGGTTATCTTTGAAATTTTTTATTTTAAAATGGTTGTTTTTTTTATGTTTTTGAATGCCTTTTTTTTTATTGAAGTCTCTAATAAAATATATGCTAGTTAGCCTTCTACCTAAGTATCCTAGTAGAGTGTTCTTGCCACCAACCAAATATCATCTTGTTAAACCAATTGATTAGCCTAGTTGAGTATTATATCCACCAACCATATTTGATATTTTTAACCTTGACCTACTTCATACCCTTGATTTTCACTAAGCTCATAGATAAGATTCTTAGGCTCGGGGATGCCTAGAGTAGTCAACTTATGATGGAAAATGGATGATATATAAGCCCCTTCTTTAATTGGCCTTGCAAGTTGTATGTAGAGAGTAATTTAAGACTTTTATTTCAATGATTTTGTAATTATTTTCAAAAATGTTATTTGTTTTTTTTAAATCCATTATAATGTATTATTTAGTTGTAATTATTATGAAAAGATATCGAAGGAAACAAGATGTAAAATTTATGATTTTTCATTCTTATTACCTCGTAGTAGTTAAATTTGAAAGAGAGAATGTTTTTTTATTTTGAAAATTTAGCATATTTATGTTTGTGATGTCTTAAAATATATTATATTTTATGCATAATAGAATACTATTAAATAGTTCACTTGGAAATTTATAAAACCCCTTATTTAGCTTAAGGCCTTAAAGAGGTATTTTTGGTTTCATAATTTTTATGCATGTTAAAAGTTACCCAACCCTCCCAAAAATTATTTATTCATAAACTACTTTGCCAAAAAATTATATAAATTCATGGATTAATTTTTGGCATCACAAAAATAAAGATATGAATTTTTGAAGTTAAAACTCCTAATTCTGCCTAAACTGCTTAAGAAAGTTACCAACTTCAAGTAATTTATGGGCACACAAAAATAGGTCAAATTGGGCCAAAAATAATTTTATAATTAAATTGATAATTTTTAGGACCCAACATCACTTGTTTCATTATTTTTTGAGTCTATGTTTTGCCCACTATTTTTGAAATTCTACTCTTTGTAGGGTAGTTTAGCCACATAGACCCTTGGAAAGGAAAATGTACCCTTTATGTCAGGTAGCCCAATATTAAGCTAGTAATCACCCATGTGGACATGAAAAAATTGGTGGATATCCCTCATGGCTAGCATGGTAGGCTGACTACTGGTAGTGACTACCACAACTTACAATCAAAGGGTCAAAAAGGTTGTGTGTTCAATTCACATCGAGTTCATCACGATGTTTAAATGTTAATTTTGATTTACAAATGAAATGATATAAAAAGTAAACAATTAAAATATTGATTTAGATTACAAAATATACATAACCTAAATTTAAAACATAATTTGAAATGAGATATAAATAGTAATAAATAATTAAATATGTAAACTAGTTTGGATCTAATTTATGTTGACTGTGCAGGCAGATCTTTGGTGTAAAATTGGCTAGAAATATCTATGAAATATATTGAAGATTAAAATAGGATTATGTGATATACTAATATAGGACCACATTAGGGTGAATAAGGTCACATTTTAGCCTTGTTTATTGATTATGGTCATGTCCTGGTTGACCATGTGAATGATTTTTCTATTTGAGTGTTTGGTGTTATGAGAGATGGTTTACTAATTGGCTACAAGATCTAATTTGAAGCACAAAAGACCTGTAATAGTAACCTATAGTTACTATGCATAAACCAATTAGGATACCAAATAAAAAATAAAAAATAATAGTTGAGCTATCTTCATAAAACCCCACATAATTTGAGTGTCACCTACTTAGCCCAAAAGGGCCTCAGGCCGATGTAGTTCTCCCTCCTAGATTGAGTGTGTGAATCTTTATATTTTATGTATGAATGCAACTATAAAAATGACTTAAATGCTTCACAGTAAATACCTTTGACCTATAATAAAATAGCTTTAGAATTGGCTTATGACTGTTAAAATGAATCCAAACTTGAATTGGAAATATTAGTGTAATTTTGCTTAATATGCAGTAGAATTTCCAAGTGATTACTAAATAGATCAACTTCTATATTGAGTGGCCTTAGTATGTTTATATATAAGAATATTTGGAATATTTTCAATAACTAACCTTGCTAAGAGTGTGCAAGAATTAATATGAAGCATCTTGAATTTAAATCATCATTATTGGAGCATGGGGGACAAGGCCACACTAGTGGACAAGGTTGGGTTGAGGCCCTAACCAAATTGGTACAGTCTTATCCCATAAGGATAAATACTATTAGGTTTTCACTAACACAAACCTATAAGATGAATAGGAATGTTTGAATGATGTTTCTAATAATTACAAGATAGTAAGTAAAATAGTGAAGGATCTCATAGATATTGCAAGTTAATAGATTGGTGAATATATCAGTTAAGGCAAGGATGTCAAGATTAAACATTTTGAAGAACTAAATTATTAAATTTGATTGTCTAAAAAATCCTCATGTCTTATAAGCCACATCATGATCCCACCACATGGATTATGTGAGGGTTCGATTAGCATGTGTTGACTTCCACCCAACTAACCATATGTTTAACATAAAAAATAATAATAATTCAAGCCTTATTTTATTAATAACCTTGTCTTTATAAAGTTTTAACCTATTTCAAAAATTTCCTAAACAAGAACTAATTTACTTCTAATGCACTTATTTTGCATGGATGATTGCGATCACCTAGAGACCCAGAGGTAAGGGAACCCAAAAGGGACCTCCCCCCCTATTTTTTTCTCCATCTTATACATGGAATAATTTTTAGGACCTTGAATTATACCACTATCAAGATATACTACTTTTGTCCTATGCATGTCATTTTAGACATGTTCGATGTTTGCTAGTTCTTAGAATCCCCAAAATAGGTTGACCCCAAAAGGTACCCCCTTTAATTTTTTGTCCTCCATCATTTTAAATAATATTCATAACCTAAAACTAAGTTTTGAAAATAATTTTACATTAAACTTGGCTTAGATGCCATTAATGGTCATAGAGGAGCTTAAAGCTCCCAAATTATTATTTTGACAACTGTGAGAGTTTGATACCATATAGATAATTTTTATTAATCTATGTACCTATTAAATAATCATTCATAACTTTGTATCATTTCATAATTTAAAATATGGAATAAGTCTATTTATGTTAAAATCTTGGAAACCCCATTAATGGTGGTCATCTAGGGGTGATGAAGGTGGATATGGATGACTATAGACATTTAATTATTAAACATGTCCTCTACATTTTACAAATCTAAGATTAACCTTGAAATGAGGGGTTAGAAACCTTTTTAATACCTCATAAGGAGTCCTAGGGTTTTTACACCTTACCCTGATCTCACAGATAAGATTGATCAAATCTGATAATGGAGATAGGTTGTTTCATCCTCAAGGGTATTAATTGAGATATTTTATACCCTTTTGGAGGTTAGATAGGGACTATATGATTTTTGGTTGATCACTTTCATTGACCTTGACTTAAGTCAAAAATATATTTTAACTACAACTTAATTGCGAATCGAGCCTTGTGATTGGCCAGATTCACCTGAAGATATTTTTTAGCACCACAAAGAGTTAGAATAATTGGATCCAATGGCTTATGTAACCCACCTCACCTTAGTTGAGCATCATTTTTGGGCTTTGAGATTGTGGGGATGTTTGGTCAGTTTAGAGAGTGTTAGGCTTGTTGAGAGCCTATAGTCCTATTTGAGCAAGTGGGGATGACATCATTTCATAATCTACCTCTAACCACATGCACATTAGAATCTATTTTTTTAGGAATGTGTTCCTATTACATCACATTTAATGTCTTGGGCCATGTAGTTGGGAAACTATTGCCAGTGTGGGTGAGTAGAATGTGCTTTAGACATTCTCAAAAATAAATTAATCTATTTTTGCATGTTTTCAATCATGTCATTTTTTTGGGCATGATAATTAAATAAATTATGTACAAAATACATCATTACTTATCAATTTCATGTATATTTATTTTCTCAAAAATTTTGAATTTATCCCTTTAAATGGATAATCAATCAGTTCATCACTAGCAATTATATTGAAAATTACTTTTACCATGGCATAGTGAGATAAAATTATAAGCATTTGGTCATCTTTGTCATTAACACACTCTATGTATTGACAATTAGAATATGATAAATTCTTTCACTTATTTACAATATTAATGAAACAAGAAATATTTTTAAATGCATATGAACAACCATCAATTTATTTATGATCATATATTTTAAGAATATTTTGTAGTTCGATAAGAATTCACTCTTTAATAGTCTTTACATTAGAATAAATACCATATACTGACATAATAATATTTAAACTAACCAAGTAATTCTAATTTTTTAGTCTTTGTATTGGGTTTCAAATAATAAATATTGGAATACCTAAATGAAGTGGAGCAATCAACTAGACATTGATTTCAAACAATATGAATTGGCTAAAACTAGCATCTAGGATAGTTAACGGGTGTATCATATAACTTCACCCCTAAAATTAAAAATACCACATAAGGGGTTGGTAGTGGTTTATCAATTGGCCATGCCTCATAATCATTCTAATCATATAATTCAAAATTATATATCTTCAACAGTCGATCAAAAAGTTTCATATCATCTTTAGATTCTTCATTATAACTATCAATCTTAACCATCCCTTTATCTTGAAGTAATTTATTCAAAACTTGGGATAACCTACTTTGGACCTCTTTGTCAATGCATTTTCCCTTTTAATCATTTTATAATAGTTGTATTTGTATTCCATTATATCAAATAATATTGGTGGGGAATAAGAAGATAATTTCTATGAGATTGACATATCTAAAATAAACAAAAAAATATGATTGAAACTAATTAATATAAAATACATATATGTGGCCAAGGGATGCCCAAATAGATATATAGGGGTGAGGCTTATCTTGATTAACTATGATTTTTTATAGCTACCCTCCCCCCTCCTCCTCCCTCAACCTCATTAATCTATCGATCAAGAACCTCAATTGATATATTAATCAAGTTCCTAAAGGCCATCACCCTCTTTCATTGAGCAAGTGCCCCATATAGAGATAAGGGGTCCTCAATCTAGAAATAAATCAAGTACCCTATATAAATATAAGGGTCATGTGTGTGTGTGTGTGTGTGTGTGTGTGTGTGTGTGTGTGTGTGTGTGTGTGTGTGTGTGTGTGTGTGTGTGTGTGTGTGTGTGTGTGTGTGTGTGTGTGTGTGTGTGTGTGTCCGTGTGCGTGTGCACGCGCGCGTGAGTGCACGCGTGTACGTGCACGTGTGTGCACATGTGTTTATGTGTGTGTGTGTGTAATTTTTAGTATTTAATATATCTTAGGAAATAAAAAATAATAATGTACATATTATAAATTACCTAATTATTTTAATATTTTAAGATTAAAAATTATAAGAAGTATAATTTATTAGCAAATTTTAATAAAAAATAAAATATTAAAGATTAATTTACTTTACTCTCTAAAGATATTTAACTAGTTAAAAAAAATTTAAAATGACTTACTTTCTTCTTCACTAAAAAATACAATTCACTTTGTTTCCCTTCTCTTTCACTTATTTCTCTTTTCTTCCTCCTTTTATAAATAATTTAAAAAAGTGAAAATCATTTTCCAATATTGAGCTATATAGTACATGCTTCTGGTCTCAAGTACAAAATTATTGATGCAAAATTTGGAATTATTTGTGCCAAATTTGTTCATAATTTAGTTTTGTACAAAATGTAAACAAACATTAGCAATGCAAACCTGAACCAATTAACATCTCTATCTAAACCAAATATAGTAATGTACAAAACATTTTTTTATGTTTTCCCCTATATGTATTGATATAACTTACTAAATGTATTAATAACTAAATATATGAGACAAATGTCACACTTGTATATAACTCTTGCTCTACCATAAATGTGATAATTTTTAGGCTTTTTTATTTATATAGAGGGTATAAATATTTTTTTTTTTTTTTTAATGATCATACTTATTATAGATTACCCACTTCCCCTTCTAGATTTGTATTAGTCAAACAAGATCTCAAATAGAAATGATAATTAATAAAATTTCCAATGAAGTCTTTTTTTCATGAAGTTGATAAGATATTCAAATCAAGATAAACCAATATTCCAAATTGTATTTGTTGGTGGGCCACTATAAGTGTTTTATCAAATTTGGGATTTGTGTAAAAACCCCAATGATAACACTATTGTGCAAAATCAAGAGAATAATATAACAACGATAACACTAACTGATTTGGAAATATTGTATTCAAAAACTTACTAAAAATATAAAAGTGTAAGGAATGTTATCCCCAAAAATGTCGCTCATTTTTGGGACAACCTATGAACTATTTTGGTTCAATAGACCAAAATCCTCTCTTCCCTTTTCAAAAATTGTTCTAAGCATTCAAGTTCTTCATTTTTCAAATCTTTTTCAAAAATCTACGGACTCTGCAGGCTTGAATCTATGGACTCTACAGGTTCATTTTTATGGACTCAGTTTCTACGGACTTCACAATAAGAAATATATGAACTTCATAGGAAGAAATATATGGATTCATTTTTATGAACTCCCCTAGTTCTACGGACTCGAGCTACAGACTCTGCAGGTGGAACTACGAACTTCACAAATGGTTTTTATGGACTCTACAAGCTAGATTTCTACGGACTCTTTCAAAGTTAGAGAAAACTACGGACTTGGCTTCTACAGACTCTGTAGGCAGGCTCAAATCTATGGACTCTCAAGGCCTCAAAACTATGGACTCTGTAGGCCGGTTTCTCACATCTATAGACTCCCCCAGATCTACGAACTTGTTTCTACGGACTCTGCAGGTTGGCTTCTATAGACTCTGTAGGAAAGAAACAAGTTCAACACTTAGCCATTTTTTCAATCAGGAAGTTCAAAGGGGATTCCAAGAGCTCAAAGGACAAGTGCCCTTGCGGAGGGCACATAGGAGCCAAAATGGACCCTTACAACTTTTCTGAAAGGCAACCTTGGAGGTCAGATAGCCCTTGCGAAAAGTAGGCGGGGAGCAGGTGGACCGTTTCAAAGGTCAAGTGAGCAAAGGAATTCCTTCAAAAGGAAATCCCATGGCAAATTTTTTAAGGACATTTCCTTCAGACAAAAAGTCTAAAGGAATCCTTGAGACTTTTTTCCAAAGGAATTAACCTGACCGATGAAGCCTAGCGAAAGAAACAACTAAGGCAAGGGAAAGGAACATTTCCTTCAGACAAAATGTTTGAAGGAATTCCTTAGGAATTTTATCTGAAGGAATAAGCCCAAACCAAAGACAAAATCTCACTAAAAGATAATCCCAAAGCAGAGCAAAATCCCAGCAGAAGAAACTATGAAGGAATTCTTTCAAACTTTTCATCCGAAGGAAAAGAACCAAGAAAGTCCGCTCGAAGAAATTAAAGCCCGAAGGCCATCCGAAGAATCTCAAAGGGCAGATACCCTTGCGAAGGGCTCTTAACAACCCAAAAATAGACCTTTCTCAAGACCCTAAAGGGACTCTTCCCCTTCAGGAAGGATAAAACAAAAAAGCCTGAAGGAATTGTCAAGGAACATCTACAAGCCCATAAACGCCAAATTTGAATGTCACGAACTAGCTGTTGGGATCCAGACATCCGATGACGTCCCCACAGCCATCAATTTTAGGGTGACAAACTAGCCATTAGTTTGCTAATGATGATGGGCCTGAAGATGTCAAATTCACATAAATGAAATAGTCGTTGATCTTTGAAAGCTGGAACATAGACCCGAATGTAAAAGGCCAAAATGCTAAAGGGAAGAACTGTTGATGGAAGAGTGTAAGGAGCCAAAAAGACTGAGGATATAGCCTTGAGAGCTCAAATTTTAGCAAGAAGAGACAAAGAGGAAAATATCTATGCAATAGTTATTCTAGTAGCTAGAACAGTCTGCAAAGTAGATTCTTGAGCTTGCAAACATTGAAAGTGGGGCATGTTGGTCTCCTTTGGAGTAAAGACAAAATAGATAGCTACGCAGATGTCAGAGGGGATAGACCAGATGATTCAAACCTAGGAGAAGAAATATGAGATGAAATGACATGCCATAATTAAGATAGCTACCTTATTTTCAACATAGTCCTTTGACAAATTTGGAAATGCATTCAAGGCATTGACTGTAGTGAGCCATCCCATGGGAAAGAGTGCCAAGCCCTGATTGGTGGCTATACATTGTAATTTATCTCATTATGCAAGGGAGACTTTTTCATTTTATAGAAGCGAAACTCTGCCAAAATTGAAAGGAGAATACTGAGATTTTGAGCTCAAATTGTTGTTCATATAATTTTATTTGAATGAGAAAGCAAGTTGATTGCATAATTTGTGTTGTTATAGCTTGTATCATTTTAGGAGATTGTTCTTATGTTTATCTTCTGAATGTGTTCTTGTTTATTTAATTTGGCAAGTAGAACTAGTGAAAGTAATCAAGAAGGTGTCCTTAAACTAATTGTGGGGAAGACTTTGTGCTTTCACAATTATTTTTAGTGTGTGTTTTTAGTTTCTTTCTGTGTTGAGGATTCTGGGATGACTTTATGCCCCCATTATCCTTTGTGTTTTACTCTTTGGGCAGTTGAGGTGGAAACTTTGTGTTCTATTTCATCCTACTGGTTATTGCACCCTTTTTGTTACTAGTTTCTTGTCACTACCTGAAAGAACACATGTTGTTCCCTACAAGATCACTTTTGAAAGAAGAGAAGTGCCTTCAGTGTCTTCACCAAGATTTTCTCCTTTGTTTGTGAACATCATCTTTGAAAAAAGAGATGGATGGTGTTATTCTACCCCTAAGTGTTATTTCCTACTTATTTATATAGTATATAGCTCCTACATATTTATAGGGAACCTCCCCTTGATGAGAGGAGAGATTCGTCCACATCTAATGTAGTAAACCTGCACATTGGGCTGACCAATCTCCTTTGTTGTGGATGATAAGACCTATTTTGCTCAATCAGACAACTAACTGACAAAATATTCACCCAATAGTCTTTTTGGCGACTCTGCTAGGGAAAGACACACCGTTTAAATCCTCAAGCTTCAAATTAAAGCAAGACCAGTCCCTTCCCATTCTTATCCTATAATCTGGCAACTCCATGCTATACCAAAATCCAGAGAGTTTAAGGTGTTGTTGACCCTATCTTTGAGTTGGTGCAGCAAGGAAATTTCAATTTTTTCCCTCCCCAACTTCAAGTTCAAAGATCCAGGAGTGTTCCTCCTACCCATACCAGGTCACCAACACAAGGTAGAGCTACTTTTTCTACTATTAGCATAGCATTGCCCATACATACACCACCCAGATTTGTTATCCCTCTTTTTCATAATCCAATCATGCAATTCAAGGCCCTTGGAGTAACTCTTTTGGTCCATTGAACCTTACTCCACCTCTACATGAACTTTCACATAGCTCAAAAAAGAAGTTCCCCAAATTCTTTTGTGATGGAAGAGTTCATCCTGATGAACACATTGCAGCCTTCAGCATAGCCTATGATGTAATAGGAGTGGAATTTGAGGACATTGCAGTCAAGCTCTTCGTGGAAACACTACAAGGTGCTTCTACAGACTGGTTCTACCATCTTCAAGCTTGATCAATGACTAATTGGGACACACTCAAAGCTAAATTTGAAGCTAGGTTTAAGCTTGTAGAAGATGCACATGCTTTGTTGGCCCAGCTCACACAGATAAAGAAGGAACCTCATGAACTTATGAGGGATTTCATAGCAAAGTTTGACAATCTAAGGAACTGAATTTTTATAATTGCTTAGCCAACACCTGAAAACCTCAAATGCTTCTTCATCAACTCATAGCTGCCTAAAGTGAGTTCTCTACTGAGGTGTGTTGGCCACATAGACCTTGAGGCTGGTCAAGACCAGGCTACTAAGGTGGAAGATGACCTTATCTTGGCTGGAAAGATAAGGAGAGACCCAAATAGAGGTAAATCCTCTTCATCTTCTAAATACTCACCTACAGCCACCACCGATCCAATGGTGCAGAAGTTAGCAAATGAATTGGTAGCCCTTAGAAAAAAAATGGCACAAGGGATGTCATTTGCTCCTTCATATAGAGATGCACCAAGGAGGACATTTTAGAATCAACCATATCAAGGTAATGCTGCCAGAAATCAAGGGCAAGCAAATCATCTCTCTCCCCCTCAAAGTAATAACCTTGCCATTGAAGCACCTCCAACCAACTCAGCGATTGGATATCTTGAAGCTGAATCAGATTTCTCATTCTAGCCTGAGTCAAATCCTGAAGATGATGCTAATCTCTTCACTGAGGAAGAAGAAGAATTAGTTGGTGACTCCAACATTAGTTTCCTAAATTATCAGGATGAACCCAAAAGTGAAGGTAATGCAGTCAAGGGATCATATGTTGTGTTCACCCAGTCCAAGAACCAGTTAGCCCAGCCAGCTGATAAAGAAAAATCAAAAGAGTGACCTCAACCAAAAGTTTCAATTGTTAAGCGGGGATCCACTCTTCCTTTCCAGCCAAAGGACCAGGTGATTGCAAGAAAGGTAAGCCCACCAAACATCCCTACGTTGTCTACTTTAAATTCATAGTCTATTTCTCCCCTTCCCAAAAATCAAAAGGATGAACTCCCATCCTCTGCTCCTAGCTCATTCCAGACATTTGACATAATTAAACATATAAAGAAAATGAAATTCAAATGTCTAAATTTAAATTTCTGTAGTCCCATCTTGAGCAATTAGATACACTGGTTCAGTGTGTGAAGAACCAAAATGTCCCTGTAGGACAAGCAATTCCCAAGGTGACTCATGATTCCCCCAAGAATGCACCCACTAGGAACAACCTTGCAATTACTCCTCATGTTGCTCCTGGTAGGACTGAACCTTTTAATGTCTCATTGCTGATAAATAGACATCAGCTGAACAACTGCATCATTGATTCTGGAGCTTCAAACAATGTCATGCCTACCAAAGTGGCTAAATCTCTTGGCCTTACACTAACCAAAACATTTGGGAGATGTTTTTCCATTGAAAACAAGCAAGTACCTCTATTGGGACAAATTAAGGATGCCCAATTTGCATTTACAGCCTTTCTAGACAAAAGAATCAAGATGATGGTCTTGGTAGCCGATGTCCCAACATCATATGGCATCCTTCTTTGCTGGAATTTCTATAAAGATGCTAGCGGTGAATGAAGCATGGACTTGTCGGAGGTGATGATTCCAGTCTAAGATGTTATAAAGAGATTGCTCCCTGAGAAGGAAGCAAAATATGTGGTTACTCAAACATCAACACCTGAAGCTCAAATTTTGTTTGAGTCTTCAGGCATGGGTAACTACTTTATATCAACAAAAGAAGTTCATGAAGCATCTGATGAAGCTCTTAAAGGTGGCAACTTGAAGATTGTTTCAGCTAAAACAACAAAAGAATTGGTGTAGTGCAATGCAAATGTGGAAAAAATGATGAATTGGATTAGAATGGACAATGACATAAGTAGTTTGATAGATCATATAATGCAAATATTTTTAGCTATAAAATATATAGCTAAATAATCATGTTATACTTTTTTATAACATTTTTTGTAATTTATTAACCTTACCTGATATAATAAATAACACATCCTCTACCACTATCATCTTGTTGAGTGAGCATTACCCCTACTAATATGGGGGCACATGACATATATAATATTAATGGATGATCATTTGAAGGTGGGAAAATAGTATGAAGATGAAGCAAGGATTATTTCATGTTTTTAAATTATTTTTGGCATGAATCTATCCAATCCATAGCATTGCCTTTTTAAATAATGGAACTAATGAAGTAGATGTGGTAAGACATTTCTAGAATAAACTTGTGAATTGCACCAAGTTTATCAAGGTATTTTCATATGTTTGGAATGGATCAAGGGATATTCATATTGATAATATATTTAATCTTAGCTAGATTGATATCAATGTCTCAAAAGGAGACTATAAAATCTAATAGTTTATCATAAGTAACATCAAACACACATTTGAAGGGGTTAAGTCTAGTTTTATATTTAATTAGTTGATAAAAGATGATATCTAAATCATAAAAATGATATTTATCAATAAGATCATCCACATAGGTTTTAATGATTTTATAAATGATATCATGAAAAATATGGGTCATTACATGTTGATAGGTAGATTTAGCATTTTTTAGACTAAAAGGCATTTTGACATAATAATAGGTGCCCTATTTTGTGATAAATGTTATTTTATGTTTATGCTTAGAGTTATGTGAATTTGGTTATTGATGAGTTTTCAATTTATTATTTAATAATGTCAATCTAAAGATGGTGTCCAAAGGCTATCTACAATAGGAGAAAGAGATCTCTAGCAACCAATCTCTTCTACCAACTCCACACTTGCATGAATAGGAAATCACACTTGTAGAAAAGTAAATCACACCACACTTTACAAAAAATTAAATCACACTTGAAAAAAGTAAATCACACTTGCAAGAAATTAAATCACACTTACAGGAAAGTAAATTGTTGAATTGAAAATAAATGATAAACATAAAAAACACTTGTAGGTTCACAAAAAATAAATATTTACATGAAAAATAAATAATAAAAATTTAAAATAATAATTACATAATAAATAAATAAATAAAAATTTATCCATCTTCCTTGACAGGAGTGGCCAGCTCATTCCTCGAAAGAGGATTTTAATCAGAACACTAGATTTATGTCACAAAGCTTCAGAATGTATTATTGACAAATATTGATTACAATGTTGTGGGAGGTTGTATTTATAATCTCATGCTTCCAACCAACTCCTTATTCAAGAATAATAATCCTAGATGCTCTCCACCAAATATGGAGAGAAACATAATAACTTAGATATTCTAGTTTATCTTAATCTTCTACAAAATATGGTGAGAGACGTTATTATATATTTACAACATAAGCTCAATATTCATTAAATATGAAGAGAATTATTTATGAAATGAAATTACATAAATATAAATTTAGATGTAAACTATAAACTTGAAGAGCCTTAGAAAAGAATCTATAGATGGGCACACATCTGTAGATATGCATAGTCCATAGATATGATTGCATAGTCCATAGATATCTCAACCTACAGAGTCCATAGATTCCAGTCCTATAGAGTCTGTAGATATGAAACCTATAGAATCTATATATTTTCTCCAAGTTTCATTCTTCTAATTGTTGATGACTATGATGGAGTCTCTTGGCATTTGATGCTTTGAAGTAGTTTTCAATTAATGAATAATAATGATATAGAGCTACTGGTTGAGTCTATAAATATGAACTGAGTGAGTCCATAGTAAATCTAAGTGAGTCTATAGCTATGTCTAGAGTGCGTGTAGCTCACCTTATAGCTAATACTTGGTTAGTACCTCATGATAATGTCTAATATGGCTTATTGCGGGCTGCATATACACATATTAACAAAAAATTTCAAATATTTCATAACAATAATCAACAATCAAGAAGATAATAATTTATAAAGAAATAACCAAGCATTAGTTCTCTATTTCATTCTAAATAAATCATAAGTTTAGAAATTACACTTAGATCCAATTCTTAATCGAAGGGAAAGGGATGTTATCACATGGATAAAATGAGCCATTTTATGGTCTCATCAGTTATATCCCAATAAACTATCCATGAGTAATAACATTTTGTAACTACCATTAGAATCAATAATGGCATAAATTTATGGTATGGGAAAATTGTCTTTTGGAAAAACTAATTTTAGGTTGTGAAAGTTGATGCATATGTGAATAACCATGGTGATTTTTATATGAATAGGGATAATGTTTGAGACCCATTCTAAGTATTCCATAGTTTTAATGAATTTAGCATCTAAAATTTTGATGATTTCTTTATGACATAAGGTAAAAATATTAGGAGGTGATTTTTATTAATTTTATCATATGGGTTTGGCATCTGGGTAGGTGATGATGTTAGGATGAATTCTAGGCATGTCTTCATATGACCAAGCAAAATCTTCACAATATTTGTCAAAGAAGAGATTAAATTATCATGTTCTTTGAGAGTGAGATCTTTAGAGATGGTAATAGGTCAAGGACATGTAGGTGTACCACATTCAATTTTTATAGTTTATTTAATAAGCATAACATTTTCATCTTGGAAATGATATGGATCAGGAGGGAGGGAGGGAAGAAATAGGATGTGTTTTTGGGTCCACACTAGCAATGAAATTATTTAAACAAGGAATCTTTTGTTAAAAGTTGTCAAACTTATGATGTTAGTGTGGAAGTTGAAAATCTCTAACATAGAGGAGTTATAATATAGATTCATCATTACAAAGCATGGGTATAGGTCCATAATATTTTAAATATACTTCAATATCAATGATTTTATTACCTATTCTATCATATTAAAAATGTATTTGTCTCTTTAGTTATTTTAGCATTTAAGCTAATTTTAGGTAAAGTAATGAATAAAGATTCTATAGATTTTACACCATATTTAATGAGAGCCAAAGCTCACAAAAGTGAAGAGAAAAAATATTTCTTGGTCAATCAACTTCACACATAATTATTAATCATGAGAATTACAATTATATAATAATTCCCCTATAACCACTCTCCCTAATAATAGGTTAGTTATTCTAACAACTAACAACTACCAACTACTATCTAACAAAATCCTCACTATCCTATAATAGTGTGATTGTTACTTAAGTAATAATCTCCACACCTTATAATACAAATAATAATATTTACTCACATAATAATGTTCACACTAATATTCTCAACATTCCCCCTTAGTGTGAGCATGCTTGTCTACTTTATATTCCCCCCACAAATAAGGACATTAGATTCACCTGATAATGCATCCATTGCATAAATGAGAGATGAAGAATCCAAAGAAAAAGTAGTGTCTAATGAGGTATAAATTATGGAATTCGATGGTAGCTGCTCCTCTACCAGTTCAGGAGCCAGGGTTGTGATGATATCTCCTCAAGGAGATATTTTTCCTTCATCCTACAAGTTGCAGTTTAGCAACACTAATAACACAGCTGAGTATGAATTTATATTGCTTAGATTAAGGACTTCTCAAGACAAAGGCATCAAGCTCTTTCATGCCAAAGGAGATGCTGAACTGGTAGTTTTTTAGGTGAGAAACTTGTATCAAACTAAGAATGAAAGATTGTGCCACTACTGCAATATAGTCTG
Source organism: Torreya grandis (assembly GCA_037957365.1). NCBI lineage: Eukaryota > Viridiplantae > Streptophyta > Pinopsida > Cupressales > Taxaceae > Torreya > Torreya grandis. Next base: position 825,281 of record JARHVA010005325.1, read on the forward strand.
GGACCAAATTGAAATCTTTGATGCTTTCAGCATCTCTACCATTCTTAGAGAATTCGATGATCGGGCTAATGCACTGGTCATTTTATCTACTCTCTTGGTCCCCCACCCAGACTTCAAAGGAGATAGGTACACCATTGAGCTGGTCTTTCGACCAAGTGTGCCTAATAATGCTAGTCATTGGCAAGTGTTTAACAATGACAACCAAATCATTGCCTTCCTAGAGCAAAAGGATAGCTTTAAATAGCTACATTTTGAAGGTAGTGAACCTCAAAAGCTTGAACCAGCCCCTGAAACAAGTTCAAGCATGGATGGAGAAGTACTACAGCTAAAAGGGAATAAAATTTCCAAAGGCCTGGTTTCACTCGAGAAACTGTTTGACAAATATGATAGATTCGTCAAATAGCAGCAAATGGATTCAAGCTCCTCTCAAGAGTTTGATCAAGTAAATCTATGTACCAAGGAAGATCCCAAGATCATGAACATTAGGAAATGTTGTACTTCTGAGGAAAGGTTCAAGTTCACTCCTTTTCTCAGCTAGTACATGGACATCTTAGCTTACTCCTACGATGACCTGAAGTCACTCAGGCCTAATGAAATTCAACATGACATTCCTCTCAAGGCTTATTCGACACCTTACAGGAAAAAGTCCAAGCAGTATAATCTAAAAATAATAGGTACCATTTTATCTAAGATACAAAAAATGCTAAATGCTAGGATCATCTTCCTAATCCATCATTCCACATGGATTGTAAAATATAGTGCCTGTAAGGAAGAAGAATGGAAAAATTTGCCTCTGTGTGGATTTTAGAAATTTAAATCAGTCATCCTTGAAGGATAACTATCTTTTGCCAATCATGGATCAAGTGCTTCAGATAGTGACTAGTTAGGAGATGTTATCAATGCTAGATGGCTTCTCAGGATATAATCAGGTTGAAGTTGGTGAAGCAGACCAACATAAGACTGTATTCACTATGTCTTGGGACATGTTTGCATATAGAAGGATGCCTTTTGGCTTGATAAATGTTGGTGCCACCTTCCAGAGGGAAATGGACCTTGATTTCAAATATGAGATGGGTAAATTCATTATAATCTATCTTGATGACTTGAAAATCTTTTCTAAGCATCACCCAGATCATGTACGCCACTTGCAACAAGTGCTGGAGCGCTGCTGCCAGAATGGCATTTCCTTGAACTCCAAGAAGTCAATTTTTGGAGTAATAGAGGGGAAAATTCTCAAACACATTGTGTCCAAAGGAGGCATAAATATTGACTCAAACAGAGTCAAGTCTATCCAAGAGCTTACCTTGCCCACAAGTAAGACTGTTGTTCACTCTTTCTTTGGAAATGTGAATTTATTACGAAGGTTCATCCCTGAGTTTGTTGAGAAGACTAGGCATATTATAAGAATGATGAAGGGAAAGGCCACCTTTGGCTAGACTAAAAAAGGCAAGTTAACATTTGAGGATATCAAGACTGCCATTGCCCATGCCCCAATTCTAGTTTGTCCAGACTATAACAAAGAGTTCACCATATACAGTTATGCTTTTGAACACATGCTTTCAGCAATTTTGGTTCAATAGAACCAAGAAGGTGTAGAATCTCTTATTTATTTCATGATTTGTCCACTCAAAGCTTATGAGCTAAAGTAATCAAACATGAAGAAGCATGTTTATGCAGTGGTGAAGGCAGTAAAGCATTTCTGCTTCTACATCTTAAATTCACACACTACTGCCTTGGTTCCTGATACCATAGTTAAATCCATACTAATTCAATAGAAGTTTGGGATGAAAAGAGGAAATTGGATTGCAAATATCCAAGAGTTTGATCTGGTCATCAAGCCAACAAAGTTGGTATGGGGAAAAGGCTTATGCTAATTAATTACCAATAACAAGCTAGAAGGAACAGAGCATGAAGAATCAAAAGAAGACATGCCAACGGTTCTCTTTGTCTCCACCACGAATGAGTGGTATTTAGGTATTGTTCATTTCTTTACTTATGGAGAGTGTCCTGCTCACCTATCTTATAAAGAAAGGAAGACTATCAAGCTGAAAGCTGCCAATTTTGTCCTCTAGGACAACGGCCTATATAAGAGGAGCCTTGATAGAGTGTTCCTTTGCTGCATGGACAAGGTGCAGCAAAGCCAACTTTTGAAATCCTTCCACAACCTAGCTTGTGGAGGACATTTTTATACTCCTGTGACTGCCCATAAAATTATGCGAGCCAGGTATTACTGGCCAACTCTCTTTCAAGATATATACAAGTGGGTAAGGAAATATGAACTATGCCAACAGTTTGTTGGGAGACCTAAGTTAGCTGCCCTACCTCTCAAGCTAGTGGGCATAGAGGAGCCATTTCAGCAATGGGGCATCGATTTCATTGGTGCTATAAACCCATCTTCAAGTGTTGGACATGATTATGTCCTCACAGCAATAGATTACTTCACCAAATGGGTGGAAGCAATTCCAACCAAGCATGCTACTTCAGAAGTAGTATGCAACTTCCTTAAAGAAAATATCATTGCCAGGTTTGGGGTCCCAACCAAGATTGTCACTGACAATGCAACTTGTTTCACTTCCCAAGAGATTACTCAATTATGTTTCTACTATGAGATTACACTCTCCCACTCTTCTGATTACTTTCCATAAGGGAATGCACAAGCTGAATCAAGCAATAAGAACCTGCTGACTATCATCAAGAAGCTGGTGGATGACAACCAAAGGACATGGCATAAAGCATTGGTTGATGCTCTATGAGTAGATAGAATTATACCAAAGAGAGCAATTGGTATGTCTCTTTTCCAACTTCTTTATGGTATTAATGCTGAGATACCAATCACCTTGTAATTGCCAGCATTAAAACTAGCTAAGGTAATTGAAGATCAAACATATGAAAGCTCCCTTGATAAAACGATCATGTGCCTGACTGAGCTAGATGAGTAGAGAACTATGGTGGTGGACCTAATTGCTTCCCATCAAGGTCTGGTGAAGAAGCTCTTCGACCATAAGGCAAAAAACTGTGATTTCTAGGTTGGAGATCAACAACTGTTGTGGAACAAGAGAAGAGAACCAAAGGGGACGCACGGGAAGTTTGATTCCCTTTGGAGAGGCCCATTTATTATCCATCAGCTCAATGGTGAAAATAGATTCCTGTTGAAGTATCAAGATGGCATGCTCTTTTCTCTGCCTCACAATGGGCAGCATCTGAAGCACTTCAATTCTTGAAGTATCAGATAAGTTTACCTATACATATGTATATTTGTATAGTCTTTGTTTCTACTTTGTGTTGTTAATTTTTATTTTTGGAGTCTTTTTTTTTGGGTAGCATGACTCCATATCCCAATGGCACACTTCAAGGCACTAGAGATTCTGGTTTCTACTCCCCTCAACTGTTCTACATTTTTAATTGAAGTTTCCCAACTGGAGCCAGCTATTGTCCCCAAAAATGTCACTCATTTTTGGGACAACCTATGAACTATTTTGGCTCAATAGACCAAATCCTCTCTTCCCTTTTCAAAAATTGTTTTGAGCATTCAAGTTCTTCATTTTTCAAATATTTTTCAAAAATCTACAGACTCTATAGGCTTGAATCTACGGACTCTATAGGCTTGAATCTACAGACTCTGCAGGTTCATTTCTATGGACTCAATTTCTATGAACTTCATAGTAAGAAATCTACAGACTTCACAGGAAGAAATCTATAGATTCATTTCTATGGACTCCCCTAGTTCTACAGACTCGAGCTACGGACTCTGCAGGTGGAACTATGAACTTCACAGATCATTTCTACGGACTCTACAAGCTAGATTTCTATGAACTCTTTCAAATTTAGAGAAAACTATGGACTTGGCTTCTACAGACTCTGTAGGCAGGCTCAAATCTATGGACTCTCAAGGCCTCAAAACTATGAACTCTGTAGGCTAGTTTCTCATATCTACAGACTCCCCCAGATCTACAAACTCATTTCTACAGACTCTGTAGGTTTGCTTCTACAAACTCTGTAGGAAAGAAATAGGTTCAACACTTAGCCATTTTTTCAATCGAGAAGTTCAAAGGGGTCTTCCAAGAGCCCAAAGGACAAGTTCCCTTACGAAGGGAATGTAGGAGCCAAAATGGACCCTTACAAATTTTTTAAAAGGCAACCTTGGAGGTCAGATAGCCCTTACAGAGGGCAGGCAAGGAGTAGGTGGACCGTTTCAAAGGTTGAGCGAGCAAAGGAATTTCTTCAGAAGGAAATCATGTGGCAAAGTTGTTAAGGATGTTTCCTTCAGACAAAAAGTTCTAAAGAATACCTTCAGACTTTTTTTTGAAGGAATTAACCTGACCGATGAAGCCCAGCTGAAGAAACGACTAAGGCAAGGGAAAGGAACATTTCCTTTAGACAAAATGTCTGAAGGAATTCCTTCAGACTTTTTTCTAAAGGAATAAGCCCAAAGCAAAGACAAAAGCCCACCGAAAGATAAGCCTGAAGTAGAGCAAAATCCTGGCATAAGAAACTATGAAGGAATTCTTTTAGACTTTTCGTCTGAAGGAAAAGAACCAAGAAAGGTCGCCTAAAGAAATTAAAGCCCGAAGGCCATCTGAAGCATCTCGAAGGGTAGATACCCTTATAAGGGGCTCCCACCGACCCAAAAAGAGGCCTTTCTCAAGACCCCAAAGGGATTCTTCCCCTTCAAGAAGGACAAAACAAAAAATCTTGAAGGAATTGTCAAGGAACGTCTACCTGCCCACAGATGCTAAATTTGAACATTGTGAACTAGCCATTGGGATCTAGACATTTGGTGACATCCCTGTGGTCTTCAATTTCAAGGTGAAAAACTAGCCATTGGTTTCCTAATGATGACGGGCTTGAAGATGTCAAATTCATGAAAATGAAATAGTCGTTGATCTTTGAAAGCTAGAACATGGACCCGAATGCAAAAGGCCAAAATGCTAAAGGGAAGAACCATTGATGGAAGAGTGTAAGGAGCCAACAATATCAAAAATATAGCCCTGAGAGCTCAAATCATAGCAAGAAGAGATAAAGAGGAAAATATCTATGCAATAGTTATTCCGGTAGCTGGAACAATCTACAAAGTAGATTCTCGAGCTTGCAAACATTGAAAGCATGGCCTGTTGGTCTCCTTTAGAGTAAAGACAAAATGGACAGCTATGAAGACGTCAGAGGGGACAGACCAGATGATCCAGACCTAGGAGAAGACATATAAGATGAAATGACATGCCATAGTTAAGATAGATGCCCTATTTTTAACATAGTCCTTTGACAAATCTGGGAATGCATTCAAGGCATTGACTGCAGCGAGCCATCCCATGGGAAAGAGCACCAAGCCCTGCTTGGTGGCTATACATTATAATTTCTCTCATTATGCAAGGGAGACTTTTTCATTTTACAGAAGTGAAACTCTACCCAAATTGAAAGGAGAATACTGAGATTTTGAGCTCAGATTGTTGTTCATATCAATTTATCTAAATGAGAAAGCAAGTTGTTTGCAAATTTTGTGTTGTTATAGCTTGTATCATTTTAGGAGATTTTTCTTATGTCTATCTTCTAAATGTGTTCTTGTTTATTTAATTTGGCAAGCAGAACTAGTGAAAGTAATCAAGAAGGTGTCCTGAAACCAATTGTGGAGAAGACTTTGTGCTTTCACAATTGTTTTTAGTGTGTGTTTTTAGTTTCTTTCTATGTTGAGGATTTTGAGATGACTTTGTGGCCCCATTATCCTTTGTGTTTTACTCTTTGGGCAGTTGAGGTGGAAAATTTGTGTTCTGTTTCATCCTACTGGTTACTGTGCCCTTTTTGTTACTAGTTTCTTGTCACTACTTGAAAGAACTCTTGTTGTTCCCTGCAAGATCACTTTTGAAAGAAGAGAAGTGCCTTCAGTGTCTTCACCAAGATTTTCTCCTCTATTTGTGAACATCATCTCTAAAAAAAGAGAGATGGATGGTGTTATTCTACCCCTGAGTGTTATTTCCTGCTTATTTATATAGTATATATCTCCTGCATATTTATAGGGAACCTCCCCTTGATGAGAGGAAAGATTTGTCCACCTCTGATGTAGTAAACTTGCACACTGGGCTGACCAATCTCCTTTGTTGTGGATGATAAGACCTATTTTTCTCAATTAGATAGCTAACTGACAAAATATTCACCCAACAGTCTTTTTGGCGACTCTGCTGGGGAGAAAGCAAGTTGTTTGCAAACTTTGTGCTATTATAGCTTGTAGCATTTTAGGAGATTGTTCATATGTCTATCTTCTGAATGTGTTCTTGTTTATTTAATTTGGAAAGCATAACTAGTGAAATTAATCAGGAAGGTGTCCTGAAACCAATTGTGGGGAAGACTTTGTGCTTTCACAATTGTTTTTAGTGTGTGTTTTTAGTTTATTTTTGTGTTGAGGATTCTGGGATGACTTTGTGCCCCCATTATCCTTTGTATTTTACTCTTTTGTAAGTTGAGGTGGAAACTTTGTGTTTTATTTCATCCTGCTAGTTACTGCGCCCTTTTTGTTACTAGTTTCTTGTCACTACCTGAAAGAACTCCTGATGTTCCCTACAAGATCACTTCTGAAAAAAGAGAAGTGTCTTCAGTGTCTTCACCAATATTTTCTCCTCTATTTGTGAACATTATCTTTAAAAAAAGAGAGATGGATGGTGTTATTCTACCTTTGAGTGTTATTTCTTGCTTATTTATATAGTATATAGCTCCTACATATTTATAAGGAACCTCCGCTTGATGAAAAGAGAGATTTGTCCACCTCTGATGTAGTAAACCTGCACACTGGGCTGACCAATCTCCTTTGATGTGTATGATAAGACCTATTTTTCTCAATCAGACAGCTGACTGACAAAATATTCACCCAACAAATAAAACAAAGATTTAGCTAGAAATTGTGCCTCTGAGAGGAATCAGGGTCTGAAACTTGCTATGTAGAGAGGTCTAGTGACTAAAATATGGAATTTGGAACTAAATTTGAGCTTGTACAATAGAATTTGGAAGAGACACTAGAGCGGTGGTGATCTTATCCAAATTAAGGTTCTCATGTCCACTTACAGTGTAGAAAATAAGGTTTTTGGGTTCTTTATACCTAGGTCTGTAGAGCCTATATCTAGTGCAGGAGCTTATGATCACTTGTAGATACCACTATTTAACTGATTTTCCTTCAAAAATCCTACTCCTTGACATTTGAATACCAATGTAAATCAATGGGGAAAAGGGGGTCAATGGTTTAAGTTTGGTAAGACCTCAACACCCCATGTATTGAGTGTTGCCTACATACCAAAGTAGGATCAAACTTCATTTAGTTCTCATATGCTATGGTGATGTGTGAATAATTGATGAAGTTACTAGATGTTGGTGTAATATTGATGTGATTAAGTTACTTAATTATGAATTTTGACCTATAAAATGTATTCAAACTTTATCTCTAAGCTACTAGAGTTATATGCAATCAAAATTGAGATAAACAAGTATTTTGCTCTCAATGTGCAAGTGTGATTCTGGTGTTTTCGATGTGGAATCCCCTTGTATGTAAAATGGTTTGAAAAATTTTTATATAGTCATATCATTTAAAATCCTTCAAATGGGGATCATTAGGGACATGGGTCGACCTTCCTATATCTTTGAATTTAGAAAATTAGTTGTTATTTAGCAAGAAAATGTGAGGGGGGAAGGACACTAGATTGGTGCACTATAGTCCCATATGGTGTTCTTGTTTAATGGCTGATTTAATCATTTTTAGTTTTAAACGAGACCTAAAATATGTATAAATTTTATAATAATAGGGATGAGTACATTTAGGGGTCGTTCATCAACTTAGAAGGGTGTGCAAAATGGTTGAAAGTGATCAAAAAGGGCCCTAAGATAGGTCTAGAGCTAAGTGTGTAAAAGAGTGGTCACAAGTGCACAAATTTAAATTAATTTTTATTTTTATGTGTCTACATTTACCTCATTTTATTATATTAATGCAAAAGAGTGCATACCTAAACTTACATATGGGAAGGAGTTTTGGATGTAGGCCACAACACTAAATTGTGTTCCATGCAAACATATAGTGAAACATATGTAATATCAGTCTTTAATTAAGATGAATATAAAGAATCAAAAGACAAAAATCTTGAGAGTGACAAGGAAAGAATACACCTGATCGAGTATGCAAACCATTGTGCCTTTTTGGTGTGAAAATTGGTGATTGCAGCATGTTATGCATTTGTATTAACATTGAATAGATTGGATTGAACTTTGAATGCCCCAATCCTCATAAATAAGTGGGTGTAATCAATAATTCAAGTTTTATTGACTCCATTATTGTCATCCCATAGCAGTGGATTAGTTTGGGATCCTTGTATGAATCCTGATATATATATATGGTGAAAAATTGGTGTCGATATTGGTGCAAAAATTGGTGTAGATACTGGTGTAAATAGAGTACCAACCACTTGAATTGGAATAAGGTTCAATTTATGTGTAAAATAGTTAAAAAATTGGTGTAAATGTTGAGTATAATTTAGGTCTGGTGTATACAACGTGGAGAATGACATGAATTGTCATTCCATCTACGAAACCAGTGCAAGAAGAAGTAATGTGCCATGTAAATGCCCCAAACTAATATATGAAGCATAAATATTATAATTCTAAGTAAAAAAATCATTATTTTGAGAAGAAACATGTGTGCCAAGATAGAACAACATGTCATGCAAGATTGCCCCCAAACTAAGCAAAAATGAGATAAATTATGTAATTTTGAGTAATTTTGGAAATTAAAACTATGAAACTGTTGAGTACTGATCTTTGTAAATTGATTTTTTGATAAATTTTGTAAAAGCCTATTTTTTAGGCATTTGAACAATAGTGATAGGAATGACACTAGAGTAGTGTTCTCCTATCCAATGTGGTACCCCTATCCAAGTTGATTTTCTATGTTTTTTAAACCTCAAACTATGTCAACTATGTAACCATTTTTAAATAATGTTTGTGCATTGATCTAGTAAGGTCAAGTCTCTAATACAAACCTTTGTTAATTCCCCCTCTTTTGAGGTGAGTTTTTGAACCTACATAAGAACTTAACTCAAAATAAATGGTTATGTAGTATGTTGTTATGATGTAAAAAATGTAAATTTGAATAATATTGACATCATGGAAAAACATGGCATCATGATGTATGTAAACTAATAATAGTAATAATATAAGATGCATATGAAAATAATCATTCAAAAGAAGTGTGTCTAGATATATGTGACAATGAAGCACGTAAATAACTGAGCAACTGAGTATATAAATTGAATGGAACTACTTAGATAGGAATGTATGATGTCCATCATGGCAATAGAAGGTTTTGGGTGCATGATATCCATCATGGCATCCAAATATGAGCAAATAATAAATAAAAATGTCATGGCCATGATGCACATAATCACAGAGTACATGCACAACACACAAAACACATAATAGAAGTCCAAGGGGCCACAAAAAAGGGACATGTTCAAATGTCACTCACTCAGATAAAATACATATATAAAGTCATGTTTAAATACCCTCATATACATACAAGGAAACAATTTAGGCTTAGAGACAAATATAAGGACATGTTCAAATGTCCTCACACGCATATGATTAGAGATATAAAGGCTTAAATCCACTTGTCAATGACATTTAAATGTCCTCGAAGCAAACAGAGAAGTGCATACAAGATATGAATCTAGGAAAAGAAATATAAAAAACTGCATGATTATATATCTGTATCAACAAGAGATAAGTTATAATCTAAGAAATATTCAATAATTTAGATAGACAATAATATATCACAATGTTAATGAGTGAGAAATATCATAATATGTAATACAATGTAAAGTATTGAGCATGTAATTAAAATATTGTGGGAAAAATAGGACAAAACATGTGTTTACCATGCCCCTAATGAGCTACTTGACAAATGTACATGTTGTAGGAAGCATGTGTGAAGTATGTAATTGATTAGTGATGGTATGATCTCATTGGGGAAAGAGTGGGGTGAGGGACACTAGAACACTATGATCATGTCCTCCACAGTGCTCCTATCTAAATATAGTTTCTGAGTGTGTAATAGTAAAAGCACCTATAATTGGTTCTGTGAATGATGTCCTGTGTAATCTACAATCACTCATATACACTAGTGAATCATGTATGCTATAAAATTGGTTAAACATATATCAAATTTTGTGCAAAATTGAACTGATGTATGACAAAGTACATATAAGTAAGCATAGGCCCTGATTTTTGTTATTTTCTATAATATTTTACTACTATTTTTTTAGCATATATATGAATGTAAGTATGATACATAATAGGTGAGATCAATAGTTCCTACATTAAACAAAGGAATGGTGATTCCTTACAAATTAAGAGTATCGTGCAGTTGTGTAAGTTTTGTAGCATTGGCATATTCATATTCTACATAATCAGTATCATTAGGACCATACCAATTTGTATTTTTATAATCATCATCATTTAGATTTTAAACTTGTGGAATTTCACTCTTATCTTCTATTGTATTTTGATATGAATAAGGAACTGCCCCATACTGTGGTATTAATTTTCTTGATTTCTCTTGTGTAATATGTGCCTTTAGTGCCTTTAACTATCATGTGCCTTTAGTGATATGCCATTACTTATATTTGTTTGTATGCTAGTTGAAATTATGCTTTCTCTCTATAAATGTTCTTTCTTTAGATAAGTATGTGACATTGACTTCATGTTCAAATGATATGCAACCTTTGATTCTATAAATTAGTGTTCCTATTGATTTTAACCATAATCCTCCAAGCACAACATTATAGGTACTTGAATGTGAAATAACACAAAAAGTAGGAGAGCACTCTTTTAAATCAAAAGAAACTTTTAATGTAATTGATCCCATACATGTTGTATATGCATTAGTTTGATCTAAGTGTTTATGCTTATTCCCAATAAATGTAAGAAATGACATAGAACAAAAATTGATTTCTTGATATTTCTTAACCTTGGCATCTATAAATTGTTTGCCATCGATGTGAGTAGTAATAGTGAAAGGGTCTTGATATGAGAAAAGGCTTGGAATTTCCCCCTTTGTGACCATATTTGAAATTTTATCTTTTTTGGGTATTTAATACTTTGGAGACTCTTTTGTTATAAAATCTCTTTTAAGAATGCTTTTTTGCTTATCATGAATTTGATTTGACAATTTATCTTTTTATAATGCCACTTTTTCTTGTTGTAAACTTTACTTTGTAAATTATTCCCTTTGTAATTTATCTTTTTTATCTTGTTCCTTTTGTTCTCTTTCTTGTTCTAACTTATCTTGTTGAATATTTTCTTGTTATAATTATGTCTTTTGACCCTTTTCTTGCTCTGAATTGTCCTTTGGTAACTATTTTTGTATAAATTCTAATTTTGTCACTTGTGCTTTAGGAGATGCACTAATAAGATGAGTGGATTTCTTAAGTGATGTATCAATGATAGGATCGCCACTATCAATTATCTTTTGTATTTTATACTTCAAATCTAAACAATGATATGTATGATGCCCATGCATTCTATGATATGCACAATAGTGTTTTTATCTTCTTAGAGGATGTAGAGGAGGTAGTTTGATAAATTTTTTTGAATTATCTCCATTAGAATATCACTTTAACTCTTATTATCCATTTGCATAATTTTTGAATCACTTATTGTTGAGGTATTTCATTTTTTTATCCTTTTTAGGTACAACTTTGGTAGGTGGAGATTCACATACATGATTAATACTATCATGTTTTGGATTCTTTGCACATGTAATATGATGTTTTAATAATGTGATCTTTGTACTAAAATTTTGATTTTGATTTTATAATTTTGATATTAACTTGCCCATACTAATTATTTGATCTTTTAGCGCCTCACAAGCACAAGCCCTAGGAGCTTCAAATTGAACATGCATACATACACCCTAAAGAGGAGATATGAGAGGTGAAGGAGTTTGAGGAATGATAGGTTGGTTACCTTCATATGGAACTATAGGATGGGCTACCCTACTTCTTGAGATAGTGATAGCATGGACCTGGTTAGAGGGAAAGTATCTATCACAAGCTTGAGGGTTAAGAGGAGATTCTTTATTAACCATGTTGAATTTTATAAATAGTAAAGTGATAACAAAAAAAGAGAAACATAGAAATGTTATAAAAAACTCCAACATGATACTAAAATAATAATTTAATTTGAGACCCTAGGAGGACAAAATTTTAGAAGGAAACCCTAGAGAAAACTAGGGCTTGCCATGTTCAACAAAAAGCGGGTTTACTAATATGTTTTATCAAATTTGAGATTTGTGCAAAAACCATAGATGAAAACACTATTGTGCAAAATTAGGAGAATAATATAAAAATAATAACATTCACTAATTTTGAACTATTGTATTTTGGAAACTTACTAAAAATATCAAAGTGTAAGGAGAAAATAAAGACTTAGCTAGAAATTGTGCCTCTCGAAGGAATCAAGGTCTGAAACTTACTTTGTAGAGAGGTCTGATGACTGAAATCAGGAATCTAAAACTAAATCTAAGCTTAAGCATTGGGAAGAGGCTACTAGAGGGGTGGCACTCATGTCCAACCTAGGGCACTCTTGTCCACTTACATTTGGGTTCTTTGTACTTCATCTGTAAAGCTTATATCTAGTACTAGAGCTTATCATCACTTGCAGAGACCACTGTGTAACTATTTTCCTTCAAAAACCCTAGCTCCTTAACATGTGAAGACCAATGTAAATCAATAGGAAAAAGTGATCAGTAATTTAAATTGGGTGAGACCTCAACACCCCATATGTTGAGCATTGCCTACATACCAATACTTTGAAGAAGGATCAAACAGCATGTAGTTCTTCCATGCTACGATGGTGTGTGAATAATTGGTGCAATGTGATAGACATTGGTATAATACTGATGTTATTAAGTTTCTTAATTGTGACTTGTGACCTATAAAATGTATTCAGACTTGAGCTCTAGGATACTAGGGTTGTATGCAATTAGAATTGGGAGAAATAGATATTCTAATCTAAATGTGCAAGTGTGATTCTAGTGATTTTTAATGTGGAATACCCTTGTGTGAAAAATGGTTTGAAAAGTGTTTATATAGTCATATCATTGAAAATCCTTTGAATGGGGTTCATTAGAGACATGGGTTGACCTTTTTATAGCTTTGAATTTTACAAATTAGTCAATATTTGGTAGGAAGATAGGAGAGTGGGGAAGGACACTAGAGTGGTGGTTATAGTCCCATAGGGCATTATTTTCCAATGGGTGATTTCATCAAGATGAGTGTTAGGCATGGCCTAAAATATGTTTGAAGTTGATAAGAATAGGGATGAGTACATTTGGGGGTCATTCTCAACTTAGAAGAGTGTGCAAGGTGGTCGAAAGTGATCAAAATGGGCCTTAAGATAGGTCTAGAGCTAAGTGTGTAAAAGAGTGATCACAAGAGCACAATTTTTAATTTAAATGTTAATTTTATGTGTCTAAAATAACTTAATTTTTTTGTTAATGCCATCTTGATAATCAAATTATTCGATTTAATTATTTTATGTTTATAATTCCAACTTACCATTGATTTCTAGGATCTCATAAAACTCTTCATCTTCTTTTGATCTTTTTAATTTAGGGTTAAATGTAGTAATATATATAGTGTGAATATTTGAAGGCAGGAGAAACATAATGAATGCAGCATAATTTATGAAGTAATGTTGTTTATAAATCCTTCAATGGATGATCCCTTGTAACTAGGACATTTGGTTAGTCAACCCTACCACCGAAAAGGTGGGCCTGTGTAGCTTATCCCCCATATGACCACTATAGGTGGAGAGTACTCAAATATGCAGAAATAAAAACATCGACCATGAATCATGAATCTAAGATAACTCAAACCCCTCTTGAGTGAGGAGGATGAAGAGACACAATGTTAGTAATAAATACTCCTCTCCATGGCATCGCATGAAGAGTAATATTAATGTCATCTAATCTAGTATTTAGTATTGCTCGTGCATCAAAACCTTAATTATAAATATTCAAGTTAAGCTAATAATACAAAAAATGATTGCTCGCATATTAGATTTGTGCCTAGAAAACCAAAAATAATTTATGGAATCACATAATCTAATAAAAACAAATTTGTTTATGGAATATTGGAAATGTTAGCAAGTTGAATATGTGTCAACAACTAGCTAATTTTTTAATTTAAGAATGGAATGGCAACATCAGATGTTCGCCCTAAAACCAACATCACTTTATCAAATAAAAATGAACCTATTGTGACTATATAAAGAGCAAAGTACCTTCAAGAATATGAATAAACTTGCGTACCTTTCCAATATAGAGTTGAAAATAATAAAAGGACGTTGAATGAACATCATTCTTAAATGGAGATAATATGCATAAAGCTTTAACTCGGCTTAAAATACTCAATATTATTAATGTAAATAGTACATCAAGGTTATTGTAAAACACTACAATTTATTATATGAAACCCTTTTGAAGTCTACTCCCAATTATTTTTCAATTCATAATACATATATTTTCTATTGAAAATACATCATTTGAGTCATCTATCAAAGTTTCTAGTATAATTTAGGGTTTTTTATAATTTTAATTTATGATAATTTATGAAAAATTGATCACTTGGCTTAGGTAATGGCAAGTAAGTTTGTGCATACACCTAAATTTAGCACAAGACCCTTATTCCTAGTGTCATATTTCCAAATTATCATATTTTAAAAACTTGTACATATTGGCATTTTTCTTGGTCTATTCTAGCCTCATTTAGGTCTCTATTTAGCCCTTGAACTAAAAAAACACAATTTAACACTTATAAGAAAGTATTTTTTAACATCCTTTAACTATATATTAACTATTATGATGTATTACCTCAAAAAATAGAACTTTTTCCATCCCCATATCAGAGTTGTGCTCTATTTAGGTCCATCTAGGTTAGATGTGTGCCTTACACACATGTATTTTAGTCTTTTGGGCCCTTTTTCCTATTTTTTGTTGATTATGTACCTTTAATCTCTCCCCTTTTTATTTCTAAATTCATCCAATGTTCATAACTTGTCCTAGATCAACCTATATATACAAGGTCATGTCAAGCCATTTCAAGAAATCAAGATATAAAAGACATCAAAATCTAAATATCAAAGGTCAAGCCTAAAGCCCAGCATCAAATATCATTCCTCCTAATTCAAATTGAACTTCATTTAGTTATATCATACACACTTTTGATGGAGTTGTTCTTATTAGTCTCTCATAATTTCCCTTTATCCCAAAGGAGGGTATTAGCTTGCATATAGTTGCATTATCACTTCTATGGAAAAGGAAGTTCAAACCCCTCACTTGAAATTTTCCATCCACATACTCACATAACTACATGGATCTATGATTCTGAGCATGCGAGATACGTATTTTGAAACACCACTTTGATGGTTGCACAACTCCATAACTCTTTATTTGTTTTGAAGTGGCAAGCTAGGTCAAAGAGAAAGAACAACAATTTTGCACATTCTTCCTGGCAAAATAGTGAAATGAAAAATACAAGAGCATCAAAAAAGATAGCACACTAATGAAAAAAAACTTTGTTTCAAAAACCTTGGGTAAGTCAAACTTGGTGACACAAAGACAGCCCTGGCAATTACGATTTTGACTAGGTCGAGTCTACCTAGGACGACCTTATGCCCTGCATGTGTCTGCCCAAGAGAGGTTGTTGAGTCTTAGATTTCAGGGACATAATCCATATAGTTTGCATAGTCATTCTATAGGTTCAAAATTTGATGCAACTACTCTGATACCAAAATTGGTGCACTGTTCCAAACTGCATAAATTGCAATATTGACAAAATATTTTCTCATGCAATATTATTGGGTTTCTCCTGAAATTTGGACAGTTTGCTCATGGGATATAAGGTTACAAACCTATTCCATCTTGGAGAAAACAAACCTATAGATTTAAAGATAAAATGCAATCTCCAAGCCTATTCGGCTAGGTTTTGCATGATTATGCTCCTTTGTTTTTAATGAACTTTTCTCAGTTGTTTCAACCCATTCCATTTCAAATATAGATTTTACATGTTTGCAATTCACAGCGTCTGTCATCTACTGACAATGAACTTGCGTCAGCCTATTTACCTGCTGGTATCTTAACCTGCTGGTATCTTAATGGTCAAATGATCGACCGAGTATGCACACACAGATGACACCTAATTGAGAAAATTTTGTAGACATTACCGTTATATACTATAATTCATTTCCCAATTCGGACTGTATAAATCTGTGAATGTATACAGTGTTGTCATCAAGATAACTCATTCATTTTACTTCCCAAAGATATATATATTACGGAGCTTGTATAACATTCTAAGGTAAGCTCAAATTAATCAAAATCTCTCACCATGCAATAATCAAAAATTTGCATTATTCATTCTTTGAATCATCGGGCATTCGCAAAACACATCAATCCAAGTAAATTTGAAGCAGGCCCTGGCATACCTTGTTGTGAAGAGAATGAGTCGAGAAGACTTTGGACAAGATTAAAATCAACATCAACTGGCATCATCTCATCATCCTTGAATGGCAAATGGCGAACGACAGGTTTCAAACAGAGCATAACAGACGGCAAACAGAGTATGTGTAAATCAACAAGTTTTGACAAAAATCCAAGTTTTGACATAAATCCAGGCATCTATTTCATGATCATTTCAGATAGATTTCTTGACCATTATAGCAATTTGCGTGAACAGTACCCGCATACAGTGCCACGAACATTTCCTGCTACTCGACTTCCCATATGCTACTCAATCTTTGGGGCCTTGGCAGCACTTCCCAATCTTCCGCCTAGCACATTCCTTGGGGCTTGTTTTTGTAGCAATTTCCTCTGATCGTGAATAAGATTAGCAAGCTTGCCCAAAATTGAATCAGGTGAGGTATCCTAGTCTATATTGGGCCAAAGTTCCTTACTCTGAGCTTTCTCGCCTCTGACGACATGAACTGCATCAAAACTTCAATCAAGACTTCCGCTGATAGTTGAGACAATGTTCATCAACCTTTTTGATTTCCATATCAGGTGCCAAGGCCTCTGCATATATTTCTCTGCTCGCCCTTCACATACCCGATACCAGTAATTGTCTGGTTTTGGTGCATCGAATTGCCTCCAGATTATTACACTTTTGTCTTTCTTCAATCGCATTGGGCTCGTCTTGTAGTCATTCACATTCCTGACTGAAATTCGATCATTCTTATGTTTTCTATCCCATTTTTTTTTAATTCTTTGAGAAACTGCTCTTCCTCAACAATGGAGGTGTTCTCCTTCAAATGCTCAAAATCAAAGTAGTACCTGAAGTCTTTTCCCCCCTCATCCTAAAAGAGATCCTCTCCTCTTCTTACAGCAACTTTTCTTGAATGAGAGGTCCTTCCTCTCTGTCCTTCCTCTCCTCTACGTCCCTCTCATCCTCTTCTATAATTAATTTTCTTTTTGCTCTTGTTAAGATTCTCCCCTCTAACTTCTACGCCCAATTTTGGGCTGAAGGTAAAACAGAAACAGTTTGTAATTTTTAACAATATACTAAGGTTGAAACATTTTCAACCACTCCTCCCTTATTTCCTCAACAGCCCCAACAATCATTTTTACCTTTCACTTTTCACTTTTGACAATTACATTTACTCTCAAGGTAAAATTTTGAAATCTAAACACAATTTGGAGGGAAAACAAGAATTTGAAATTTCACACTAGAATATTATTTGAATTTGCATGTTTTGATGATCTCAACTAGGCTGACAAGGATAAAACAGGGATATTTACTTTATAGACCGAACCATGGCAAAGGTTTCTTTTTATATTAGAGGGTAAATCTTCATCAATTGAAAAGGTATAAGATGCAAATGCATTAAGACTCGAATTCAAGAGTCTGATGACAAACAGCGCATCAATTTTGGTATCAGAGCAGTTGCATCATTTTTGGTATCAGAACTTGAAGCTCTTGGGAATTGGTAATTTGTTGATGGTTATGTTGAATCTAGATTTCTAATGAGTTGTTACAGGATTTGGCAAGGGGATCAATAGGACAAAGTGCTAGAAGACCTTGTTGAAGAAAGGTATGAGTAACCTTTGATATTTGATTTGAGTTTATTGTGTTTGAGAAGTAAACAGGTGAAAAGGAAGGTTTAAAGCCATTGAGGCTTGACAAGAGAGGAGAAGAAGCCAAGGAAGGCTTAGTGAAGAGCCAAGAGAAGCTCTAGAAGAAGAGCAAGTGAATGCTCAAGAGGAAGATCCAAAGCAAGGTAAGCTTGGATTTGTGAAATTATTAATATTTGTCATATTGCAGACCATTGACTCAGTGTGAAGTCCATTAAGTAGGATCAAAAGACTAGGATGCAAAAGGCCTAGGTGAGATCAAGGAGATTGTCAAAAGACCAGTCAAGGAGAAAAGGCTTGGGTGAGACAAGGGATCAAGAGACCAAGGTGGAAAAGACTTGGGTGAAGATCTCAGAAATGGAAGTATTGTTGAGAAAAGAGCAGAGCAGCAAGGTACATGAGAGTAACCAGAAGAAGGAAGCAAGCATCGAGAAGAAGAGAGGTATGGACAATTTTGTAATTGATAAAGAAATTGCTAGTTTGAAAAGAGATTTAGCTAAGATTAAAAGCATGTTTGAGTCTGGGATGCAATCAAATGAGAAAGTGTGGGTATGGCCAATGAGGAGGTTGAAGTGGCCAATAGATCTCCTAAGGAAGAGTAGAAGGAGGCAAAATAAGATTGCCATGAAGAGAGAAGCCCATAGAGGCTTGAAGAAGATAAGAAGGTTGCCAAGTGAGCAGCAAGAGGAAGAAGTTGTGAAGAAGGTTCTCATTGTGGAGGACAAGAGAAGAGAAGAAAGAAAAGATGAAGTGCCAAGAAGAGCACTTGAAAAGATTAGAGTGTGGATGAAGAGAGCACTCATAGGGACCTTGTGGTCTCTTGTTTTTATATCTAATGTTGTCTTTGCATGGGTAATTGCAGGTATGAGCAGCCTTATGAAGGTCAAGAGAAGGGTCTTGGAGAGTGAAGAGATTGGTGCAAGAGAAGACACCAAGTGCAGAAGTAAATGTGTAGGAGGAAAGAAAAAGTCTGCTGTTGTTGATAAGAAAGAAGAGATGCATTGGTTAATGCATGAGGGAGGTGTTGAAGAACCCATACAAGTAAGAGAAGAGGTAGAAGATGAAGCTGAATTCCATGATGCCATTGAATGCCAAGAGGAAGAAAGAGAGCAGCCAAGCATAAAGGGAGAGAAAAATTGCTCCATAAACCAAGATATCAAAGAGGTAAATGAAGTGTTAAGACCTGATTTTGATTGTTATTATGAGCATGAAGCTGCTAATGTACAGGTGCAAGAGTTAAAGAAGATGATAGAGCCTTCAAAAAGAGAATTTAAGTATGGATATGTGATGCCTAAATGGTGGAAGAAGCAAACTCCCAAGCAACAGGAAGTGCTGATACAAGAGCATGGTTACAGGATGCCTAAATGGCTTGTGAAGTCAAATGATAAGAAGAAGAATCAAATATGGGTGCCTAAGAAGGCAAAGAGAAAAGATGTGAGTGTTGAGACAGCAACACCAAGAAGTCAATGGAAGAGGATTGAAGGTGATTCCAGCAGCCAAGAGAATGAAGGTAAGAAAGAAAACTTCTCAAAGAATGATGAGGTAGAGTATAAGGACACAAAGATGAAAGGTAAGTCAATCGCTTGCAATGAATGGGATAATGATTTATTTGAATCATTTAATAATATTTTTATGGAAAATGAGGAATGAAAAGTAGATGTGTGGATTAATATGCAGCAAGGAGAGAATTCCAAATGGATGGATGGTGAGGAAAGGGGAGAGTATGCAGCAAGGCAATGCCTCATTGAATGCAAGAAACAAACAAGATGGCATCAAAGAGAAGTTGAAGAGAGGAAGGAGACACAAGGTAATGGTGTTTCAATTGCTTTTGATAAGTGTACTAATGAAGAAGATGGTTTATGTGAAGACAAGCTAAGAAAAGATGAGATAAGAGGTAAAGGGCAAGTAATCCTTAAGAAAGAAGGACCCAAGTTTGATGAAGAGAATGGTGAGATAGATGAGATCTTACTAAAGGAGGAGTTGAGAATGTTGGAGGAGCTGTTTGGTCATTCAAGAGAAATGAATGAAGATACAAACCATGATGAGAACACCATTGGGATGAGTGAAACCACACAAGAACAAAGCAAAGAGGTCAAGACAATTCTGGGCAAGGAACAAGAATGTGAAGGCAGCCAAGAGGCTTCATGGCCTAAAGATTTTGATTCTAAGGTGGCTTTTAATGTTTTGAATGCAGGTATAGAAGATGAAAACTTTGGAGACACATATGAAGATGAAACACGGATATGGAAGATTGCAGCTGAGAAAGAGATGAGAAGAGGAAAATACAAGAAGAAAAAGAAAAATCAAAGAAAGAAGAAAGATTGGTTTGAGAAAACCAATGATTTTGAAAATGACTTTGCATCATGTGTAGGAATGAACAAGAAGTCCAAGAAAAGAATCAAATGTGGTGCTATGGAACATGTGCATCAATATGAAGAAACAGTTGAGTCAGAGAACAATGGATGGCTTTTAATTACAGCAAAAAGAGCAAATAAGCATACATGAGCAAGGGCTCATGACAAGTTTCAAGCATGGTAATCTGATGCAGGAGCATCTACGGGTGCATAATATATTTCATTTGTCTTAAGTATATTGAATGAGTTTTCCTACAAAAAGTTGTAATTCAAATTGTAATTTGTTAAAAAAAATGATATTGTGGGCAAAATAAGCCATGACACCTTATCACCATATGGAATAAGGCAAGTCAAAATATAATTAGTGTGTATTAATTGTTAGTGGAAGGATTCTTCGGTTGAAGGATGCTGTTGAGTCACTTTAGGAGGTTGTTGTAGCTGTTGAAAATTTCCATGAAGATTTTTCTAAGCATAGTTGAAGATTTCCATTATCAGAGCTTATGAAGTCGTGGACAAAAGAAAGTACACCTGCGATTTGCAAAAGACCATAGACCAGTGGCGTATGGAGTAGTTATTATTCCACCGCTACATGGAATCCACATGGACATAGACAGCAAACAGCCTATGTATATCCCAGTCGAGTTTAGTAGATTTGAATAACGGATTCGAAACCGTTGGAGAAGCTTGCCAAACTTGGCAATATATTCAACGGGATGACACAGTTAGAGAGAGTGGAGGATCCTGGAAAGGGGCGGATTTGGTATGGCCTATGCAGGTCATGGAACGAGGTGATCCCAGTGAAGAATAGATATTATCAGCGATGGAAAATCTACATTTGGATTAAGGAAGGTTGAACTTGTGTGAAAAGGCGTAGACATTGTAAGGTCTTTTGGTCATGACACGGGATATCTGTCCAGAAATGCAGAGCCGAGTTGGTAAAACGATGTGGCCTTCTATTTTGTATGGCGTAAAAGCCGTTGAAATGTATACACTTATTTTAAGGCATTTGAACCTCACCTGTGCCTTGATAGCAGGAAACGAATGAAACTATTTTAGTTGTAAATTTTAAGGTTTATTAGCAATGGCATTGTGTAAGTGGCTTTGATAAAATGGGGGGTTGATTTAGAGACGTAAATAACTCTGGTGGAATGGCCATGACTCACCAAAGCGCTTTTTTGGCAAGGATTCTGGAATAATCCCGGGGATCTGAACAACCCAGCTGGATACTGTTAATTTCTGTCAAATCGAACTGGGTCCTGGCCTAATTGTCAAAATCCATCTTTAAAAAAAAAAAATAGTTACTCTTTTGCTTATGAGGTATGTGAAATTCTGCTACTATACTTTTGGTTGATCCCCCATGCCTGCTATTTATTCAATTTGATGAGGTATGCTGAGCCGCACCTTTTGATCTGTAAACTGGAGAGGCGGGACCTTGGGAAGGATGTTTCGGATTTTGTCCTTGGATTCCCCAGTGCTGCTACTGATATTTTAGTCTTTTGGAAATTGATGCTACTGGGCCAGTTTATCATATGGACCAAGTCTGCATTTGAGAAGCTTGATGCTGTTTTTGGGACTTTTGAGAAGGAATCCTTGCAGAAGCATGGATATGTCTTGCCCGTTCGAAGATGGTTAATTCCGACTTGGCAAGGATTGTGAATTCAGACGAGATCCAGTGTGTTGTGAGGCCTATCCAGAGAGATGTTAAGAGGAAACCCCTCAAAAAGAACCCACTCAAGAACTTGGGTGTGCTTTTGAAGCTCAATCGGTATGCAAAAACTACAAGGCGGATGGCGCTTTTGGCTGAGGAAGAACGTGTCAAGGCCAGGAAGGAAAAGCTGGATAAGAAACGAAAGGAACCAAACGCTGACAAGGATAAAACAGGGATATTTACTTTGTAGACCGAACCATGGCAAAGGTTTCTTTTTATATTAGAGGGTAAATCTTCATCAATTGAAAAGGAATAAGATGCAGATGCATTAAGACTCGAATTCAAGAGTCTGATGACAGACAACGCATCAAAATTCAAGAAAAATAAATAGGGGTGATTATTCCTTAACCTTTCATATTTACTTTACATAGCTTAGTTGCATTTGTTTTACTTGGATTTGTTATTGATCTTAGCCTATTAAATAGATATATATTCATTAATTTGATGGATGTGTGCTTATATCTATGTAATTGTAATTATTTTATTCCTATTTTGATTAAAACCATAATTAAGGTAAACATGTTAAGACTTCAACTAAACGTGATTTGCAAATACCATAGTAAGCTTTTTTATTTTCAATTATTTTGCAATAAAATTTAATTCATCTACCGTTATGCTAAAATTGAATATAAATATGGTACATTGTAAATTTAAGGTAAGGATGCCAAAATAAGGATCTACATCTACATAGTACTCTCAAAATATTTTTATGCCTTAATTTGGCATAAACAAATTTGTCGATTTTTTAAAATTAATGAACATTCCTTAGGATGGCAAGCTTATGAGCAACACATGAAATACATTCAAAACCATTAAAAACAAGTGGGATGGGCATCAAATCTCATCTCTATGGCAAGATTTATATTGATGAATGTCAAAGAAATATACCTTTTGATGGTGAAAAACAATAATTATAGTAGTTAATTTGTCTTGTTTCATAATTATTATATAAAAACTATATGTAAGATAATTTTTAAACATACTTTATAAATAGAACAAATTTATCAAATTATGTGTGTATGTGTGTGTTTTAAATTATCGTTAAAGGGGAGTTTTTTGAAAGGGACTCTACCCTTTTACAATGAGACAGTAGACAAGGTCTCCAACATCACGTGTCATTTAAAAGTCTACAATCTAGAACAAAAAGACAAAAAATTGCTACTTCAAAGCCACCTCACAACAAGAACAACACAAAAAAACAGCCAAAACACAAGAAGCAAACAAGAAACATAGGGGACAAGGCATTAAATTTTTTGTGCACCAAGGCCATTGTCCCAAGTAGTCAGCATGTTCTTCAAGGTCTACTCCATATAATTCATGTTCTGAAAATCAAGAGTCTTGTCTTTGTCCTTGGTCACTCCTTTAGCCTTCTTAGTACTCTTGGTCAAACCTTCACCATCATGTCATTTTTTAATAAATTGGACAAGCACGCCCAAACTCGTTAAACAATTGTTGACTGCAGATTTGTTGTAACTTACCAAAACTTCCAGATTCTTTTGTATAGAGATGATCTCCTCTACTAAACAACAAATCATTTCCATTAGCCTTCTCATATGCATGATCATCTCCTTAATGTCCTCTTTACCGCTTAAGGCATCCTTCTCCCAATTGTGGCTCTTAATGGAATATTTGAGCATGTTATGGTCTTTTAGAAACCATGTTAGGAAAGCTATGTGTAAGTCAAGTTCCTCCAACAATTCTTTGAATTTACCTCGCTCCTTGAAGGTTGAAGTCATTTCCTCATATTCTTCTCCAATCTTTCTTTTTCCTTTCTTGGACTCTTAACTCTGTCAATGTTAGAGTTGTGAAAAATCTGAGATTTCAGGTGTTTCAACCGCTACACTATCTCATCCATTATGTCCGCTTATGGATCAACTCTGTCTTCATCAATGCTCGATCCTTCCACAATAGAGTCTCTGGCAAAATCAGATTCATCCATATAGATAGATAGATGTTAATCTAAAAAAACATTGAGTGATATTAACCACCAAGTGCCTATCTTGGATTTTTCACATACCAAATTCAATAATGATTCCATTACCTACCCATGAATTTATCGTTAAAGCAATTTAGTTGCACCACTGTGTTAGGCTCCAAATAATCTTTTCCAAAATAAACATGCTCCAAACTCTATCATATGCCCAATATATCACCATTTTTCAATCTCATTGTATAAACTAGATAAAAATGCTACCTTCAAATGGGCATCATATTTAAGGTCCAAAAAATTTTCATTAACAAATAAAATTAATATCTACAAAATAGATAAAACAAAACAAAATGACATTCAACTAATAATAAAGAGCATTCCAAAAAAAACCTTGTTTTTTAAACCTTGTCTTTTAGGTTTTACAAACTTACCCTTGCAACATTTTGTATGCAAGATTCATGTGATACAATTTACTAAAGAATAATACAAATGAGGACATTATTACCAAATATTTAACACAATGTATAGTAGGGCAATCTAAAGATTCAAACATGAATACGAAAACTAAATGAAGAACTTGGTGTCAAGTTACTACTTGATAAAGATGTTAGGGTGATGTTAACCAACAACTTATGGATAAAAGCAAGACTTGTAAATGGAGTTGTAGGATATTTAGTCTACAAACCCATTATGGCCACATCAAATCAACGAACACATGTTGAATGGTAGAGATTGACAATTATTAAGAAACGCCATTTGAGGTAGGATATATAGTCTACAAACCCATAATGGCTACATCATATCAAGTGACACATGTCGAATGGTAGACATTGACAATTATTAAGAAACGTCTTTTGAAGATGCATCTTTGAGTACCATTCATATTACACCTATAGAAAGGGGGTGCACAAACCAAATTTATGTACGATTGACTTGGGAAATAATAATACAAAATCACAAAATTTAACTCTTACCAAAACAATAATTGATATAGGACATTGATGAGTGATACCATTTCTATTCACATGAAATGTTGCTTTTATTTTTTTGGTTATATTTCCCATTACATAGACATATCAAATTTAGATACCTCTGACATTATTTAAAAAGAATATTTTAGGAAAAACCCGCATTGGTTATATTTATCCATCTTCTAATTTTATGGACTACGAAAGTCTCAATTCTTAAATTGTTGAAATACTTAGTAAACATGTACATAATATTTATAAATCTTGAGGTGCCCCTTTTTTCTATATGAAAAACCTAACATAAACACCTCAAAAGTGATATTTATCGATACTTTTAAAATGCATATTAAAGATATGTAAAGTAGTCCTCCAAGCTTCTAGTAGTCTTTAATTTGGGGAGCATAAAGGACTTGCCAAAAAACAACTTTTAACGTGTTTTGTTATACATGCACTCATGATGGGTTTGGAAAACATATGGGTTGTTTAGTCCAACTTCACAAAATACTTTACGTGTTTAAACTTAAAGATGCATGAGATTGTGTGTGTGATAGAGTGAGAGAGAGCGGGCGTGTGGGTGGGTAGGCATGGGGGTGTAAGTAAATATAACAAAGAATGAGAACAATTGAAATAAAATAAAGGTTTCTTTTTTAATATCTGTTGTCTTTAAATGATTGGGAAAGATGTACATTACCAAACTAATTCACACATTGTATTGTGGTTAGAGTAATCAACAATAACACAAACTTTCAACAACTGATGTAATGATTTATAAACTTGAAAAACAACTCACTTTTAAACATAATCATACATAGAAGAATATTGGAACACTTCATATCATTTAAACTACTTACCTTAACATTTGATATTTTATATTATATTAAATTTTTTTAATTAAATTATAAATAAATATAGAATAGCTTCATCATGTTCCAATGTAGGATTGTTCTCTCATATTTATTGCTAACTAGATTATACTTTTAACTTTGTCATATACAATTGAAATATGTCATGTCCCCTTTTTAGAGGACATTGACAGACTTCATGATTAGCCTATTATGCGACCTGCATAGGCTAATAGGATGGATAGGGGGTTATAATGGAGATTGGCTTAACTTCAATTTGCAGAATGGTTTCAGTGGGCGTTCATTTGGGGTCTTTCAGACATGTTTGCTTGATGCTCTTATTATTTAGGGATATTTGACATGCAGCGGAGCACCTTTATTTTGGTATGGTCATGTGCAAAATCACTCCCTGATTCACCTGTTTCGATCGGTTCGAGGATCCGACATGTATTGAGGGAGATATTAATATTTGATTGATTTAATCAAATATTAATTATTTAGCCTATTTTTAATTAGAAACCCTAATTCTAATTTAAGAAACCCTAATTAGGGCAAGCATATTTTTTAGGGTATAAGGGTTTCTCATGGAGGCCATTAATGCTTATTATTTGATATTGATTCTTGTTAAGAAATTCTTCTGTGAAGACTGAGCCAAGGGTTCCAGGATTCCAAATTGCATTGAAGAACGTCAACTCTTCTTTGTGTGCGATTCAGAGGTTGTGAAAGATCAGCCGATCTATTGCCAAATTGAAAGATAACTTCACTCAGAAGTTATCATAGTATTACAGGGATTTGAGAGATAACTTCACTCAGAAGCTATCACTAGAGTTTACAGGTATTTTCATTATTTTTGGGTTTTGATTCAAGAATTATTCAGATATAGATCTTTTGTATTAGCCCATAATTCTACAGATCAGGATCAAGCATACAGGTTGTGCTATATCAGCGGCCGTATGAATTTCGTACAGATCCGTGAAAATCCGTACGCATCAACAGAAAGTTCAGGTACCGACATCGGCGAACAGATACTTACAGAGATCGACATCGGTCGACATACCACCGACATCGGCGAGATAACGACTACAGATCGACCGACGACGGCAGTATAACCAACGTCGGCGACTGTGTTTTTTTACACAGCAGGCCGAGACGAACCAGATTCAGAATTCTTTCCCAATTTGCGAAATATTCAGGCTATTCAGGCCGTACTTTCAATATTCTTTGTATACTTGACAGAAGATCTCTATTGTAAGCTTATGAGCAAATAAATAAGAGTTTATACTGTGATTTATTTATCTATTTGAAGATATTTTTGCAGAAATTCAGATAAGCAATTCAGAGCTTTTGTTTTGATATTCGAAGGGATATCACAAAATATGAGAATGATAATGATTACCACTTGGTCTTTGGAACTCAATAAAGTGACTATGTTATGTTATATCTTATATGTAAAATAATCATGCATTACAAAATATTATTGCATATGAATTTGTATTATATAATTATAAATAAATATATAACAGCTTCATTAAATTTCAATGTAGGATTGTTCTCTCTCGTAATTATTGCTAACTAGATTATACTTTTAACTTTTTCATATACAATTGAAATACGAGAATGATAGTGATTACCATTGTCTATCAAATTAAATTGGTCTTTGGAACTCAATAAAGTGATTCTGTTATATCTTTTTATGTAAAATTTGAAATAATTGTGCGTTACAAAATATTATTACATATGAATTCAATTGACATTTAAATTGTGATCATACCAATATATCCATACATGTAAATCCCCATCGGTCCCTCATAAACACATAAGTGAAGTTCCTAGTTTTAATTCCTACAATGCTAATTCGTTTTTTAAGTTTTGCCCTTATGTGAGATGAAGCGACACTTCATTTGCAATGATTTGGCTTCTTTTGCAATTATCTGATTTTCAAGATGCGTGTAATGACATTTGATAGCAACTACTTGAACAATCAACTTCATGATTCATCTTTTTAATATTTTGCCATACTTCTAGTCCAAATGTCGATCGTCTTTGATCTTTATCATCTTTGTTCAAAACATATTCATCACAATTTCATGATCTTATATATCATCAACTACTAATCTTCCAAGCTTGCACATTTTTGGGCCCAGCCCCTAATTATTGCCAATGGTCTTATCTTTTTCATTATTTTTTTCGCCCAAACAAAAAATTAAGATGTAAAAAAAAATCACCAAAAAACAATCATAATATATTCTGTTAGTGTTAGGAGTCTCCATCCAACCACCAGTTTCTAAGAAAAATAAAAACCTCTTCTTGGAATTATGCCGAAGTTTTGAAAGTGGGCTTATCAATGTCTCTTAATTTGGCAATTGTGTTTTATCCTTCCAATGGGTAATTTGACTTCTCAAAAATTTAAATATACAAACTTAAAAAATAAAAATATTCTTTAATTAGAAATTTGAAAATTTAATGTTCATCATCATCACTGATCACAGTTCCAATTCTTTTCATTTAGGCCTCTCCCGCCTTCTCTTCTCTATCTGTAACATGTGTACTGCGTAATTGTATTCCTAGTTCATACCTTATAGCTTCAACATATGTAGGTGGTCAAAACTACATCTCCATTGTCTTTATATTCAGGGTACATTGTTATAACAGCATGAAGGAACTGCAATATGGGCGCTTAAGGCCCTATTCAATCATGCGAAGATTGCCATATGACTTTCTTAGTAATTGATACAAATTTATGCACATTGTTCAACTGACTTCTCCCATAGCTTCAAAACAATTAATAAAACATTATTAGTCTTAAATCATAAATTTGACTAGCCATTAAATAGTGGAATACTAATGGCATACGCTAATGATCTACGAGAACCTTTTGTTTGATCGATAGTTTGTGGTTAAATATATTTTTCCTGTAGTACACGTTGGTTGAGCCCCGCTTTGAAAGTTATATGGCTTTCGAGCATATGTAACTTATTTGGGAACAAGCACGGATAATGTTTATTTAATATTTAAGCAAAAAAATATAACATAAATAAACAAACAATTCAAAGATATGCTGGGCATCCGATTTCATATTATATTGAAGATGGGTCTCAAAATTTTATTTAGTTTTTACAGCATCCTATTAATATGTTTTTAAATCCTCATGGTCTTGTGAACCAATCTGTTTGAGAAATTATATTTCCTTTGCAATGCACGAGGTGCTTTGTGTTTTTTGTAGGCGTTCTGTGATGGTGCATTTCTCAAACCTGTAATGCTATTGCTTCTAATGCGTCTTTAACAGATTCAAGTAGATTTTTAAGTGTATTCCGGGAAGCAAAGACAGTATTCCTGTCTTTTCCCTTTAGAAAAGAGAATTGACTATCTGAGTATGCAACTATACATATTATTCATATTCATGAGACAAATACAAATATACATGATAATATTTGTTTCACAAAACTCGTTTGTTCATTTAAATTTTAAAACCCCTCATTGACTCAACATAGAATTAAAACCCATTTCTACAATACTACCTCAAAGCCCTGTTATATGTTGATTCTCAGAGTATCTGTGCTCTTTCACACTCAACTTTTCATGGATTTCATGTACTAGAAATTGTTCCATTATTTCTTCTTCAACGAGTGTTGAAATACCATTCAACAAACTTGAAAAAGAGAAATCTAAACAAATTAACAGAGATATGAGAATATGCAGTGCCACGAGAGTACAAAATGCTATATTAGTTAAAGATAGATATTGACGATATGAAAATCATATTTCACTAACAAGACCGTAAATCATCTAAGAAATATAAATTAAAACAGAAGTGATCAAAATATTTCTATTGCGAGTTATATATTAAAAATATATACATACTAAATGCATTACATTTGCACATCAAGACTTGCCTTTGTATTATAGATAACATGTAGAATTACGAAACACAAATTTGCAAAAATAAAAATTGTAGACAATTATAATTAACCTATAACTTTTTTAACTTGTGCAATTTCTACATTTAATGAATCATTACTGCAGATATTACTTATGATCAAGTAGGCGGGAACTGATGCCCTGAGTTTGATGGATGTGCAGGGACTATAACAGGCATTGAGACCCTGCAAATTACAATATTGTACAGCACTGGTTGGTTTTCTTCGCTTGCTTGTAAAATAGCTGTTTCATGCCCAATAAAGCAATGTTAAATGGCTTTGGAACTCAAAGTTGATGCGATGCAAGCATAAAATTTCACAAGCAAAACAAATTTTTTCTTTCACCCACAGGAATGACCGTCGAAGTTTGACAATCTAAAAGAAGATCACCTGGGAGGCCATGCTAAGATCTGAACTTTTCTCCACTAGAGAGTCCAATTTTTCCCCTCTTGCAAGCACACTGTCAATGGTCTTATGCTGCATCGTTTTATAAAGTACACAAACTAAGATCTTTGAGTATATATATCTAATTATTAGCCAAAAGGTCATATAGAAATCAAATGAATGTTAAAAAAGCTGCCGACTTCTGCCCTTGGCCTGGAAAGATCATAATCCATGAACAAAAACAAAATATTTTGATATCCATTAACTTTCGATGGGATGCATCTTAACCTTCCAGTATACTGCTCACAAACATAATTGATCATTGATATGCATTATCATCTGTTTTTAAGTTTGTCCAATTAAATTTCTGGGTTCCTAGCGTTAACTTTTTAATGTCATCGCAGATATGTCCACTGTCCCATCACCTCCTGTCCTTTGAATCTTCCCTTTAGACAACAACTCACATTGCCGTCTCCAACAAAAAGTAAATTAACAGGGAATCGAACTCAGCTAAAATGGAGAGCAAAGGGTAAAAGTTAGCAGCCAGTAAACCCATATATCTTGTGCAAGTCAAAATAATATAATTAGGGCTATTATTTTTAAACTAAGAGTTCAAAAATTCATGTATAAAGATGTAATATTTTATACTAATTCAAACAAAATAGCATACAGCTATATGTTTTTGCATTTTATATTGCATCTTTGTGATGCCATATTTTGATTTTCACAATATATTGGAGCTTGCATAGTTTTTACAACATATATTATGGCAATGCCTGGATAGTGTATATGACAACAAAACGCCCACAAAATCCATCAGGATATCACAAGAGCCATCCAAAAGCTAGATGACAGATGTGACGCAAATTAATAAATACTGTAAAGACCCACCATTGGAGATATTTCCCTCAATCATTTTAATGACGAAAACAACGTTGGAATGAAAATCCCACAACCGACTTATGTTTAGAGTGGACTTCTTGTTAAAAATCCAGCTTTAAAAGAACGGAAGAGTGAACCCACTAAGCTCTTCCTAACTATTCACTGTGACAACCCAGATACTGAATAACAAGACATCTTTGTTTCAATCATACATAAAAGCTAATACTGTGTGCTATCTTTTAAATAGTTAATACTACGTGCACCATCTAAAAAGTAGAAATAAGATTATGACATTTGCACTAATATTGTGTGTACTATCTTTTAAATAGTTAATACTGTGTGCGCCATATAAAAAATAGAAATAAGATGATGACATTTGCAAACATTGATTTGATATTCATATTTTGTATACAATGAAGTGCCATGTTTAGAGTTCATTATTTTGTAGTGTAACGCGGAGATTTGTGCCCTAAATTATGGTGACATACCAGACGTTTCGGGGAAGGGGTGACTTGGAGGGGACGTCTGCACTATTTTTATTTATTTTTGTTCTGATGCTTTAACTTTAAAACAGAACTCGTGCAGTTTTTGGGTTATAGATAAGATCCTTCTAATTGGCAGGTTGATGAAGAAGGTGGGCATTATGCAAGTAGTTACAAATGAACTTTCAAATTCATATACCCAAAACTCTTTATATCTAAAATATAGAGTAGGCCACTCCCAAAGCACCTTTAACAAGATCCGCTTGAATTCCATGCTTGTTTAATGAGGAACCCCAGGTACTTAGTTGAGGTTTGACCAAAGTACTTTTTCATCTTTGCGTGGAGATGATGTTGGCAAAGAAGAATCAAAACTGTCTGCACATTAAAACAATAGTTGTCCCAGGACTTCTATAGACCAAGATGTCATCTAGATGGACAACAACAAATTTGCCAAAATGGAATCGACAAACATCATCGATGATGCACGCCAATGTGATGACAGGTGCAAAGATGTGTCAAGGCATGACCAACAGCTTGTAGAGTCCAAACTTGGTCTTGAAAGTTTTCCTCCAAACATCGGCGGGCTCCATGTGGACTTGGTAGCATCCAGAAGTCAAGTCAAGCTCAGTGAAGTACTTGGCATTATAAAGCTGGTTCAAAATATCATCGTTCATGGGAAGTGGGTAGTAGTTCTTCATGGTGATTTTGTTTAAAGCATTCAGAATAACCGTCACTCATTGTGTTCCTTCTTAGACATGACAAGCAGGAGATCTGCAAGGATAAGTGTTGTGTTGGAACTTTTCCTCTTCAAGCAACTGCTTGATTTGGCACTCTATCTCAGGACTCTCCATAGGTGTAGTGCAGTAAGGGTCCAATTGGGCAATTGATGACATGAAATAACGCCAATAGAATGTTTAATGGGGATGAAAGAAGGAAGTACCTTACGCTTCCCAAAAACATCACAATACACATCAACAAGAGATTTGACTACTTCAAGTGTGAACTTGTTGACTGTATCTTCCTTCCTAAAATATTTTAACTTATGCAGAATCCACATTGACCCATTTAACTGCTGGCCTACCGAACAGAAAAGGACAAACAGAAGAAGTGAGTTTATACACTTTACCATTCGTATGAAGTCAACATGTCTTATGGAAGCCATCAAAGATAGCCTTGCAGTCATACTGATAAGGTGCTTTGAGTGTCAGATTACAATAATCAAGGGAAGTGGCATCACAATCAATTGTATCCTGGAAAGGCTCAATGGAAAACACGACAAAATATTTACAAGACTCTAGTGCGGAATGTCCCTTAACCCACCCCAAGTGGTATTGATCTAAAAAATTCATGATTGGCAAGTGTAGATTGTTAAATTTTAACTCACGGTGTGCAGATCTGAACTTACAGTGAACAAAACCTTAATTAAACACCTCTGAAAACATCGGTCCTGTTAGGCACAGAAATCTGGACTGAAATTCATGTGCAAACATTGCATTTAATCGAGAAATTCAAGACAATTGACTGTGTAAACTAAATCTGCATAAAAATAGTGTTGTAAAGCAAATAGATTCCTCACTCAAACACACATCAACCATGTATATTACTCAGAAAGAAAGAATTACAAAAAACTGCACCTAACAGAATAAATCATTCACCCACGCTGCCTTGCTTTTATAGACAAAGAACGCTATAGTTACAATATATTTAGACAATCTAATAATATCTACTCTAACAATAACAACTCCTCTAAATCTGAAAAGCATGTATAATAATAACAGCAACTCTAAATTTCATGTCTAATAATAACAACTCCTCTAAATTTAGCACAACCAAGAAAATTCCAAACAAAACTAGTAGTTCACCTTGCTAGGGGCATAGCTTCACGACTATAAGCTCGAAACAACTCCTCTCAAAAAGAGATGAAAACTTTAGAATGTGTACAACATGATGAAAGTGTGCCAAACTCCATAATTTGTTTGATAAATTGATAGTCACAGCTTGGTCTTTCCATCTCCTTGACCATATCAGAGCAAGCGAAGTCCCATTAGTGTGAGGAGGATGCCTCGTCAATAAGACACCTCGTTTGCCACAATTCCCCACATTTTATTCACTCTAAAAGAAGATTTCCACGCACTACCCTAATTCATAAAGGGAGATAATTCAGTAGTTAATGCACAGTCAAGAAGAAAATTCAGTATTATCCAAGGTTACTCCCATCTATTCAGTTAGAGGCATTTTAAAATGCTCAAATTTCTCATGATCATCAGGCCAAAGAATAAGCTGTCCTATGTGCCGCAAATCATTGCAAAATGTCTTGAACAACACGCAATGCAAAGGTTTCTCTCAAAAAGCTAGATAAATCCAAACAACAAATCTTCCATGGATTGTTGTGAGAGTAAAAATGTCTATTGCTCCACTTCCCACTTCCGAAAATGTATTGGCTTCAACCACTCAAGAAATGCCACCTACAATTTCTTTTGTCGCATTTCTATCAAATCCTAAAACAGCTAGAGACTGGAGGAAGATTTTAAAAATAGGTCATGGTCTATCAGTGTTCAAGAAACCCAAGCAACATTTGACAAAAGATTATTAAAAATAAATTCAGCTATCAAGTAGAAGCTGAATGAAGCAATGAGGTCAACGGGAGAGAACAAGCTCGAAGCTCTGAAGGTGTAATGTCCCCATTTTTGATCTAGACCCTTGTGGGACCCTTAGCCCATGCTTGTTTCCAATGGCAAAGGGTAGAGGAATGAAAGGGAGCATTGTGGGCCACTTGTGAGGAGTTAATAATGGAAAGGGTACTTAATATTTCTAATTTTGAGTTGAGTTATGAAAAGCACCTTATGTTTCTATCTTATTTAGGGGGTGGGGTTTATAGGTCTTGGACACTTAAGGCCTAAAGTGAAATTAAGAGGATCTTTTAATATTTAAAAAAGAAAGGTAACTCTCCCCTCCGATTTTTGGGCGCCACACTTAGAGGAGGGGTATATAAAATCAAGGATTCATTTGGGAGGTTATGGAATTTTGATATTGGAAATCTTGTACAAGTATGTCAAGCTTGAACAAGTGACTTGAAGACAAAAACCTTCAGGTGCCCCAAGGGGTTTGGGGACGAAAACCTCCATTCTTCTACCAAGGCAACTCTATTCAAGGGCTGTGTTTGCACCATAATTGTGCATAAGTGTATGCAAGAAGTTTTACAAAAGTGTCTTTGGACACCGCTTTCATCAAGGAACTGGTACTATCCTTCGAAAAGCTGTAAATATCCAATATTAAGGCCAAAGAGGTGGGCGAACTCCGTGGAGGAGCCCTAGAACAAGCTTGAAGTCATTTCAAAGGGTGGCAACCCCTCACCAGAGGTCAATTTGATCTTTAGAACCCTTTTCTAGGGTTGAGGTAATTTTCATAATTTATTTCAGTCATTTGACGAATTGTATGGAACATTATGCATGCATGAAAGAGATTCTAGGCCCTAAAATATTCCAAAAATTATTATAATAATTTTGGCTCTTAGGTGCCTTGGTTGGAGAGATCTGGAAGGTGAATTGGTGAGCAAAATCCAAGGGTTAATTTTCAGAATTGTTTCTACTAATTTTCTGAGGTGTGACGACCCACTTGTGAAGTTTTTAAAGTGTTTAAGGGGTGAAAAACGCAGCTGTACTTTCAAGTAAAAATCATATTATTTATGGAGGTATTTTCAGCTACTTCATCAAGTTATTTGATCCAAAAAAGTAATTTATTCCCTAAATAAATATCAGCTATTTGTGAAACTATTTGGATGTTCTTTTGTTGGATATCATATAATTTTCCAAGTAGGGTTTGGCTCGTTTTAAATTTTCAGATTTCAGTTTAGATTGGATTTGCTAAGGGTTTGTTGAAATTGGAGACATTATAGTGGTATCATCTTGGCTAACTATGGAAATTGAAGGGTTACATGACATGGAAGATATGAAAGGCCAGCCTTCTATTCCGATTGATCTCATGGAAACCTATGAAGAATACATGACCTTTCCAGCGTCTATCCGAAAGGCCCTAAATCTCATTGAGTTTGTGTTATGGAAGAAAGGAAGACGCAATCATAGGATGGACCAGCATAGACAAAAGAGAATACAAGATGCCTTCAGGGAATTCGTTATTCCCATATTTGACGGTTCTACAAGTATTTCAGCTAGTCCCTGGGTTGATAAGGTTGACACATATCTCTCATTACGTCCCATGGAAGAAGGTGTGGCCATGAAATTCGCCATATCACACTTAGAGGGGGTTGCCTATGATTGGTGGCACCACGGATTAGTAACCCAAGAACACCATCTCATAGATACCTATGATGAATTCAACAGATAGCTCATTGGGAGATTTGATTGGGGTAATCCCAAACTTTACTTTGAGGAGTTCGCACGCTCGCATCAAGCAGAAAAAAAATCAAAATTTCCAAAGGTTGAACAAGAGGAAGTTGTTCAACAACTTTATGAGCAATCCAAGGATCAAGAAGAAAGCTTGGAAAGTGATAAGGAAATCACAAGGTATGTGAGAAAAGAAGGCTTTTGCATTGTTTCTAACCACAGTTCACCTTCTTTGCATAAATTCAGATTTCAAGAGGAAGCTTGGAATAAACAATTAACCGGTGAGAAAGAAGCACAAGTCCTAACAAGATTGGACAAGGTAAAGGGACCCTTTGATAGAGTAATGGCAAATAGTATGGAAGAAGATTCCATTTTGCATTTGAAAGAAGGAAGATCATATTTGTGTTCGAGTAAGCAATGGAATGGTCATTTTGGTAAGTGCACATTGATTTCTCCTCATGCTTGGTTCCTTCGTTATCTTGGTTACAAAGTTTGTGCTAACACTAAGGTTGAGGTGAAGGGCACTCAACGGAGAAGAGAATCCTTCCAAGTGAATGAACATGGCAGGTATTCATTATGGATATGGGATCCAAGTAAGTGCTACAAAGGTAACATTGCTACTATGACATGTTGGGCCAATATAAAGACTACTATGACATATTGGGCCAATATAAAGAAGGGTATAAACAAGGGTTATCATGGTCCCAATATCATAATGACTGTTGTCTTCTGCATTTTCAATTTGTTTTCCTTACGATTTTTTGTTCATATGGTATGTATTGATCCTAGGAAGGTGTGCCCCTCACACCCCAACACCATAGAGGTGGTTCAAGCATTTCTAAGTGAATTTCCAGCTGCGAAAATGTTGCAAATATTTGTGAGGAAAAATTAAGGCCATATTTGATAGTGGAGCATGTAGAAGAAGACAAATTAGAAGTTTGTAAGCAGCCATTAACCGAAATCTGTGCCACAAGAACCAGAAATTTATAAGCAACAAGGGTTGCAAGTAGAAGATAAAAAGAGTGGATGGACAGCCCTTCATAAGGATTCCTATGGAGGAATCAACAAACCAGAAAAAATAGATTTGAGAGGAGGTGGTAAGCAACAAAAATGTAACACTTTGGGGCAGCCTAAAGTGGAAGATTGTGAGCATAAAAAATCTGAGTTTTTGGGGCAGCAAAGAAGGCTGCAAATAATTGGCCAACGTGGAGAAATGATAAATACTTTGGGGCAGCCAAGTATCACAAAATTTAAAATTCAAGGAGAAGAAGACAAAGAAACCGAGGTGCTCATGGATGACCCCTTGAAGGGGTATGTTTTGAATAATACTGTGGGGTTTTGTTCTAATAGTTGTCCATCTTTGTTGCATGACTCTAGAGTTGATAAAAGGGCTTGGAAAGAACAATTGTTGGTCACAAGTGTGAAGGAAGTGCATGCCTTAACAAGGTTGGATGACACAGAAGGACTTCATGTTGAATCGATGCATAAGGAGATGAGGGAATGCTTGAGGGAAGGTGAACAAAATGTGGACCACTCATTGTTTAAAATGAATGGGAAAGAAAGGTCAAGGCATCAAGAAAAGATGTACTTCATGATCCTAGAATGTGATAAGGAGAACATTGTTTACACATGGCAACCAACTAAGAGGTCTAAAATTGTTGCTGAAATGTATGAAAAATTTGCTTCCAAAGATTATGAATTATATCATCTACTTCAGCGACCTAGCATGCATAATAAAACTAATTTTGAAAGCTTGTCAACACTCTGAACAACGGAAAAAATTGCTCTATGTAAATCTGATCATGTGCAATCAGAAAGATCAAACTTGTGGCCACCAAAACAGCTCCCTTGTTGGAGCATGACTGATTTTAGTGATTACTACCAGTTGTTCATGAGTTTTGGGAATGACGCCCTTGAAGGCCACGGTTTGCACAAGGAATGGGTAAAATTTATAAGTATGGAACAACGGTGTGCCTTACTTCCTTTTAAGCACCCCTCTGATGTCTATTTGGTCACATTTTCACATAACAACCTGGAGAAGGGGCAGTCGAGGACACAACATGCTTTGCATATGATAGAGACCATTCATAGGGGATTACATATGGAGATGAGTTACTTCAAAGGTATGTTTCGACATGATTTCCATATTGTTCTCCTTTTGCAAAATTGGATAAGGACGCCATGGCACATGAGGGGCCTACATGAGTTGTTTGGAAATGATCTAAGGCATACACCATCAATAATGGGAAGTTGGGCAAGGGCCTTCGTGGAAAATCGTGGGAGGAGTGAAAGGATGAAGGGGATGTGGTCACGAAAGAACTCAGAAATTTCTAAGTATTGTCTACCGATTATATGCTCTTTGGCCCCCCACAAAAGCAAAAAAATTGTTATGTTCCAGCTAAGAATAAAAAAGGAACTTATTTATGCAAACACTGATTTTTATTTTTCCCAAATATAAGATTTCTACACGCATACACAGCAGCTTCTTGAGAGGAAAAACATGAATTTCTTGGACACTTTCCAGCACGTGATAGAAGGGACAGGGGTATGTATAGGTTTTGAAATTCATTACTCAGAAAAATCAGACTTAAGAGGTCAAACTCAGCCATGTATGGAAGGGGAAAATTCTGAAATTTATGACATGTTCCAGCACTTGGGTCAAGAAAGGTATGAGTATGTTTATTTCCGTCTTTATCCACATGAAAAATCAATAATCTATTTGCATATACAGGCATGTTACCATAAAGGAAAAGCTGATTTGGTCCAGTTCATACAAGATTCTAGAAACATGCTTATGTGGGCACCTTGGGAAGGTGATGTAAGAAGCATTCACAACGGAAAGGCACAGCCTTATTGTGGGAATGTTTGCAAGCTATTGATGAGTTTGAAGAAGATCCTATGCCTGCTTGAGATGAGTTACAAGGGTCAGCCTCTTGTTGAGTATGTGTTTCACACTCATATGCCCATACATGGTGACGGATATGTCTTGGAGGTCTCACCTCTTAGAAGGTACAGTGGTGATTTATTTTTGCAAATTTGGTGGGTCATGGTCCAGCACATGAGGAGGTTTTACACATAAGACAACCAGGTAGTTTGGTTTCCTCATGATCTACGTAACAACTTTTGGTCACATCTCACCCATTTGGAAGGTATTGGGGAAGGGAGTTTGCTCATCCACCGCTTGTTATTGAAAGGGATGGTTGATTGGGAGCATATGGAGCCTTTAGAAGGCCATGAGGACACTTCTAACACGTGGGGGCAGCCCCCAAAGCACAAGTACAATAGTATGAAGGAGCCAATTGAGTGTTTTTTTCTTGGGATGGAATCACAAGTGGACATTGCATCATAAAGTATGTTGGTACACCTCTTTGGGCATTGCAATTTCTTGAGGACAAGCAATTTTGGGTGGAGAGGACTATAATGTCCTCATTTTTTATCTAGACCCTCATGGGACCCTTAGCCCATTCTTTTTTCCGATGGCTAAGGGTAGAGGAATGAAAAGGAGCAATGTGGGCCATACTTGGAGGAGTGGTATATAAAGACAAGGATTCATTTGAGAGGTTATGGAATTTTGATATTGGAAATCTTGTGCAAGTATGTCAAGCTTGAACAAATGACTTGAAAACAAAAACCTTCAGTGCACCAAGGGGTTTTTGAACAAAAACATCCATTCTTTTACCAGGGCAGCTCTATTCAAGGGTTGTATTTGTGCCATAATTGTGCATAAGTGTATGCAAGAAGCTCTACAAAAGTGTCTTTGGACACCACCTTCATCAATGAATTGGTACTATCCTCATGAACGCTGAAAATATTCAATTTGCAGGTCAAAGAGGTGGGCAAACTCCATGGAGGAGCACTAGGACAAGCTTGAAGTCATTTCAAATGGTGGCGACCTCCTTTGGGAGGGTGGCGACCCCTCACCAGAGGTCAATATGGTCTTTGAAACCCTTTTCTAGGGTTGAAGTAATTTTTACAATTTATTTCAGTCATTTGGTGAAATGTATAGAACATCTTGCATGCGTGAAAGGACATTCTAGGCCCTAAAATATTCCAAAAATTATTATAATAATTTTGGCACTTAGGCGACTTCATTGGAGCGTTCCGGAAGGTGATTTGGTGGGCAAAATCCAAGCGTTAATTTTCAAAATTGTTTCTACTAATTTTCTGAGTTGTGGCGACCCACTTGTGAAGCTTTGTGGTGTTTAAGAGGTGAAAAATGCAGCTGTACTTTCACGTAAAAATCTGATTATTTACGGAAGTATTTTCGGCTACTTCGTCAAGTTATTTGATCCAAAAAAAGTACTTCGTTTTCTAAATAAATTTCAGCTATTTTTGGAATTATTTGGATGTTCTTTTCCCTGGATATCATATAATTTTCCGACTAGGGTTTGGCTGGTTTTAAGTTTTTAGATTTCAATTTGGATTGGATTTGCTAAGGGTTTGTTGGAAAACCCTCTTTTTCATCTTCATCCCAAATTGGGGAATTACAGAAGGAGCAAATGATGTAATAGATTACAACAATCTCTTCAAATTGGACACTTTGTGCCAACTTTTTACCATAATTGCGCTTTGGAGATTGTCCCCCAACACTGATAATAGAGTTCCTGCCAATTTTTTATCTATAGTTCTTATCTTTCAAAGCTTAGTGCAAACACAAATACAATGTACATTGCAGTGGAGATATGGGAATGTAATTGGCAATCAAAATGTCACTTCACCTAATGGTACAACAATCAATCCGGGTAGAACAAACCTAACAACACTCAACATGAACAATCATGAATAGGGTCTTCAATCAATCTACTAAAATGGCTGGCATGGATTATATGCCTCAATCAAGACAGGTACAAACAAGAATGATCACAAATTGGGTCCTCAATCAATCTAATAAAATGGCTAGCAGTAATTATATGCCTCAGTCGAGACGGGTACGAACACAAATGAACCTGAATGCAAATGGGAGGATGTTGACACTTTCGTAGATAAATACCCAGCCCCTATGCACGGACCATCTCGCTCAAACTATTGCTTAAAATATTGCAAGATGTGTCTTAAAGCAAGATATCAGGACCGGGAATTGAATCATTCGTGAAGAAATTGAGATCTTTCAAATGGGATTGGAATCTTCTGCAAATGTTGAGCATAACAATCCTACATGGAATGCTAAATTGACATGGCGTCTTAAACTTGCATCAACCAACCCATTATTATTTTTTATTGATAAGACCTATCGCATCATGGATCTCAATTATGACTATGACATCTTTATCTTGACATGAAGACCTATCCCAACGTCTCCTCGACTATGTCAACTAACTAAATCACTATCTATTTGAGTTCTCTCATAACACCTGAAGCATAGTCTTATATAATGTTGCTCTGAACCCTCCATCCTTTGTTCATTATTGATGTGATACAAACAGTTATTTGTATCCCTCTCTTATCACTTATCACTCATGTGAAGTATGTGATATGTTCTAGGCCTCGATTGCATCACTGCACTATTCCAAGCATGGCATGGCATCACTCACTTCACCATAGCATGGTATGGCATCATTTTACTATGTTACCACCAATTACTTATATACATCGTAGTGTGCCAACTTCCCCCGATTTGAATTCTTTAGACACTCGACTGCCATAAAGGCATTTATGCACTCATCATATTCGACAAGGTTCTCCCTCTCTTAACAAAAGGAGGTTCATGAGCCTCAATGATCACATCCCCCAGGATGCCAAGGCTGAAACTTGGCATGAGCTAGGTGGTTGTACGCAGACTTGATGTTGTTGACCCGTTGTTTGTTAAGAGGTCGCATGAATGGACCTTGAACTAGTAAGAAGGGAATGCTTTGAAGCAGTGCCCAAACGGTGGGAATGGCTTGCATTGTACTTCTTGTGCTTGGTTGCTCGTCACAAGAACAAGAGGATGAGACCGTCTTGTTGTTGAACGACACAACACCTTAAATCTTAATCAGGTCTCACTTGTATTGTGCATGAGTGAACTTTGTTAGAACTTAGGAAGCATAGGGTGTGCTAATGTCTTGTTTAAAAACTTGTATGCATATTTTTTTTTTAAAATAGCCTTTTAAAATGCAAAGATGGTGATAAGTGTTGCACTTGTACCACACATTGACTTTATGTTTCTTGACATTAGTCTAGTATGTTGTATTGGCTTTGGCAATTGTTTTTATTATTATCTTTTGACTTGGTTAGAGCTTTGACTAAATCTTGGAAAAAACTTGGAAATGGTTGTTTGGAAACCCCTCGAGGAAAGTTTTGAAAAGGACCTTAAACTTGGGTCCAAGTCAAGTAAATAATTGTTAATCATTGTGATTAAGACCTTGATTAAGGTCATGGGTTAATCATTTGTGTTTAACATAAGAATTAGACCTGGATTAAGTCAAAGTACGTGCTCATTTGATTGTTTATGTTTGCCTTGCAAAGCATAGTTGAGTCGTTGACCTCAGGCTTAGAGGCAATGGAGGATTTAGGGCTCGATGAGCATCATGGAGTAAGTGGTTGAGGAAATTGCGAGTAACAATACGTTTCTGCGCAAATTTCATTAAGGTATTATGATTCCCTACTTCTAGGTGCCCACGATGCCAGCATTAAGGAAGAGCCTTGTTAAGGGCATCTTTCTTTGATTTTTAAGGGGATTTTTGTGTAAAAGGATATACACACATAAGGGAACCAGGAAGTAGGGAGAGAGGAAGCAAACGACAGAGTGGAGCCATTGTTGTTTCAGGGGAGTATCCTCTTCTAAACTAGAAAACACTATTCTTAAGAGTGTTATTTTATTTTGGAACCTTGCTAGCAATTGTCATTCCTTCGAGTCTCAATATACATGTGTATATGTATGCAAGTGGTATACGTATACAGATATATACACTACGGAAGCTTGCCAAGGGTTACCATCCTTACTTTCTCTAACCTCTTGGTAGGTTTTGGGCAAATCTAATAATAGTTTTAAATAAAAGGGATTTTTGATTAAAAATGCCCTTGATATTCTCTATTTATGTTGTGCCTCAAACAGAATTTTGGGCATTAAGTGGTTAACTTACCAAAATTCTTTTGGGTCACCAAACCCAATAATTTATATGAAACCTTATATAAGGCAAGTCATTAGAATTATTACTAATATTCTAGTTGTTATTAGTTGGCCTTTTGAAAGGAAAATCTCGTAATACAAAGCAACAAACTTTATAATATTGCTTGTGAAGGATTTGGGTCTATCATATAAGAGACCCTAGCCAGCTAAACAATAATTATTAAACATTGTGTTATTACTCTTGCAATAGGGGTGTTAAAGATAAATATTCCATAAGTAGAAGGCGTACTAATTGATAAATTAAACTAGCCTGCTTTATTCAGATTGTCCGATTATGGTTTGTATGAGCATAATGATTTACCCATTCTATGTGGACTGCAGTGGCTGTTTTTACCTTGTTATTTTGTTAATGAAAAGCCAATGTTGTGCAGAACTTGAAATATAAAAGTATGATTCCTATCGAGTTCACCATGGATATTATGGGATGATCAGTGGTGAAAAGTTCTTGTTTGGGTTTTATTATGCCTTTGATTGAAGTACCTTCAAGATGGTGAACATTCTTTGTTGAGTTGTAACAAATTCCATATTGTTGTTGCTGATGAAAATTGCATCTCTCCCATACCTAGGCTATTTAGGTTGAAAAAAAGACTTGAATGTTGTAGGAAGTATGCAAGTTAAGGAAGATATTTGGTATCATGTTATGACTTATTGTATTCAATATGATTACTTGTGACCTTTTTATGGTTCTAATCTGTATGAGTTATTATTCTTAGATAGGTGTAGTAGAGTTTAGAAGAGTACACTTTGCCAGTCTATACTGACTTAATCCTTTTTGGTTTTCCTTGTGATAAGAACAGGGTGAAGAATTATCAGAAATTTTAAAGTGGTGTAGGGTTACTCGTCATTCTGCTACCATTCTTATGATGCTTGATTGATTGTGAATCTACCATTACATGAAATGGAATATTAGGGGCATTTGATCTGGTTATCTTGATTTTGTGTAATAGGAATGCTTGCAATATGATCATTTACCCTGATTGTATTATCTTTCGTTAGGCATAGATGCCTGGAATGCTTGTGATTGGAATTCTTTAATTAAATGGAATTATTCCAGCCTATACATAATGTCTTTTGGTATGGTATCGAGTTACTGAAATTGTTAATTTTCATCCGACTATGCTTAAAGAACACGCCACGCTGAGTCTGTTTGTCATAGCTATTGACTCACCTTGTGATGGATTATTTATGTATTTGTTTTGTTGTACGTATCATTTGTGCTCTTCTTTTTGGGCCACACTGAATACAACGCTAGAATAATGGCAGTAACCAATCCTTGTTAATACTTTTACTTTCAGAAAAAAAGAATAACCTCTATTTCAAGGACAGTGGTGGTTTGATTACTTGGCTATATAAAAGTTTAACAATTTTGGTTTTGTGATGTTTTTGGTATGTTCCTACTCTGATTATAATACTTTGTATCAGCCTTTTTAATTTGAATACTATTATGGCTCAATAACTCAGGTTGTCTTTAATTCGGATATGATGATAAGACTAGATCCCATCCCCTCTTGTGGCTATCACTTTTTGATTTAATCATGACATAGCCATACTCGGGAATGTTTCGTGTTGTGTCTGAATCCTTAATAGTAACCAATTATGAACTCGTTGACCTTTTGTAACTTGGCACTGTTATGCCTAGCATGTTAGTCTTGTATGACTCCTTGTGGATCCTTGTTAGACTCCTTGTGGATCCTTGTTAGACTCCTCTTTAAGTTGAGAGGAATATTGTTGTATAGAATTCCATGGTCATTCTTTTTCTTTTTTCTATGAGGAATACTTTGTCTTGTTCTATATACTTTCCTGATATTCCAATTTGGAATAGTATATTGGACAGGATTGTTTGGAGTTATAAATGGATCCTTATG
Organism: Torreya grandis; assembly: GCA_037957365.1. NCBI lineage: Eukaryota > Viridiplantae > Streptophyta > Pinopsida > Cupressales > Taxaceae > Torreya > Torreya grandis. The sequence goes on from JARHVA010005325.1 coordinate 870,215, forward strand.
GAAATCTTCTCTTGTTAACCTGCTATGGTTACGTTCTTGCAAACAAGGCGATTTGCTTGACTTGATACCCTTGCCCTGAAGTAATCAGCTCGGGTTATTAAGGTTGAGTACCATGTTGGCGCTTGCCTTAAGCTATGCTTTATGCAAAGAAAGAACATCTTGTTATATCTTGCAGCGCGGGTTATGATCCTTTGTACTAATGTTTAAACTATTAGAGTTTGGTTCTGTTGAGTTTGTTTATGCTTGGATGATTGCATTGCATACAAGAAACCATTCCTTCTAGTAACTCGAGTTGTATTCCGATTTTCAGCTCTTTAGTTTTAAAAAGGAAATTGCTTAATAAGCATTGTTCGCATTGAACCTTCGTTAAATCTAGAACATTATCTAAAGATTCTAAACTACAGTGTAGAGCGCAGTCACTAGAAATCAGTAACCTTGGAGCATGTATATGATTCTAGCTCGATTGCACTTTAGTCAGTTTGGTGAGTTGGGAAATCGTTGTCTATATGCTGTCATATTTAGGGTAAAAACTCTAAAATTATTGATGACAGCTAATTGTAGCCTTGATTGTTTGTCTTTGGTTGCTTAAAGCTTGGTTTCACCCTGCTAAGTATGAAAGGCGGTTTGGGAATTCCAAATTATATTTTTCTAATAACTTCATGTCTGCCATAATCATCATAATTGCCTAAGTTGATGACTTAACAAGGAGTTTGATGGAACCCCATTTTCAATTTGGATTAGAATGGATGCAATTATTCTTTGTTTAAGTAATGTTAGCTTGCTCGCATTTTGGCTTAGATTAGAACTTCATCAATAAATTCCTTTACCGCTTAAAGTTGGAACAAATATTGAAGTAGCTTACTTTGACGGAAGAACCTTGAATTTGCGTTTCTTACCAGTCAAAGGCCACCACACTAGACCGTGGATTCATAAAGGAAAACTTGTAATTATTGTCTTTTCAAATGGTGTGCTTTGGGTTTATACTTTCTTTGTGGAGGAACATACACGCAAATTTTAGATCAGTGGCTTGTATAGCTTGATGATTGTTTGATATTAGTTGTTGACTTTTCATGCATGGTTAATGAGGCTTTTTATCTTTCACCCAGAGTTTGCATAAAGGATAATGACTTCCCTGACTGGGAATAAGGAACTCCAAATCCATTATGTACAACAAATACACAAGTGAATAGTATTGCATAGTAAACCTTTTCCGTACACCAATGATGGTCTTCTTGGAATTCCTTGTTAATTTAAACTTAGCAGGAGTATTTGCCTTTTTAAGGGTACTATGTTAGTTTTTGTATACCCTAAGCTTGTATAACCATGGGTGATCAACATAGAACACATGGCGTCTTATGAGCATCAAGTTAGAAGGTAATGGCTATTCTGTTTTATCACTTGAATGAATTATGGAATAATAAGTTTAACATATACCCTAACTCTATGCATAAGACAAAAATTTTAGGAGCCTTAAACCATATTCCAACGTACGGCTAACATGCCTTTGGGAAGTTGTGTAGCGTTAAAGGAACCCATAAGAGTCAATAATGATCATGGTATATGGTCAATCTAAGAGGGTTTAAAAGGGGTTTCTCCGCACTGTAACTAATTTGCTGAAGGAGTAAACTTTAAACCCTAACTGGCTGATATCCAGGTGTACTTGAATGGCAAGTAGCTGACTTGTTATATGAATTAAAGTTGTTTGGAAATTATGATGGAGCCCTATTGAAATTAAATCAATAGTTAAATAAGATTAGTTTATTGCATTGTTTTATAATATGGCACCTTTTGATTAATTTAAAGATCTTAGTCTTGACCTTGGCATAATAAAAGGGAATATGTGTCTAACATGAATATGAGTTCCTTAAGGATGTCACCCATGGTCATAATACCTGATGTTGCGAGTTGAGATTTAAGGGAATTTTGGAAGAGTGCATGGGAGAAGACATGCATCATTGATAAGGTAATATGGCATATATTTAAGGGGCAGCATTCACTATGAGAGATGACTTACACCTCGAATGGGGCAATAAGGGTGTGGCTGCCTGTAACAATATACCTAACAATAACCATCCTCAGTAAAAGCTGAAGGATGAACCACCATGGCTTAAATGCTGAATTTTCTTTAATAGACTTATGGTATTTGTAATCTATTAGAATGATTTTTAATGTAGTATTTGTTTTGCCTTGGATATATTCGTTGTGATTAAAAGGTAGATTCTAATGTTGCGGTCAAATTGTACCTTATAAAGTAAATCACTTGAAAAAAATTGGTTCACGTGTCCTCATTTATTTGAAATTTTGAAGTTCAAATTTTTGAGGATGTGGCATCATTCAATAGAACGAAAGGGAGTCCTTTAGGCACTCGACCAATAGGAGAGGAAGTTGGGGGGTCCACTGACACACTCAATGACAAAAGAAGAGATGGACTAACTGTAACCTTAAATCGACTCCCATAAAAAAGGAAATGGCAAAATTGATGAAAAAATGCTCTTAGATAGTGCATGAAATGGCCTTGACTCTCAACTTCTTTAGTTAATATTTCAAGTCATTTGTGTAACCCTTCATTTAGTTGCCTTTAACATGATGCATGTGATCCCAACAATTTGTTTAATAACAAAAGGGTTGTCTCTAGGGTCATACGAGAGGACAGACCAAGTGGAGGACGAATGCAATAATGCTCTAACCCATATTGACTATAGTGAAATCCAAACGACTATTGGGAAACAAGGGAGGGACTATATATATAGACATAACATGATTGACCCAATTAAGTGCTCTCCTTCTATAAGCGATGAGAGTAATAGTCGTGCCCTTGTCTTGCTATCTCATAACGGGTAACACCAAGGCAGCTATCTCATCTCGAGTTCCACTGGGGCAACCATCTCACTCGTTATCTCACAACACAGGTCGACCATAACACATTGGCCAAAATAAGTACCTATATGGATTCCCTCTCATTTGCATTCCAATCATATTGCTTTCCTCTCATTCATACCTTGGTTGATATCCTTCAAACACCTTGTCAAGAAAGGTCCCCAAATCTATTAGTGTCACTATACCAAATACTATATTGATGCTTTATTATTTGTAAGCTAGCTAGATTGGTTGAGATTGATGGACAAGGATGAACATTCGAACTAGATTGATGGATGGTCGAGGACAAACATTCATCAATCTATTTGTAAAAATGGGTTGATAAATCCAAAAAGACAAACTATGGTGATGCAGCAAAGGCTAGTACCATCCATGACTAGATCCACTCCCTCTCCCTACCTCCTTTGTCTATCAAAGCACCCTACGGTCAATGAGACCCTCTCCTCCTACAGGTTGTCAATCAAGCACCCTGAAGGCCATAATAGCATTGAAGTGATCTCCATCTCCCTAAACCCAATACCAATCAACAGGTGGAGATGGATGGTGTGGTTGATGGCCTTTAAACAACATCTCCTTCGATATTAAATGTTTGAATTTCACAAGTTGTTGGCCTACAAATTGCAAAACCCAACTTGATTCCCTTGGTGTCAATCAAGTGATCTGGATAAGATAACGAGAAATAGTCCTTCACTCCCCCAACTCCATGATTTGATTCCTTCACTACTTTTGAGTTCCAATATGTCTCCTCCATCCCAAACCCACTTGAGATTTCAAGATTTGAATCCTTCATCCCAATATTCATTCATATTATATATGTAATGCTAAGTTTAAGCAACATCAAGAATGGGCGCTTGGAAAAAAACCAACGACGAAAATGAACATGACTTATGAATGGAGCATGGCCAAGTAGTTAGGCATTAGTTAGCTTGATTCTTATGAGTATCAACAATAGCCCAAATTTATATAGATATTAACAAGGGCTCTCTACACAGTTTTCCCTTTCCCGTTCGAATCATGTTGGTTCCTTGAACAATCATGAGCATCTTGGCCCCCACCTGATCATTCTCTTACTTATTCATCCAAGCTCTTATCTAATTGTTTATCATAACTAAGCTAATCATTAGTCCCAATGTTTGGTGTACCCAAAACTCAATGCCTACCATATCGAAATCGGTGTGCCTTAATACCCTATATCACACTTAAATGCTTACTTGGACAAAAATTATCCATCTATGGTATCATCTTGTGTACCAATTAAGTGAAGTATTGGCTCAGCTCCATTTTAATATCCCTTATGGTTGAAGGTCTTTTGTTGGGAGAGATATGTGCTCAACCTTCTTATACATGCTCTTGTTGTTCCCCCATCTTACAAGATTATGTGCTCTAGGGCCTTTAGAGCATTTAAGTTAAAACCATGTGGGAAGTTAGTTAGTTGTTTGTCTCCAAACATAAGGAAGTAAATATACAAAGCCAAAAGGACCCCAATGTTTGACCCCAACTATAGTGGGTCTCCTCATCACCGTAGTAGCCATCTTACCACCATAAATGGTTTTCTTGTTTGTTGCCCCAACCTTGTTGTAACCATGGGCGGGCATCAGTTGTAACCATAGGTTGAGGGAATTGTCGATCAAGTGCCCTGGGCCTCCTCTCCTTCTTGCTCATTTATGCACAAGCAATGGGGAATTTATTACAGCTTTGTTTTCTGACAACTTGTTTCTATTATATATGTAATAATAAGGGAACTGATGAATGAATCTTGGGGTCAAGAAATTCTTGGTATGGGGGAATGAGGGAAGAACTTGGAATCATGAAATCTCTAGTGTTGGGATGACTGATTTTGTCACAACTCGTTCCCTCTTGTTGATCAGAAAGACATTTATTTAATTTAATAAATGTTGGGAAATAAACCGGAAGCACACAATTTGATTACTAAACCAAGCAACTTAATATGCGGAAATTAACCAGATTCACCAAGTAACTAGAATTCAGAATAACACAAGATATGAGAGACAATACACAACTTGTATTAACACTTTATACAGAAAAGAATACAATAAAGAAGATGCCACTTCTTCTCCACCACCTTACAGAGGTTTCCCACACCTCAAGTGAACAGTAATTCTTCTCCCCAAAGCTCTCCCTCTCAGGTCCCAACACCCAACTCAAATACAGAGTTGGTGTTCACCTCCCGTGCTCCACGCACAACACAAGTGCTTCACGCACTCCACAAGTACTCCACGTACTCCACAAGTACTCAAGGTACTTCAAGTAGATCTCCCATGAACCTGCAATAACCTGCACTTCAACAGACCATACTTATGGAAGGAACTCCCTTGCCTTCCTCTCTTGCTCTATCCGAGTACACACCTGTACTCCAAGTAGATCCTGCCTGATACTGCTCCCTGTTGTGTTGCTGTCTATATGATCCTGCACACCTGCAAATCAAACACGGTTCTGCTCACCTGTGAACCTTGACCTTGCACACACATACACCTGCAGATCAACGATCTTACTTACCATGTAGATCACTCTACACCCTGAAGAACCCTTGTCCTTGCCTCACCAAGTCCTTATGATTCTCCAACCAGTACCAAGCTTGGCACTGATAGGGAACTAGGAGGAGCACCCTTACTCACTTCACACACAGAAGGAGCAAACTTTGCTCAACTCAAACTAGAACAACTTTTCCAATACAACCATGAGTCTATTATATAGATCTCATCCAAACAATGATTAGACATCTAATTACAATAATTAGATCCACAGCTCTCAGTCTAAAAATAGCTCTCTTCATGCAAACACTTGGTTCGTTAGCTAACTGCCCGTAATTAGCTCGCAGTCGAACCACACAGGGGACCGACGTCGGTCCCTGTCTGCCTGGAGGTGACCGACGCCGGCCGACCCATGACCGACGTCGGTTGCTTCTCTTCACTATCCTGCCGACGTCGGCTGATCAGACCGACGCCGGTTGCTCTGACGCTCAGCAACCTTCAGCAACCCCTCCAATGGCCTTCTCCATGTCTGCATCAGTGAAGCTTTTAGCTCCACAACCTAACAATAAACCATATGCAGACATGTTTTAATCAGTTTGATTAATTCTATCTATAACATTTGTTGCTAACATTACTATATTGATTAAGCATATTCTCCTCTAATTCGGATTTGTTTAATAAAGCTTTTGATTAGCAATAATGATTCATGTTCGAAGATTGTTAATCGCATTGATGATCAGATTTTTCGTATCATAAGTTATTAATATTATTTATCAATGTTCTATTATCAGTTTATCAATTTGGCTCGGACTAACTACTTCATGGTCTCCTAATGTGGGCACAAGACTACCCCCTCACAATGATGAGCTTCTGAGGCCAACACAATTAAGACAAGCATTTGAAGTGCTACCTGAGTTGTGATTGCAGGATTTTGTGCTTGTTCTCTAGTTGCATTTTATTATGCTTGGTAATCACATGGTTTTCATCTAAGTTCAGCTTGGTGGCAGTCTTTGATATTTTTATACGGGATCTTCACTTAACAGAACTTAGCAATCTTCTTTGCCTTGTGCTTTCACCTTCCTTATCTCTTTGAGCTGGTCTTAAGGGCTTTTGTTGGCCATTCAGCCACAGATCTAGAATATAACATTATTATTAATTATTGGAGTAGTCTCGAGCTTTTGATGGAGTAGATTCAGGAGTGCATGTAAAGGCACGATGTAATATTTAACTTCAGTCACCTTGTTGTTAAGATTTCTTGTGCTAGGAGTTATATAAGGCACGGTTATGGGGAAAGATTCGTTATTGCTTATCTTGGGGGTGGAAAACTCAATGGTGAGGGATAGTTTGCATAGAGTTTTGAGGTGACAAAAAAGACAGGGGTTGTTAAGTTTTTGCATTCAGTTGAGGCTTGTGTCTTTACTCATCAAAAGCAGGCATGTATCTTGATACTGCTAACCTTACCATCATATGTTTTTGAAAGAGATGCAAAAAAAAAAAAATTATTTATAATGTGTAGATGATTGGTTAGAAACCCTGATGGGTGATGAGTAATTTTACTATTAAAAACCTTGGATGTAATCTATCCTGACCATACACAATCTATAAGCTAGTTGTCATTTGTTTATAATATAGAGCAATTCTATTTGAGTGGTATCAAAGCCATATTCCTTAATGTTCTAGCATTGAGAAGGAGATCTAACTTGATCTAGAATTCTAGTTTCATTTTGTAAGCATATAATTTTTCTGTTGCCTTGTTGTTTGATTCATGTCTAAGAGCATCAAACCTATTGTTTTGATATTGTGATAAGGCATTATACTGCTCACAAGTCTTTGGATACCCAGACACACTCGCAGTCCCAGAAAATTATTGCTGAAGAATGGCAGAATTCTCTCGTGCTGCAGATCCTCAAGGATTTAAGATCTTGAATGAAGTAGAAGTTGAAGGATATTTTAGTCTGGATTTTCAGAACATTGATGAAGAGGTGTTTGAAGCCAAAAGTTCTTTTGAAGCGCTTGCTATAAATGTCACAGAAGATAATCTTTCAGGTACTCTCATCAATTTTAAGTCTTCTGATGTTAAACCATCTAGTGTATGTAAGAAATCTCAATTAGATTCTAAGGGCAAGAATCTGTTAAGTAAATTCTTGTACAAAATTACATATAAGTCATTTGTGAAGCCTCGTGTAAAAACTTTTGAAATTACCTTAGAATATAAGCCAAAAAAGAATTATCAAACCTACTTCTAGTTTTTCCCAGTACTGAGATTGAATATATCCGTAGTCATGACGATGTACAATTTGTTCATTTTGGCTTCATTCGTGTCTATATTAAACCATTGTTCAAAGAAAACATTAAACCTGTACATTACCTTGCTATCTATGATCGTCGTCAATCCAATTTTTCTCGTGCCTATCAATTATCCAGTTTATCACAGTTAAACAATGGTCATGTTTGTTATGAGTTTTGTCCTAACCTATCAGTGAGTGCACGTGATAAAGGATGCACAGAAGCTAAAGTTGGAAGCTTGGATAGTTGGGGTCTATTTTCTTCTGTATATGTTCTTGACATTTGGTCCATTCCAGTATGCAAGCCTAATTATTCAGGTTCTGTACTCTATGACAAACACTAGCCACCCTGGAATCATAGAAAATCTTCCATATGCTCGCAGACTGAGTGGTACAATTCAATTGCAGAAGGGTTTGATTAATTCTATTCCTATACTTGCTGAATGGAAACTTGATTGGTTGAAATATGCCATGCGAAAGGATAAACATCAATCTAAATTTGTTCATTCTGTTGATGGAAATAAAGTCCATATCCTACCTAGGAGTATGTCTTATAATATTTCTTCTAAGCATAGAGAATCTCCTAGACATAGCTATTCTAGCCAGTCTAACAGAGAAATCTGATTGTTGAGTTAGAAGACGAAAAGATTAAGCAAGGTGAAAAAAAGTTTCCTCCTTTGTCAATGTCTGCATTACCAAGGGATAAAACCCTTGAATTCTATCTGGAAGTTGATGTTACCTTCTATAGAGGTGGAAGATGGCCTCCACTAAAAAGGATATTAAAAGTCTGAAGAAGGAAAAGTCTGTTACTTTTCCTATGCTTTCCAACCTAGTAATGTTGAAGAAAAGAAGCCATCTAATGAATTCAAACATAGAAACTATGTTGCTCGTTTTAATTCTCACTTCCCAAAGAATTTTGATGATCTTTGTCGAGATGTATAGAGAATTAGAAAATCTATAGACATTGTACATACTATTAGTAATTTTGTGTCATTTCTCAGGAATTTTGTTCACGTTGTATATGATCATGTAGATAAATGTCTGAACATTGTCTATTCATCTGCTGTCAAGATTGATAGTATTCAAGGCTCTATAAACACTGTCTAGAGTTGTACACAATATTGATAGCCAATTTGACCAACTTGTTCAAAGTATTTCTTGATTGGAAAAAGAAGAGAAAACGAGACGAATCATTGGCCTTGCCTTCAACCTCTGACTGTAGTCTACAAAAATTAAATTTTAGTCCTAGATTACATGCTGCTTTGATAGAAAAACATCAGATCAAGCTAAGTAAAACTGTAGAAAAGAAGGATGAGTAATCTAAATCCCTTATGCAGAGAGGTTATGTTCCTATTCAACCATGGTATCTGAATATTGATGATCTTCTAGATCCATAATATGAAATAACTAGTTGGTGTAATTGTTTTAAATCCATAGCCATTGCTGGTGGAATGGATGAAGCAACTATTGTTGGTCTAGCCACTAAATATTTTTGGGGTACTGTTGGAGCTTGGTGGGATAGTTTAGGAGAAACTCTACAAAATACTCGGGGTTTTCTTCAAGTTGAACCAATGAAAGCCCCATATGGTTTGTTATTAGCAAAATTTATTCCTCCACGTCTGAATAAGAATACTAAAGAAGCTAAATGGTTCATGAGAATGAAGCTTTGTGACTTATCACAATTTGAAGATTATGCTAAGCGAATCAAGAAGCTTGCTTATTCCTCTAAGTGTGTTCAATCTGATGTTGTAAAAATACATTTCTTAAATTTTTTGCCATTTAATATTTGCAGATAAGGCTTTGCTTATGTATAGCATAAAGGACTTGCAATCGATACTTGTGCATTAGCCGATATTATTGAATTTGCCCGATATCAAATTTTAACCATTATCTCTGATGCTAAAGCCATTACCAAACTTGGTAAACATCAAGCTAACCGCCTTGCACCCAAATTCCCTAAAGTTGCTCCTTATGGTTGTAACCAATATGTACATAAATCTAAACAATAGTTCAAGCACAATAATCTTACTTTCCGCAAATGTTATTTTTCTCGCCAACACACACATGCACCGAAACACATACGTGCGTCGATGCCGATTTCCTTGTCCTCAATCTAATAAAATCATTTGCTATATTTGTCACCAGCCTGGCCATAAAGCTCTTGACTATAAATGCAAAAATCCCGTAGTCAACGTTGTTTATTCTTGTAATTCAACAGCGTGGTGGGATGTTGTTGATGAAAATGAAGATCTGTACAAGGATGAAATCTATGAGCCTATCATAGACGAAATTGAGGATGATGAAGACGAAAGAGAACCAGGTGATCAACCTGATGAATTAGATGCTTTGGTTGATGATCTAGAAGAAGAATGTCCTGCTTTTATGCAGAGGCCATGGATGCCCTCTAGTGAAGGAAGCTCAAGAAACTCTCGAGGATGAAGAGGAAGAAGACCTTGTAGACCTCTTGTACCAGAACAAAAAATAAGAGGTCGTTACCCAGGAAGAGGCCAACAAACTCCACATTTCAGTCGACCCCCAACTATTCACCCTCCAAGTCCATTGCCAATTGCTTTTCCTAAAATCTTTAGAGCTAGTGGTCAATGGATGAAAGATAAATTTAGTTTCTTGCTCAGTGATGAAGTTGTGACAGTACGCTTTGCACCCACATGGGATGAAGATCTTTGTCATGAAGATCCCTACACAGAAGTAAAAGAAGAAAAAACATATGATGCAGACACAGAAGCTATTGAGTGGGAACATGTCCAGTATAGGATGAGCTGGGGAGAAGAGTCAAATTGGGAAGGACTTCAGCGTGCTAAACAACATCCACAATGCTCAGATCCTGTCAAGTGCAGATTGGTATGTTCAACCACACCTGTGTCTACAAAACCTAAGCCTACATACATAGCTCAATTGATTAATGGCAGGTATGCACAATTTGTTTCTATCCAAATTAATCATAAGCAAATTGATGCTCAAATTGATACTAGTACTTCTCTTTCATTCTGCAAATCAGTGGTTTTAAATGATTGGGAAAAAAACAGACGAGCAGCATGGTTACAAATCCTTGTACATCCAAGGAAATGGGTTTCCCTGTAATAAGTATAAACACCAAGAACCCATCATTATACAAAATAAGACTTTTTACTGTGATTTTTTTGCTCATGATTAGTTGCCAATAGACTGTTTGTTAGGAGCATTTATAGATCAATACTCACCATATGGTAGTACACCTAAAAGTGTTTTGTTTACCATTAATGGAGAAAGGATAAGAGCTCCTAGATTAATCTATGTCACAGAACAATATCCCAACAATACAGCACTTAGCCAAGCACCAAAAAATTGTCTTAGATAAAATTGTGAAAATAGGACAAAAATTAAAAGAAGATATATATTCCAATGACCCTCAAAAATTTTGGAACAAATCAATGCCTACCATGAGAATTATCCTGGTAGAAGGAAAACAAATGAAGATAGAAAAAAAAATTCCTATCCCTGCACATAACTATCAAGTTATGGAGAAAGCAATTAAAGAATTGTTAGATGTTGGTTTTATTGAATCTAATACATCTTATTGTTGTTATGCATTTATGGTCAATAAACATTCAAAGCAAAAAAGGGGAAAGAAGAAAAGTCATAAATTACAAACCATTACTCTGCCATATCCTTACTCTATTCCTGATAAATCTTATTTGTTACATAAAGTCTCAAATTGTAAATATTTTTCATAGTTTGATTGTAAGTCGGGATTTTATCAGATCAGAGTCAAGGAGGAAGACAGACCAAAGATAGCATTTAGTTACCCATTTGGACATTTTCAGTGGAAAGTGATGTCTTTTGGTATTATGAATGCACCTACATATTTTCAGAGTTTTCTGGTTAAATTTTTAAGAAGTATGACATATTTCCTATATGTTTATATTGATGATATCTTGATATTCAGTCAAACATTAGAAGACCATTTTAAACATTTGAAGAAATTCTATGACATTGTTGTGAATGTTGGTATAGTACTTTCTGAAACTAAGATCAATTGTTGATTGTAAATTCCTCAGTATGAAAGTAAAAAACAGAAAGCTTGAGGTGCAAACTCATATCAAGGATAAAATTCTTGAATTCTCAGAACAGTTGGATAAAAAGCAATTGTAAGCATTTTGGAGAATTCTAAACTATGTAAATAGTTTTTATGCAAATAGTGGTATAGATAGATATTGCTTACAAGAATTACTGAAGAAAAATCATAAATACATATGGACTGATGAACATAGTAGAGGAGTCCAGGGGATAAAACATAAAGCAGTCAATCTCCCTAAACTTCATGTTCTGAAATTAGAAAATTGTGTTATTGATGTTTCAGATATTCCCTGGGGAGGAATCCTTTGTTGCATAAAAGATAAGAAAAAATATGTTTGTGAATATATCCCAGTGGAGTATTCTCAGATAATGTAAAGAAATGGATTTCCTCTGATAAAAAAATCTATGCAGTAAAGAAATGTCGAAAAAAATTTGCTCTTAGATTAATGCATGTGCCACATTTTGAAATCAAAACTGACTGCACCAGATTCTTGACATTTAAAGAGAATGATCATGGTAGAAAAGATGGTCATGGAAAATATGTCAAATGGCAGGACTTTCAATCGTTTTAATTACACTGCTTAGCATATTTCTGGCCAAAAGAATGTAATTACAAGGACCTCATGGATCGACCACAAGGACCTCAAAGGCCACAATTCACAGTCGAAAAGGTAAAATGTGTCAAGTTTGATGCCCTCTCTCTCCCTGTACAAATAGAAATATTTAGGTATGTGGTTATCAAGAGATATCATACGATATGCAAACATATAATGCAAGAATTAATATCATCTAAGGCATGAAGTATAGAATATTTTGGCTTGCATAATCATCTAACCATTAGAAAACTAAATTCTGAATTATTGTGTTAAAAGTTTGTAGATTTGATTTACAGGCCATATTATTGGTGGAGTATCAAGATTGAAGAACAATTGAATGATTATTTAATCAGGTTTGTAACTTTTTATGTGGTCCTCCTATCCTTAGACTTCATGGTCCATATCCATCTGAAAGGCTTATTGCATCTATTGTAATCAGAAAAATATTAGAATGGGATTCAGAAATGCAAATGTGTATGAATTCCCACAGCACTCTTTGTATGTCATTTTGAGAATTATAATTCTTCTTCAATATTACATGTAAATTCAAGTCAATAATGTCAGAAGACAACCTGCACTATGTTGAAAGATTCATTTTTGAAGGACAAGGGTCAAATCAAGTAGGCCCTAGCAGTTCATCCTCATTTGATGATGATCAAAGGCAAGTACAACATCTTTATCTTATCTCTTCATCATCAACATCTTCATAATGCACATCTCTTTATTGAGTGCAGTCTGCTTTATGTAAATATTGTTGACAATTTTGCCCCCATAGGGCAAATTGTCACCCCTACTATTCGAAACTTTGCTATGGTGCCAAGTTTGTCTTGTGAATCAATTTTGGGGTCCTTAAATGTGCATTTACAACGACCCAAGTGGCCATCTACAGGGAGGTATAAGCCAAAGTGGCATCTACAACCAAGTGAAGTTTAGTCATTCAGAGGGCTCCAAGGAGCTTTCTTGATTATAGCCAACGCAATGTACAAATACAGCCATGCAAATGATGACGAAAAGGTCTCCTACGGCCATGTAAATTCTGATGGACTCCTACGGCGATCATATAGAGCATACAGTTCGTTCAAAAGGACACATGCAACAGTTTTAAGAGGGCCATGCAAATGATGACAAAAAGATCTCCTACGGCCATGTAAATTCTGATGGACTCCTACATCGATCATATAGAGCATACAGTTCGTTCAAAAGGACACATGCAGAAGTTTTAAGAGGATTTTTTATCTCCTAAAAACGTCATCTACAGCAGTTTGGAAGGGTTTTTCTCCTCTTTTAAGCATCACATACAGCCAAAAGCCAAGACATACAAGCTGTAAGTTCATTTATTTTGTCTAAGCAAAGATTTTTTTGGGGGTTGTAAGAGGAAAAGTATTTCTTCAGACTTTTTGTCCGAAGGAAAGAGCTCTCAGAGGACAATTGCAAAAGTCCCGAAGGGTACGTACCCTTCGGGAAGGTTCACTTAGAAGAGCCACAGGGGATTCATTTGGCAAAAAAGGATCAAGGCAAAAATCCCGAAAGGCACCTGCCCTTCGGGAACATTTCGGAAGGTGCCCTTCAAAAACCCTGAGAAAATATAAACAAGGAAAAAAAGAAAAATTGAAGGATATCCTTTGGACAAAAAGTCCGAAGGATTAACTCAGGAAAAATGCAAACAAAAAAGTCTAAGAGAAATAGAAGCCAGGGCAGACATTTTTTCTGCAATAAATGAGACAAGATAAAAGTCCAAAAGAATTCGAAGGAACAAAACCAAAGAGATGACAGCAAAATGAGCCAAGAGAACTTTGAAAGAATAAAGTTCGTAAAAATTGCATACACAAAAGTCCGCAGAAAAAAAATGAGTCAACAAGGGATAATCCGAAGGAAAAACAAAGAGAAAAGCAAAAAGTCAACGAAAAAGCCAAAAATAAAGGCTAAGGAGATAGCCAAGAAATCCAAGGAAATATAGACTAATATAGACAAAATAAATCCAAATATAGAATCCTGCCAAAAATAGACACGACACGAACAGGCAGACCAAAACAAGAGACAGAGTCAACGTGGAACTCCATGCAAGCAAAAGCTATTTTCGATTGACTGGTCAAAGCTTTAGTTGACTGGTTGTGAAGTCAAGCTCATCTCCACGTCAAACTCGTGCTTTCAAACATTCAAACAGCTCAAGAGGAAGTCCATATTTGGAGGTGGGCGTAGCATTTTGCATGATAAGAGTTTGATTCGTCAAAATTAGCCTACCGTCCATAACATTCCATGCATGATGCCTAAATAAAGAATAGCCTAAGCTTAGCCACCATCCATTTCAACGCCAAAGAGCTAGTTTCTAATTTTAGACACGTTTCAGCTGAACATGCACAAGAAAAGTCAAACGTATGATTCCACCGTCCAATTCTAGCGCCTAGGAGCTTTCATGCAAAGAGGAAGAAGACAAAATAGACTTTTGTAAACGCTGAGTTAGACGGATTTAGCTCTTCTATTTTCAAACGCCAATCTCTTGGCTTTTTTTAATTTTCTATATTAATGGCTTTTCAGCCTTAGATAAATCATCCCTCTTTTGGCAAGAAAACTTCTGCTAAAGATTGTGTTGTAACCTTTTTCAGGATCAATAAGAAGAGGACTATATTTTTTTAATTTCAAACAGCTGGTATAGTGTACTTTTGTTATAGATTTGCCTAAGTAATAAATTTTCTTTCTTCCTTGTCAAATCTAGATTCGCACCTAGTTACTAGCTGGTCATTTATGCAGATTATGTTCTGTGTTTGAATGTCTTGTGTTGAGTCTATAGTGGATATTAGTCGTTGTTAGTGCCTTCAATCAAGGCTATTCTATCATTTCCCTCAAGCTTAGATCATTAGACAGAACCTTCTCGTGAAATACTTATGCGTATTGATCAATTGGAGTTGAAATATAGCCTTTTCCTTG
This sequence comes from Torreya grandis, assembly GCA_037957365.1. Lineage (NCBI taxonomy): Eukaryota > Viridiplantae > Streptophyta > Pinopsida > Cupressales > Taxaceae > Torreya > Torreya grandis. Next base: position 885,464 of record JARHVA010005325.1, read on the forward strand.
TCTGAATCAGTGTTCTTAGAGGTTCAATTTGAGTGGATCAAGCAAATTAGGTGTATCACCATTTTAGCTAGGATTTCTTTCAAGTTCTTTCTCTCTTTTTCTGCAGGCAGTTTGTAGCGTAGAAATTGAGATCCTCATTGATACATCTTACAGGAACCAACCTTCTCTGGAGGTTCTTCTCACCATTGAGTCATCCACCCTCATGATAAGATCCCATTGTTTTAACTGGTGCGAAGATTAACCATTTCAGCACGTCTTCGATTCAGGGTGCAACTCCAGGTTGAAAATAGTTTTTTGGCACGTCCGATGGGACCTATTGGAGCTGGTCTTGATGAAATTGCAGTTGCAACAATGTTCTTCAAGAAGTATTTGGTGATTCCAAGCTCAAGCAATTGCTTCTAATAGTTCAAGCACAGTTTCCACGTAAGTCTATTTTTATTGTATTATCATGAATGAATTTTGATGGCTGTGTATGAAGAGAATTCCTATGCTATGTTTCCTTATCAGCCCAATGATGGATCATACCACCCTTGTCATGATACCTATGAGCCTTTATATGAGCCTAATCAGCCTTATCAAGAGTATTATCGAAGCTATGTTGAGCCTTATCAAGTTTCTCATGATCCTTATTATCAAGAGCATGAGTCTTACCTTGTGAGCCATATCAGTCCCAGGACCAAATTTCATCTTCTCCATATGGCTACGATGTTGCATATGAGCAGCCTTGCCTTCAAAAAATAATGAACGAAATAGAGCTCAGAATACTAGCATATGCAAGAAAGGTTTGCTCTAACTTTCAATATGAGGAAGTGAATGGTTTATTTCAAAATGTGTCCAATGATCCAAAAGAGATAAATGGGCTGTGTATTCTTGTATTGAAAAAGATGGAGGTCTGGGAGAGGCAGAAAATCGAGTTAAACCAATTGTCTACAAAGGGTTCTTGTGCTTCTTATTCTCATTAAGTTCTTAATCATGCCCAGTGTGTGACAAGGGAGCTTCCTAATTGTATTCAAGAGCCTATTCATGAGACTAAACCTTCCTATAGTCCCCTTTCCTCACCAATCATCCCTCAAGCTCAAGTTGTCCAGGAAGACAAGCAGGTTTCAGACTTTGATGAGGTAATGGCCAAGTGGAAGGAACAGAATACAAAGGTCTTTAAGAGTTTCTCTTTCCCTCATCTTCAAAACTCCCTAGATAATTCCATTGCCCTCAAGATTCCAAAATCTGATCATGATCAACCTCCCATGCTTCATTTTTCCTCGCAAACAAATGAATTTCATCACCCTCCCACCATCTCCCTTCCTCAAGAGGACCCTGATCTCTGAAGGATTGAGAAAGAGGTTGCAGCTACAGGTCAAGTTCTTGCAGAGTGTGTAAAGGATGTTTCAAGTGTGTTTGAGGAAGAATTTCCTATTGATACTTCACTTGAGGTTGTAGTTGAGCATCCAATAATAGTTGTGAGTGAGAAGACTGATTTTGATGCAGAGGAACTTCTAGAGGAGCTAGCACAAATTGAAGTCATACAAGAGTTACAGGGATCTCTTATTGAAGACCCAGATAGCTTTCAAGTTGATTCTATAGATCAAAATGAAGAACGAAAAGATGATTGGCAGTTGTACCTTGAATCTCTTCAGGAGATTGAAGAACTTTGTATGGATATGTTGTCTATTGAAGGACACATTTACAAAAAAATTGATCAAAAATCACCTATTCAAGATCACAATATAGATTGGGTTGCCTACTGAAAGCTCCTTGAAGAGTTGGTGAACTTGCAGCAGTCGATAAGAAGGATGTGGTCACTCAAGAACCATGCATAGATGAGGTATCACTTGACAAGGTGGTAGATGACAAGCAATATGAAAAAGATCAAGGGGTACTTGATGAGTTTGTCTTTGTTGGTGACTGGTTTGTTGTTGATGACTCATCTGAGAAGATGTTAATACAGTTGGTGGCCAAGGAAAATGCCTCATCAAAGGTTATGATTAATAAACACCCTGCTTTGCAACTTGTACCATCTCTTGAAGGAGTGAGTCCAAGAATTTTCCATTTGATCCAGACGGATCATGCTTTATCATGGTTAGCTAGATTCCTTATTTGTTTTTGCTTTCCTCCAAGTGTTGTTCAAGCACAGTTGTTCCATTCAATTTTGTTCCAATAAGTGCTTGTTTGCACATTTGCTTCTTACTTAGTTTTCTTGCTTTCATGTTTTTCCCTTCTTATTTTGAGGGAGAAAGGTTACTTCAGCCAAGGTCGAGAGGAGATTTTTAGTCAAAAATCAGGTTTACCATTTGGGAGTTCGAATAGCATCTATATGGTCTGAGTTCTCTAGCATAGCAGGCATGCTTCCCAATTGAGTCGCCAAAAATGTTGACAATTTTGCCCCCACAGGGCAAATTGTCACCCCTACCATTCGGAACTTTGCTATGGTGCCAAGTTTGTCTTGTGAATCAGTTTTGGGGTCCTTAAAGGTGCATTTACAGCCACCCAAGTGGCCATCTACAGCCAGGTATAAGCCAAAGTGGCCATCTACAGCTAGGGGAAGTTTAGTCATTCAGAGGGTTCCAAGGAGCTTTCTTGATTACAGCCAACGCAATGTACAAATACAGCCATGCAAATGATGACAAAAAGGTCTCCTACGGCCATGTAAACTCTGATGGACTCCTACAGCAATCATATAGAGCATACAGTTCGTTCAAAAGGACACATGCAGCAGTTTTAAGAGGGTTTTTATCTCCTAAAAACATCATCTACAGCAGTTTGAAAGGATTTTTCTCCTCTTCTAAGCATCACGTGTGCCAAAAGCCAAGACATACACGCTATAAGTTCATTTATTTTGTCTAAGCAAAGATTTTTTTGGGGGTTGTAAAAGGAAGAGTATTTCTTCATACTTTTTGTCCGAAAGAAAAATCTCTCAAAGGACAATTGCAAAAGTGCCGAAATGTACGTACCCTTCGGGAAGGTTCACTTAGAAGAGCCGTGGGAGATTCACTTGGCAGAAAAGGATCAAGGCAAAAATCCCGAAGGGCACCTGCCCTTCAAGAAGATTTTGGAAGGTGCCCTTCAAGAAGATTTTGGAAGGTGCCCTTCAAAAAGCCCGAGGAAATATAAACAAGGAAAAAAAGAAAAACTGAAGGAAGGATGTCCTTCGGACAAAAAGTCCAAAGGATTAACTCGGGAAAAATGCAAATAGAAAAGTCCGAGAGAAATAGAAGCCAGGGGCAGACATTTTTTCTGTAGGAAATGAGACAAGATAAAAGTCTGAAAGAATTCGAAGGAACAAAACCAAGGAGATGATAGCAGAATGAGCCAAGAGAAATCTGAAAGAATAAAGTTCGAAAAAATTGCATACACAAAAGTCCGCAGAAAAAAGATGAGTCAACAGGAGATAGTCTGAAAGGAAAAACAAAGAGATAAGCATAAAATCAATGAAAAAGCCAAAAATAAAGGCTAAGGAGATAGCCAAGAAATCCAAGGACATATAGACTAATATCGACAAAATAAATCCAAATATAAAATCCCGCCAAAAATAGACACGACAAGAACAGGCAAACCAAAACAAGAGACGGAGTCAACATGAAAATCCATGCAAGCAAAGGCTATTTTCGATTGACTGGTCAAAGCTTCAGTTGACTAGTTGTGAAGTCAAGCTCATCTTCGAGTCAAATTCGTGCTTTCAAACGTTCAAACAGCTCAAGAGGAAGTCCATTTTTGGAGGTGGGCGTAGCATTTTGCATGATAAGGGTTTGATTTGTCAAAATTAGCCTACCGTCCATAACATTCCATGCATGATGCCTAAATAAAGAATAGCCTAAGCTTAGCCACCGTCTATTTCAACGCCAAGGAGCTGGTTTCTAATTTTAGACACGTTTCAACTGAACATGCACAAGAAAAGTTAAACATATGATTCCACCATCCAATTCTGGCATCTAGGAGCTTTCATGCAAAGAGAAAGAAAACAAAATAGACTTTTGTAAATGCTGAGTTGGACGGATTTAGCTCTTTTTCTATTTTCAAACGCCAATCTCTTGACTTTTTGTAATTTTATATATTAATGGCTTTTCAACCTTAGATAAATCATCCCTCTTTTGGCAAGAAAACTTCTGCCAAAGATTGCACTGTAACCTTTTTCAAGATCAATAAGAAGAGGACTGTTTTTTTTTTTTTTTCAGCAGCTGATATAGTGTACTTTTGTTATAGATTTGCCTAAGTGATAGATTTTCTTTCTTCTTTGTCAAATCTGGATTCGCACCTAGTTACTAGCTGATCAGTTATGCAAGTTACATTCTATGTTTGAATGTCTTGTGCTGAGTCTATAGTGGATATTAGTCGTTGTTAGTGCCTTCAATCAAGCCTATTCTTTCTCTCAAGCTTAGATCATTAGACAGAACTTTCTCATGAAATACTTATGGGTATTGATCAATTGGAGTTGAAATCCAACATTTTCCTTGTCTGAATCAGTGTTCTTAGAGGTTCAATTTGAGTGGATCAAGCAAATTAGGTGTATCACCGTTTTAGCTAGGATTTTCTTTCAAGTTCTTTCTCCCTTTTTTCCCAGGCAGTTTGTAGCATAGAAGTTGAGATCTTCATTGATACATCTTACAAGAACCAGCGTTCTTTGGAGGTTCTTCTCACTATTGAGGCACCCACCCTCGTGAAAAGATCCCATTGTTTCAACTGGAGCGAGGATTAACCATCCCAGCACGTCTTCAATTCAAGGTACAACTCCAGGTTGACAACAAATATCATATATAATTATCTATAAAAGTAAGATAGTGAGAATCTCTTTACAATTGTAAAGCAAAGGATGTGATAGACAATGTCAGCATAGATTCTGATAATCCTCACTCTTTGTGCTATAAATAAGAATCTTATGAAGCATAATGGGCATCAAGACATCTAGAGTCATTAGTAGTCTTTGCCCTTAGGAAGTCCAGTCAAGTCTAAAGAAAGAGTATACTCTTCGCTTGCCTTCAGGATCCTACAAATAAAAAAATTCTTTATTGTAATAAAGCCCTGTAAGGATAAGTTTGAATATAATTAGAAGTTGTCACCATTCGGCCATCAACGTCCGCCATTGCTTTCATAATACAAATCCAGATTTTATAATATAGAGCAATTCTATTTGAGTGGTATCAGAGCCATACACATAGAGGCATATTCCTTAATTTTTTAGCATTGAGGAGATCTACCCTGATCTAGAATTCTAGTTTCATTTTGTAAGCATATATTTTTTGTTGTCGTGTTGTTGTCTGATCCCTATTTGAGAGCATCAAACCCATTGTTTTGATATTGTGATAAGGCATTATACTGCTCGCAAGTCTTTGGATACCCAGACACACTCGCAGTCCCAGAAAATTATTGCTGAAGAACGGTAAAATTCTCTCGTGCTGTAGATACTCAAGCATTTAAGATCTTGAATGAAGCAGGCATTTAAGGATATTTCAGTCTGGATTCTCAGAGCCCTGGTGAAGAGGCATTTGAAGACGAAAGTTCTTCTAAAGTGCCTGCTATAAATGTCACAGAAGATAATCTTCCAAGTACTCATCAATTTTAAGCCTTCTAATATTAAACCATCTAGTGTATATAAGAAATCTCAATTAGATTCTAAGCGCAAGAATAAGTTAGGTAAAATACTGTACGTACATATAAGTCATTTGTGAGGCCTCGTGTAAAAACTTTTGAAATTACCTTAGAATATAAGCCAAAACAGAATTATCAAACCAATTTACTTCCACTTTTTCACAGTATTGAGATTGAATATATCCGTAGTCATGACGATGTACAGTGTGTTCATTTTGGCTTAATTTGTGTTTATATTAAAGCAGTGTTCCCAAAAAACATTAAACCTATACATTACCTTGCTATTTGTGATTGCCATCAGTCCAATTTTTCCCATCCCTGTCAGTTATCCAGTTTATCACACTTAAACAATGGTCATGTTTGTTATGAGTTATGTCCTAACCTATCAGTCAGTGCACATGATAATGGATGCACAGAAGTTAAATCTAGAAGCTTGGATTGTTGGGGTCTATTTTATTCTATATATTGTCTTGATATGTTTGGTCCATTCCAGTATGCAAGCCCATACATTCAGGTTTTGTACTCTATGACAAAAACTAGCCACCCTGCAATCATTAAAAATCTTCCATATGCTCCCAGACTGAGTGGTACAGTTCAGTTGCAAAATGGTTTGATTAATTCTATCCCCGTAAATGTTGAATGGAAACTTGATTGGTTGGACTATGCCATGCCAAAGGATAAACATCAATCTAAATCTGTCCATTCAGTTGATGGAAATAAAGTTCATATCCTGTCTAGGAGTATGTCTTATGATATTTCTTCTAAGCATAGAGAATCTCCTAGACATAGCTTTTCTAGCTAGTCCAGCAAAAGTACTAGAAATGGAAATCTGGTTGTTGAATTAGAGATGAACAGATTAATCAAGGAGAAAAAATGCTTCCTCCTTTGTCATGTTTGCATTACCAAGGGATAAAATCCTTGAATTCTATCAAGATGATGCTACTTTCTATAGAGGTGGAAGATGGCCTCCACTAAAATGATATCACAAGTCTGAAGAAGGAAAAGTCCATTACTTTTCCTATGCTTTCCAACCTAGTAAGGCTGAAGAAAAGAATCCATCTAATTAATTCAAACATAGAAATTATGTTGCTCGTTTTAATTCTCACTTCCCAAAGAATTTTGATGATCTATGTCAAAATGTACAAAGAATTAGAACATATATAGATATTGTACATACTATTAGTAATTGTGTCATTTCTCAGAAATTCTATTCAAGTTGTATATGATCATGTAGATAAATATCTGCACACTGTCCATTTGCTGACAAGATTGATAGTATTCAAGGCTCTGTAAATACTATCTAGAGTTGTACACAATATTGATAGCCAGTTTGACCAGCTTGTTCAAAGTATTTCTTGGCTGGAAAAAGAAAAGAAAAGAAAAGAAAACAAGATGAACCATTGGCCTTGCCTTCAACCTCTGATCATAGTCTACAGAAATTAAATTTTGGCCCTAGATTGCATGCTTCTTTGATAGAAAAGCCTCAGGACAAACCTAGTAAAACTATTAAAAAAAACAATGAGCAATCTAAATCCCTGATGCAGAGAGGTTATGTTTCTATTCAGCTATGGTATCTGAATATTAATGATCTTGTAGATCCTTACCATGAAATAACTAGTTGGTGTAATTGTTTTGAATCCATAGCCACCGCTGGTGGAATGGATGAAACAAGTGTTGTTGGTCTAGCCACTAAATACTTCTGGGGTATTGTTGGAGCCTGGTGGAATAGATTAAGAGAAACTCTACCAAATACCTAAGTCTTTCTTCAAGCTGAACCAATGAAAGCCCTATAATGGTTTGTTATTAGCAGAATTTGTTCCTCCAAGTCAGAATAAGAATACTGAGGAAGCTAAATGGCTCATGAGAATGAAGCTTTGTGATTTATCACAATTTGAAGATTACGCTGAGCAATTCAGGAAGCTTGCTTATTCCTCTAAGTGCACTCATTTTGATGTTGTAAAAATGCATTTCTTAAATTCTTTGCCATATAATATTGCAGATAAGGTCTTTGCTTGCTTACAACTTAAAGGACTCACTATTGATACCTGTGCCTTAGCTGATATTATTGAATTTGCCCAATATCAAGTTTTAACCCTTATCTCTGATACTAAAGCCATTACCAAACTTGGTAAACATCAAGTTGGCCGCCTTGCACCCAAATTCCCTGAAGTTGCTCCTTATGGCTGTAAGCAATATGTACATAAGCCTAAACGAAAGTTCAAGCGCAATCATCTTCCTTTACACAAATGCTATTCTCCTCACCGACGCACACCCACACCCAAACACACATACTTGCGCCGATGCCGATTTCCTCATCCTCATTCTAATAAAATCATTTGCTATATTTGTCACCAGCCTGGCCATAAAGCACCTGACTGTACATGCAAAAATCTCACAATCAAAGCTGTTTATTCTTCTTACGCAGCAGCGGGGTGGGATGTCATTGATGAAAATGAAAATTTGTACGAACGAGATGAAATCTGGGTATGGTTTACCTTGCAATAGATGTTGTGTTGCATAATTGACAGACAAACACAGCCTACAGAAGGGTCCTTGTGGTTTGCATTCACCCACCTTGATTTTCCTTAGGTATTAATATGCATACAACCTTTCATAAGCCATTTCCTGTGGTATGCCGTAGTATAAGTAAATTTTTGTATTGGCTGTGTATAGTTTTTGGATGCACTGACGTGTTAGTGAGAACTGTTTTTTGAATGCCAAGGGAATGGCTGTGTTGAATGGGGTTAATGTAAAACTGGGAAAATTATGCTGTATTTGCATTATTTGGCTGTTTTAAGTCATGTTGAAAATCCATCTGGAGTGGCTGTACAAGTAAATCTTATATCCATTACAAAGATCTTCAAAAGCTATTTAGATAGCTGATCTAGTGGCTGCCTAGAAGAGTTTTAGCCATTCTTGTTGGCTGAGTGTGTTACTTCGGTTTGATATTAATGTTGACAGTGTAAGACACTTGTAAAAGTCTTCTTGTGACTGTAAAAATTGTGAGTGGCCAAACTTTAGATGGTTTTGTTGTGCAAACTACATTGATAAGTCTTACTTGGGAGTATGTAAATATATCTTAAAAACCGTTGTTGATGGCTGAGGAGACAGATTTGATTGGACTGTAGGCATCTGTGATGAACCATATGTAATCATTGTTTAGACAGTATACCTATCTTGCTTTACTAAGATCCTTTAAAGGTGAGAAGACTTACTTTGGAGATGCAAAATTTCTGAGCAAACCTTGAAACAAAGAAAAATAAATGAACCTTGACAAAGTTTTTAGATGTCACCTTGATGGATCTTAATCTTCTTTTGTGTTCTTTTGACTGTGTTGTGTTTAAGGATTTGGTAAAATTTTCCGCTTAGCATTCCTTGCTAGCTCACCTGCCTAGCCTGCTATTGTTACAAGTGGGTAATTACATCAGTTACCTTTCACAATGGGATTTAATCTTGTTTAAGGCTTGTGATCTTGTATCTTGTTTTTATTAAATGCCGGAGGCTGTGACAAGCCATTTAGTGAGAGAAGTCTCTCGCTAAATGACTTCTCACACCCTCAATAACCTTACTTGGTAGGCTTAGCGGAAGTATCATATCTGAGTCATCTTTGTGCATAGGGCCTTGACGAGATACCAGGATGGGTTTGTCATCTTGGTACATGAGCTTGGTTTTGTAATAGCCATAAGGTAGAAACCTTAACAGACATCATGGCTGCCTAAGCCTTAGGTAGGGCTAGAAGGTGTTGGTAGAATCAACACCCACTAACCCTAAATGATAATTTAAAATGTTGTGAACCTTGCTGGTTCTGAAGATTGAACTAATACTAGTATGCAGAAATTTTCTTGAAATTGATTTATCAGATGTAGGGCAGACCTGTAAACATCTAAATTGAATTACACTTGTTTGCTATAAGATGGTGGAGGTGGTTACTTTCACGGTTTCACCTGAAGGAATAGCTAATGAACTTTCTGTTGTAAGCTTAGAACTATTTGTTTTCAAATCAGAACTTGTCTTGACAGTTCAGTGGATCTTATTATCAGTACTTTTGATGTTATTTACCCGTAATGCTTAGTTAGGAGAACTACATAACCTTGATTCTGAATTAGCAAATATATATGCTGCTCATTGACAAGCTCGAGTTTTCCTACCATAAACTCGTAACTGCTTATCATAATCTTCAGTTGTGAATTAGCGGATAAATTTGTTGTGCTTGTAAACCATCATGGGTATTTGAAAAGATGGTTGACTGATTATGTAATATTCCTTTTTGGGCCAAATTAAACGATTCTGGGATTTGTAGAAAACCCTTGCACAATTCTGAATATATTAATATAACCCTAACAAGAAATTGCAGAATTCTGAAAATGATTCACAAGACACAATAGGAAAATATAAACCACATAGGAACCCTCAGAAAATTATGGAAATTCACTCCATTATTTTTGGGTGCCACCCTTACAAATCAAGTCTGATTTTTAAATAAATTGTAGACCTATAAATTGAAATAAATTACAGTTGAATATAGGAGTGAAGAAATACAATATTCCACCAACCAAACAATGCCAAAGCTGAACCTTGGCCCTTCTAGGTAGGTCGCCACCTCTCAAGAGGCCCCTTGATGCTGTACTCACCCCCAAATCGCTACCTTACTGTTGCACCAGCATCCAAAGGCTTCCCAAACTACTACGCCAACCTCCAAATGAATTTCCTAAGGTGATGTCAGCCCTTAAAGAGTGACATAAGCATGAGAAAACCCACACTAAGCAGGTCGCCCACCTCTAGCTGCCTCTTATCTGCTGCATCCACCTCAGATGATGCCCTGACTGCAGCACCACTCCCAAATCATACCCCTGTGCCTTGTCCCAATGATCTTTTGCTCAAATGTGACTCTCGGATGAAGCCACCAACTGATTACTGAGGGTTTTCATCTTCAATATCAGATTACCAAAGAGGGTTTTCGTCCTCAATGGCTGAAAGTAGAAACAAACTGCTCAACTTATAAAAATGTCAAATGATAGATGATTCATAGATAACACAAATGATCCCCTCCTCCTTTTATACATTTTCCCACTTGAACTCCAAACTTACTTTAATTTAATAATAAAAAATAAGTTGTCGACATTACTTTTTAGCCACTTAATCATACTATTGAATATTCAAATATTCAAAAAGTGATTCTCCTTAATATTTCTAATTAAGGGTTGACTTGATTAAATTAAAAAGTCCCCTTTTTAGGAGTCAAATTAGAAACAAGTTGCCGACATAAAGTCATTTTTTGGCAACTTGAAGAAAACACCATGTTCCCTTTTTTCTTCCTTCCCTTAGCCTATGGGAAACCACAAGAATAGGTTAAGAGTCTTCATTCCTCTCTAATCCGGAGAAGGGAACATGACAGATTATCAGTATAAAATCAAATCCTTGTTGGAAATTGTATGCCTGCTCAAGTCTTTGGAATGAGTTAAGATAGTTGTGTTAAATGAACATTTTCGAACTAGGAATTTTTCTTGTACGTACATTATCCTAAAACTCAATTACTTTGGCAGGGAGGTTGAAGGGTTTTCTGACTGAACCCTCAAACTAAGTCTTTGGTCAAAGCAAAAGTACGATAGTGTCATCTTATACATGTTCGTTAGCATTAACTAGTTTAACATGGTAGTTATTATTACATGCTTCCAAGACGTGGGCCGTGGAAAAGGCTTTCAATGTGTTGTGTGCTTCTTGCTCCACCGTGTTATAGATTGATAGTGATGAAATGATCTAAACTATAGCCCTCAACTCAACCTATCGAACAAGTACATTGATCTGGATTGAGAATTCGATCCGAGGACAACACACCAACTGTTAGGAATTAATGTGTTATGATAAAGCAAACTCTTGTCTACTAAATTGACATAGATTTGCAAGAGTACAAAACAAAGCTATATTGCAAGATAATGAGAGAGTTTATAAAAATAAAAAAATTCTCTAGAAGAGATGACTGCTGTCCATTCTGAATTACAATAGGGCGAACCCTCATCTTATGGCTAAAAAACCTAATAAAAGTAAATTGCTTTGAAACTAAACGAAGCTAATAATATCCACTTAACGCAAAGGCATATGAATAGGAATCTTATTTAAAGCTAAACAAAGCTAATAATATCCTTTCAACATGCATAGGCATATGAATAGGAAAACCCCTAAGAAGAAGAGATCTAATAAAATAAGAATTGCTAATAATAACCATTCAGAGTGGGCCACCTTGTCAGGGTCAACTTTTCTAGGTACACTCTGATTTCATATCATAGTATCTTTTCGGAAATATTGGCTCAAGATCTAGAAGTTCACACAACTAGAGTTGTGTAACGGGGCTTTCTGAGCTCTAAAACTGCCATTTTATGTTGTGCTGAAAGTTTCCAAAAATAAACCATTGCTCTTATGTAATGATCCTAAGTCATGGTTGGGATCATGCATATATGTTAATATCTGATTGAGTGTCAAAACTTTCTATAGTCGCCCATGGACCTATTTCTATAGTGTAAATCAAATCATTCATTTAAGTTGGATCTCTCTACTGGAACAACAATGAGTAAATGATAACAACTCAAGCCATTAGGTGGAACAACAAGAAAATAAATGGGAACATCACATCAATAGGCTACAATGGGAACATTGAGAAAATGGGAATGATCCACGATTCAACAGGTCCCCATTTTCTCAATTGATTGAGAGTGATCAATAGTGCCTTCATCATTTTGTAGTTCAATAAAACTCAATTCCAGTTTTGAAAAATTAAAAGCAATTTCCTCTTCATTCTAAAATGGGATTTGAATTCGATCAATAGTCATTCATTATCGTCTGGGGATCCCTAACAATGTTGTCATTGTATGCCTTTGTAGTAACTTACAAATGCTAAAGTCGATTGAGATAAATTCCCTAAAGTACCCTTTTTGGATCGATAAATCAATAGTTCCTCGTCTGCATAAATCAATTCGACACTTAAAAGATTTTGTGAAACAAGGGGTCATTTGTGTGCATGCAAAATACCCCCAATCAATCCTCAAAAAAATGACCATGCAAAATTTCGTATGTCATCACTCATTCTCAGATTTGCACTAAACCTAAAGCTACAAAGCTTTTTTTATAGGTCATTTCTTATGTCATCACATATTGTATCTAGCATGAATACCAATACTACTAAAATCTATACCACTATCATATCTAGTCAGCTATAATTGAGTTGCTCTCCCTCAGCGTCCTCCTCCCTAAAGGCCCTGACGTCTGTCTAGAAGAGGTCCCTTATGATCCCGGTCAATGGATCAAGGAAAAGCATAAATGCCCTACTGGCAGAGTGCCTTGATCTCCTTTCCCGATTGGTCAAAGGGTTAAACAACCATTGTGAATCAACAACATATATGCCCTAAAGGCACTAACATTAATGAAGGGCCAGCCCTCAACCTCCTCCCCTTCCTGACATTGGGAGAGGGAAACCCTCAATCTCCTCAACTTGAAGGTTCAATGACTAAAGGTCCTCGACGTCCATTCCCTACCGATTGAGCCTTCCTCAGCCTCCACAGCCTAATGGCCCTAATTATCCCTAACGAATATCTCTCTTTCTTAAGCCCTAATTGGCCCTAACTAATATCTCTCTTTCTTGAGCCCTAAGTGCAAGGTGACTAAAGGCCAAGCCCCAACTCATACCAACTCTAACTCTTGTCGAGGCCCCTAACGAGTCAAGCCCTGAAACAACCAAGCAACCACTTGAAGCTGCCCAAGCCATAAATAACCTTGACCAATGAGAAAAAAGGATGAGGGCCTTGATCATAAGGGCATTTATGATCTCGACTGAAGAAAGGAGGTTGAGCAGTTTCTTGTTGCTCACTCCCCCGCTTCTCTATCAGGGCAGGAAAAACCTTGGCTTATCAGCTGAGTGCTAAAAGGCCCTCACCCTCCTTGCTCTATCAAGAAGGTACCTAAAGGCCGTCGACCTAATCGTTGAGTGTATAATTTACATTGTCCTTGATCTATTGTTAGAAAGCCTAAAAGCCTTAAAGTCGAATGATGTCCTCATCCGACTTGATTTATCCATCGAGAGCCTAAAGTCCCTAAAGTTAGACGAGGCTTGACCTAACAATCAAACAGTTCACTAACACTCACCTACAAAGGCCCTCAACTTATAGCATCATTCAAGTGTATTTATGCCCTCAAAATTGATCGAGAGCATAAATTAGCTCAACTTCCACGGCCTCCTCAGCATAAATAGTGTAGTGGCCCATTCCTCATTCATTGTTTCACCCCAACCTTTCACCACACACCGGATACGGATGACTGATATCGGTCATCACTCGTGTAACGGAAATCAGTCATCACCCATGTAACATATATCAGTCATCAAATGTATCACATTTATAATACATGGTGGCATCCATCATCAACAGAAATACAATGTCTTATTCAAAATTAATGGCCCCAATAAAAAGAGAATTTTTTGGCCTTGTGATCTTTAAACCTTACACTTTTAGTCCAGAATGGAAACTTAAATGCAATTAGTTTGTAACTATTTTGTTGGCCGCTAAAGATATATTATAATCTCTTCTGCCATTAAGGCAAATTTTGATATGCACTGTTTTGTATTACTATAAAACTTTAGCCAAAAAGACTAATATAGACTCTATTACGTATGCTTGCACACAATTTCAATTAAACCCTGAATTGCTGATGAACAGCTAAAATTTCAAGGCAGACACAACAGTATCAAAGTTTAAAACTCACAAGAATGATTTTGGTTTCATCCAAGTCTCTCTGAATCTTCAAAAGTTTATCAGCCTCTCCTGGATCCTGGAAGAACATATGAAGAACTTGAGTGCAATATCATGTGAGTTAACTCAGCTTGTACGTACAGCTAAATCTTTGATGGCAATACAGACTCAATAGTATAAAAACTTTTAAGATTGTTCAGCTATAAGATATCTTGCAGGCACTATATAAAACAAGGAAATTTACTTAAACAAATCCCCAAAAGACAGTTGGATGTTACCTGAAACTTAGTCAGAGCATCATCCAAGTAAGGCCAAGATAAGTTTGCATCGGACTGTATAGTCCTCCATGAATCTCCAAAATTCTGCTGGTACTCATCCAATACCTGTAAACAAAAAGTTGCTTCATAGAAGTTATCACTATGTTTCTGTATATTTCACATTGCATCAGGATTTGTTTTAGAAAACATTGGTTAAAATGAGTTTTTGCAAAAAAAACTTCAGATCCACTTGGTTAAGCAAATTGAGCGTTTGGGAACTGTGCTAATGACCATAGAGAAAACAGAAATCTTCCATGGGAGACAGAAGGTTTTAGTAGCACATAGTTAGTAGATAATAGAGAAGTATTTCCACTGCACTACCAACAGATAGAAACATATAAAGTCTCAGTTGTTTTAGAACTTAGAGCTGCAACAGACTGGGAAACAGTACAGCCAGATGTACCACCATTCTAATTACTCAGAAGTGTTATGACGATGTGCGAATAAATTCAAGATTTGCATGGAACCTCATACATGAAAGCAACACCTCCGGGGTCCATGTAATATTCTGGCTAGGGACATCCATTTCTAATTGAAGGTCAAGTGTATAGAAACAAATCCCTTCTGAACCGGTAAACGTGAAATTGAAGGAACAATGATGTGGAGTCTTGTGTTCTGGTTTCTTCTTGTAACCATCTGCATTGCAATTTGGAGAAAAACGCCGGGAGCAGAGATTAGAGCTTCAGTTCACAGTTGCAGGGCACCTCAAGAACATAGCGTCCTACATGCATGAGGTGTTTCAGACTATTTTCTGATAGAATTTGAGGGTCCTCACGTTTTTCAAGTTCCTTGTATGGTTTCTGTTTTAACAGTAGAAATAGGTGGATCAGAGGATGTCAAATCCAAGCTAGATCAAGAATTTTTCTACTGCTTGCCTATCATAATAGAATTAACATAGTACTTTGGGAGATTTCGGCAAGATGGGACCGGTCAATTACTTAAATTGTGGTAGCTGAGAAATCTCTATTTATTACAAATTTTTCAAGCTTTTGAACCTGAATATGTATTAGCTTATGAAAGATAGAGGAGGACAAAATGTATGTTTTCTCGTACTCAAAACAAAAGTTCCCTTGTTTTAGCAAAATCCCTATACATGCCAAGCACCTTTACTCAGAACTAAACAAGATGGTGGAAACAATTTCACCATTTCTTCTCCTCTATAAATCTTCTTTATTTCCATTCATTCTCCTGCATTTCTCAGGCTCGTTATCCATGTGCAGAAAAGAGGCACCAATGGCCAACATCCAAGTAATTAATTCAATTTTGCCTCATTGCCTGCCTGTTCCAACAAATTTCTTACCTACACCCTCGAATTGAAAGTTTTTCATATAAACATCATGTTTGTCACGAATGCCAACAAACCTTATGGGTTTCAAATTGGAATGACCCTCAAGAAGAATTATTAAGTAATGTCAAGTTGTATGTTCACTCTCATGGTTGGTCCTTCATCCTCTAAGTTAAAACCAATGCTAGCAGTAATAATCGACCTTGCCGACCATTAACAAGATATAAAAAATATTGACTGACATTGAAATAACCCACTAAATTGAAATCTTGACAAATAAATATTGAAACCCTGAATTTCTGATTTTATTTAGTTATTCTGAAAGATTGACAATTTGATTGAGCATAAAACATTACATGCAACAACAAATATGAATACTCATTGCTGAATATAATAAACTGGTTCAAACCCTAATGAAAATTGCACAAATACCAATGTCTACAAATGATAAATAACAATTAGTTCTCCTGTTTGCTGCATTGGATTAATTATTGCAGGTATGACAGCTGATAAATGTGACATTGGACTGCTAGATGGTTATCTAGGCCTATTGGCTGTTCCCAACTGTTGCGATATGCCCTTGGAGTGATCCATGCGCGGTCCTTGTGTAGTCATGCTCACTCCTTGTTCGCTCTACTGCACAGGGCACACACCTCTCACCCAATCTTGCGCACTCCTTGCCCGAAGTTTGCTCACAATCATACGCACAAGTCCTAGACCATATCACAGACTTCTGCGCACTGCCCCCTGCGCACTTCGCAGACTCGTGCACCACATAAGTTTTGCGCCAGCTCGCCAACTTCCGCGCTCTTCACAACTCGCAACCCCGCGCCGCAGCTCAGTTCTACGCCCTTAGTCGACTCTTGGACTCCACAGCACATCCATGTGTCGCCTTGCCTTGGCCAAGTGGTTCATCAACCATCATCCAAAACCTGGAAAATGAACCGACGCAATCCTCTTCTTCGTAACTAACAGCCGTTGTAATCGCTCTTGTATTCTAATTGTATAAGTATGTAACATACACATCTGGCTACTCCACACAGTCATAACACAGATAGCATGCTCCGCATATCTACTCTATAAAACATGCACTGTAGCACATTGTACCAGTTTCCCCTATTTTTTGTTAATGAATAGAAGTTGTATTTCTTGCAAGTAAGAATTCCGCGCCATTGAATGTGTTTAGTTGTTTCTTTTTGAATTAGCTTTGCCCATTCACTCTACACAACCAAAACTCGGTTGTCCCCCACACACTTGGTCCTGGGCCCCATGGTGCGGATCATTAGTATTAGAGCTTTTTATCCATGCGAAGATGGAGTTCTTGACTTCTAACATTTTGGGGCAAGCATATCGCAACACTGCAAAGATCGAAGCCAAGGCAAAGATGAAGTAGTGTGTCACCTCTTCATCCAACGCTGTGCACAAGGCCCAAACTTCGCACAACTCCACATTGCAGCGTTCTGCGCAGAAGCAACACACTTCTCGAAAAGGAGAGCAACACCAAATTCCTGCTCAACCCTCGAAGGCTCTAGCGCCTTCTACTTCAGACAAAGGCAAAAAGAAGTCTGATGATAAGTGGTGCCATTGCCATCGCTCATCCACTCACGATGATTCTAAATGATGCATGCAACAATCCTTGCTCGCACAATCTGCATCGGAACCCACATCGATGGATGACACTGATCCAGACACCTCTTTTATGAGCACCAGCACCACTGCGATCGACAATTCTGAAGAGCACAATCGTTTCTTCCACACCAAGTTCTAGGTGAAGGGTCAGCCTCTCCATGTCACCATCGCCAACAGT
Organism: Torreya grandis; assembly: GCA_037957365.1. Taxonomy (NCBI): domain Eukaryota; kingdom Viridiplantae; phylum Streptophyta; class Pinopsida; order Cupressales; family Taxaceae; genus Torreya; species Torreya grandis. Next base: position 903,188 of record JARHVA010005325.1, read on the forward strand.
AGCCAGAAGAACATCATCACACAATCCACATTGTCATGTCCCCTTGTGGGCATGAAGCTTTTGAAGACCCTTAGCCTATTTGTCCTTTGTTTTCCAAGGCTAAGGGAAGTTGAAGAAAGAGGAAACATGTTATTCTAATTGTTAAATTCAAAAAGTTGTTTTATTGTCTAACTTTCACTTAAGTTGTGGTCTTTTGAGGGTCATGGGCACCCAAGACCTTAAATGAGGGTTATAAAGTAATAAATCTTTTCTTTTAAAAGTTGAGTTTCCCTCCAAAAGTGAAACGCCCCTCTTGGAGGGAAGGATATAAAAAGGAAATGGAGCATTCATTGAAAGGTATGTTTTATGTTTGATAATTGAAATTGCACGTTGGAGCACGAAGCGCTTAACTTTACCATTAAGGATGAAAACCTTCAATGGAAGTTGGAGCAAGGACGGAAACCCTTGCAATCAAGTAGGGCATCCTCATTCAGGGGATTGCATTGAACTACAATGGTTGGATTTGGAACAAACACTATTAATAAGTAGCTAATATACCTAGGGCAGAGCCTAGGGTTTTGACAGGAAAATCGCAGGTTTTGGGGCATTCTTCAAGAGATTTTGAGCATCAAAAGGGCTGCATTTAGGCCCTAGTCCAGCAGTAATTTACTTCTACAGTGGGGCGACCCATTTGGGGTTAGTGTGGGTCATGTTGTGAGGCCCTTGAGGGTCCAAAACAGAAATCTGAAATTATCCTACAATTCTGGTATTTTTATGCTATTTTACACATGCATATTTGAGGGAAAAGATTACCAAAACTATGGTTTTCATTTGCAATTAATATTCTGAATTTATTATATTATTTTCAGCTTTGGCGATTTGGGGAGGGACCAAATCAAGGGTTTTGTGGACATTTCAGTTCTATAAATATTCTGATATTTTTATAATAATTTTCAGCCCTTGAACTTGGCCAAAATCAGGGTTTTGGATGGTATTTATCGGCTGAATTATTGGACTATTTTCTATAATTTTGTGGAGCCTTGAATAATTATTTTTATGCCAATTTGGAGCATTTCTAGAGTTCTTAAATTATTTGCAGCAGCTAGAGTTTGAATGATTTATTTATAAATTGTGTGAAAGCTTGCTAATCAGGGTTGCAAAGGAAAATCAGAATTTTGGGATTGATTGGCTAGAGTTTCATATTTAGAATTTTGGCTTATTTAGGGTGGGGTTTGTTGGTAAACCCTTTGATCCAAAAATATCCCTAATTGGGGACAATACACAGCTCAATGCCTTGGTCTTACCACTATTGTGCATCCAAAGCCATACTCTTTAGGGTGGCTCCACTAGGGGAAAGTTATCCAGGTCCGGCGGCAATGCACTTTTCAATACAAAGTCAAGCTTAGGGAGGGCAACATCACTCGTGACATCACACCTCTAGAGGTCTGCAACATCCTACTAGGGAGACCGTACTTGTATGACTGTGAAGCTACATATCAAGACAAGCCACAACGTTGGACTATTCGCGTGCAAGATTGTTTCTACAACCTTTTTGAATCAACGCCCACAACCAAAGTCACCTTGGTTTCTGCCAAGCAATGTTGCAAGCTCGTCTCGCACGCGTAGAAGTTCATGTTACTCATGGTCTGCCCTAATAAAATCGGCGCAATCGAAACTGAAGCACACCTTCGCAGCATGCAGCACTCGCACATCGTCACAACAACAGGTTGATAGGTTACTGGAGCATAGTAGTGAAGTCTTTGCAGACCCTGAAGGGCTTCCAACACAATATGCAGTAAAGCACCGCATTGATTTGGTTTTTGGATCCCCTCTTCCAAATAGCCCTCTATCACAAATCAATTTGGGAGAACGATGAAGTCTGACGCCAGATTCAAGAGCTTCTTGATCAGGGCAAGATCAGGGCTAGCTCTTCGCCTTGTGGGAGTCTGTTAATCCTCGCACCCAGGGATGGGCCCTAGCAACTTTACATAGGCTATCACGCACTTAACAAAATCACGGTGAAGAATCAGTATCCACTACCATGCATTGAAAACCTTCTGGACCAGCTCCGAGGTGCACAATACTTCACCAAGATCGACTTGATGTCAAGTTATCATCAGGTTTCGATCCATCTGGAAGACAACATTCAAGACTCGGGAAGGATTGTACAAATGGTTGGTCATGCCTTTCGGCCTCACCAATGCACTAGCCACTTTCATGTGCTTAATGGATGATCTACTTAGGCCATTCCTGAACTCCATCATCATTGTCTACCTGGATGGCATTCTCATCTTTAGCAAGACTTGGGAGGAGCATATGGAGCACATCTCGCGTGTCTTAGACACTTTGCACCAACATAAGTTGCAAGGCAACTTAGCGAAGTGTACATTTGGCACCGCGCAGATCCAATAATTGTGCTAAATCATTGATCGCACCGACATCAGAGTAGATCCAGAGAAGATCAAAGTGATCCATAATTGACCTACTCCGTGCAATCTCATAGAATTGAGGAGTTTTCTTGGACTCGCTAACTTTTACCACAGGTTCGTCCTTGGTTTCTCGCACATCTCCTGGGCTCTCGGCCAGCTCACACACACCAAAGCCAAGTTTGACTAGACACATGCACAATAGCGCGCTTTTGAGGCACTCAAGCAATGCCTCTGCGTAGTGCTTGTTCTTGCAATGCCCGACATTGCGCAAACCTTCAAAATACACATTGATGCGTCTGACTATGCACTCAGTGCAATGCTCATGCAACATGGACATCCGGTCGCATACCACTCCGAGACATTTAGCGACACGGTGCAAAGTTACTCCACCTATGAGAAGGAACTATATGCTATTATGCAAGCAATTAAGCAATGACGGCACTACATTCTCGGGATAGAGATAGTTGTTCATTCAGACCATAAATCACTTTAGTTCCTGCAGTCGCATAACAAGCTGGAAAATGCGTGCCACATGAAATGGATGACTTACCTGCAACAGTTCCATCTCGTGATCAAGCACAAGAAAGGGAATGACAACAAGGTTGTACATTGCCTTAGCCGATCGCCGGTTCACGCGCTCATCATAGTGTTGGACACATGTAGCCATAATTTCATAGATCGGGTTCCCTTCTACTCAATTGATCAGGACTTCGTAGAAACTTACACCAACCTTGTGCAAGGTAACCAAGTGCATGAGTTCTATTTGTCTCACTAGCTTCTCTACAAGCTCGGACATCTCTGTGTTCCCTCTGGTGCACCTCACCAACAACTCGTCTGGGAGGCGCACTACGCCAATACCTTGGGACAGATCAACGTGACAAACTCTAGCTGCATTGTAGTCGCACTTCTACTGGCTGCACATGCACACAAACGTGGAATGCCACATTAAGTCTTGCATTCCTTGTTGCATTGCCAAGTGCACGAACAGGAAGCTGGGACTTAAGTAACCTCTACCAGTTCCATCCAAACCATGGGAATCTATCAACATGGATTTCACGACTGAATTGCCTGCAACCAGACAACATGATGTTATGTTCCTTGTAGTGGATCGGTTTTCCAAGATGGCCATCATAGTCACATGCAAAAGACATTGATGCAGCTGGCACTGCGCAGGCCTTATTCAACCATGTTTGGGTTCATTTTGGGTTACCCACATCCATCGTCTCCGACCTTCATCCATGCTTTGTGAGTCATGTTTGGCAAGCATTGTGGGAATTGATGGGTGCGCAATTGGATCAGTTGACGGATTTTCATCCTCAGATAGATGGGCAAACCGAAGTGGTCAATCACACACTTGTTCATCTTCTACGAATGTACAACCACACAAATGCTCGCACCTGGGATGACAATCTCTTGTACATTCAACATGCCTACAACAGGGCCCTTCACAACTCCACTGGCCACAATCCAATCCAAACATGTCTTGGGTTTCAACCTTCAGCACCTCTAGACACCCACCATGCACCATCAAGAAATGGGTCATGTGCACAGGAACAGGAAGTGGACAAAGACGAGAAGTTTATGTGCCACATCCCTTCTGTTCACTAGCAAGTTCAGCAAATTCTCTCTCGCACTCAAGCTAAGTACAAGAAGCGCCATGACACACATTGCACCTCACGCATTCTGAGTTGGTGATAAAGTTTGGTTGCAACTTCAGAAGGAGCACTTCAAAGGTCCACACTGAAAGATCAAGCCTTTGTGCTATGGTCCTTACACCATTTTGTGCGCAGCTAATGAGAACACCTTTGTTCTTGATCTACCTCAATACTTGGGCATGCACCAGTGTTCAACGTGAAACTTCTCAAGCCTTACACTTTGTCGCTTCTTGAGCCAGCAATAACACAACATCCTTCTGATTTAGATCCTAAACACTTGCGTCCCGCAGAGAACAACCAAATCATCAAAGTGACAGAGACACACATCCGCCATGGCACACATCAAATTTTCCAAGTGGTCAAGGTTGGGCAATATGTTGATCAAACCAAGCGGTACATTTCACAACAACTTCAGGTGCAATTTCCACAACTGCGCAACGATGCAATGGAGACCGTTGCTCTTCAAGAAAGGGTGAATGATCTGTGCACAGTCTTCGTGCAGCCACACTTACTCGTTCGGTCTACTGCGTAGGGTGTGCACCTCTCACTCAATCTTGTGCACTCCTTGCCCGAAGTTTGCTCACAATCATATGCACAAGACCCGTGCCATATCACAGACTTCTACACACTGACCCCTGTGCACCCCACATTGCACACTCATTATTGTGTACTTCATAGACTCGCGCTCCACACAAGTTCCACGTAAGCTCACCAACTTCTGTGCTCTTCGCAACTCGCAGCCCCGCATGCCTCGCAGTCCCGTGCCACAGCTCAATTCTGCATGCTTAGCCGACTCTTGGACTACACAGCACATCCACGTGTCGCCTTGCCTTGGCCACGTGCTTCAAGGGGTTCACCAACCGTCATCAAGCCTAGAAGATGAACCGACACAACCATCTTCTTGGTAATTGACAACAGTTGTAACCATTCTTGTATTCTAACTATATAAATATGTAACATAGACATCCAGCCTAAGGTCGATGCTCCACACAGTCATAACACAGATAGCATGCTTCTCATATATACTCTGTAAAACATGCACTGTAGCACATTGTACCAATTTCCCCTATTCTTTGTTAATGAATAAAAGTTGCATTTCCTGCAAGTAAGACTTTCACTTCATTGAATGTGTTTAGTTGTTTCTTTCTGAATTAGCTTTGCCCATTCACTCGCACAACCAAAACTTGGTTGTCCCCTGCACACTTGGTCCTGGGCCCCGTGGTGCGGATCATGGAGGGCTATGCTAACCTTAGAATATGTGATGCCCTGCCTATAGGGCTGCAAATAGACCCCTAATGAAGTCGCCTAGGCTTGGGGATCCTCTATACACGCAAATCTGCCCTTGAAACCCTCACACCAAACCTGAAAATGTGGCACCCTAGCTGTTTGGGACTCCAAACCTGTTAAATCCTCAAACTAGAAGCACAGTTGTAATCCCTAGATGGGATTACCAAATGGGTATTAAGGGTTTTGTCCTCGTACCTGTAAATCTGAGGGGTTTTGTCCTCCGAATAATTGCAAAAGCTGAAAGCTTTTCCTTTGGAAAAAAGGGTTTTGGTTTTGTTCGGGTGATTTCAATAATTATTTCTTCATTGCCCCACTTGTCCTTTTATAAAATCATTTTCCATTCCATCCCTAACCCTAAATTAATTAGAAATACATTTTAATTTAATATTCACCTTTTTCCAATTAATGAGTATTAATTACTCTTTGGCCTTTGTCTCCAATAATTACTTTTGACCCCATTCAATAATAATTATTGTCATTTTCCAAAGTTATAACTTAAAGTACATTTTTGGACAACTTAATAAATTATTAATAGATTATTTCCCTTTATTAATTTCCCCTTAGCCTACGAGAAATAAATATAAGCATTGGGTCATCGATTTAATTAATTCTTAAAAGGGGACATTACAGACATGATAGTCTCCTAAGGTTGACACAAGGTGATTTTGATAACGTCGTTTCTTGAGGTTATAATCTTCAACGCATGGAAAGGAGTATCCCCACTTAGTCTAGATAGATATATATAACAATTGAATTTAATAAATACTATTAGTTTCCCCATTAACAAGTCAAGGGTATCAGGTATGGCAACGCAAAGGAATGGTCTCTCAAAATAGTTTCCTTCCCCTGGTGGTTTATTCAAACTGAACTTTGATGGAGCCACAAGAGGAAACCCAAGGGCTTTTGGCGCCAGGTGTATAATCAGAACTACTCTCAGTCTTTAATCCGGGCTGCCTATTTGAAACTAGTGGATGGCACAAACAATGAGGTAGAAGCTCAAGTAGTCGTCATTGGTCTCAAATTAGCGGCTCAATGTACCATTGAACATCTTCTGATTGAAGGTGATTCAATGGTAGTTATTTTGGCATTGCAAAAGAAAAGTTCAAAATCATGGAATCTCAAATACATTTTGGATTGGGCATGGCAGTTATTAGACTCTTTCGTCTCTTGGTTAGAGCCTCATTTTTTCCATAAAGTAAATGTTGAGGCTGACTTTTTGGCAAATCATGGCATCACACAAGTAAAGGATCTCATTGCAAACAATTTGTTTGATTCTTGGCCAAGGTTGAGTGAGGTTGGATGCAATGGTAGGGGCTGACCCCTCCCCCCATCTTTCTTCTTCATGGATGGTAATGGGCTTATATGGAATCCGACTAATGATATCAATATTTATTGTTGCAATCATTCAATCCCTTCCCCATTCTCCTTGCGTGTGGCATTTCTCCAAGTTGGCTTCCCCTCCCATGATGACCCTCAACCTTCTTGCTCTTCCTATCATGTCATCTCCAAGTTAGGTTGGTGGCGGTGTGTGAGTGTGACATTTATGTCATCACTCTTTTCAAACTTCTTGTTCAGTTTGTTCTCCTTTACTTCCTGCAACCTTGTCTTTCTCCACTAAAGCAGCTCTAAGGGTGCTTTTGTGTCATTCTTTTGTAAGGTTAATCTCATTTTGGGCTTTAATGGATTCAGCAATGAAAAGAACGATCACGGAGCCCTTATTTTTCTGTCTGCTGCCAAAATGGAAATGGCCTTTCAGAGTTCAGTCACGGCAAAGAGGCTAAAGAAGGTGTTTTGGACCCCTACTGGGCAAATTTTCAACACCATTTGGATTGTCCTGAGAGTGGAATACATGCATTTCGACTTCTGCAACAATGTCAATTTGGAGTTGGCCTCCATATTTGCTTGCAATTTAACCAAGATCATTGAGGACAAGGACCTAGTGTTGGAGATTGTGAAGGTTTTTGTCCATCCTGAATTCAGAAGAGACCTAGTGCATGTAATGGCTTCCCTAGAGCCTGCCTCAGCAATCTCTCTGCCTTTTTCAGGCATGAAATGTAGAGGATTGGTTCCATTAAAGGTCTTTCGAGAACTCGAGGAATGATTCAGCAAAGTCGTTGAGTACCTTGAGCAAATTCAATCTTTCATCCGGCAAGGAAATGTTGGGCAGGGTAGGCTCTTCCCACCAATGAACCCTCCCGCCCTCAAAGCCCCTTTGGATTCCTTAGACACCTAGTTGCAGTGGTACAAGGGGTCGCAAATAACTGATGTTGTCGATTTCCTTGTGTGAATGGGTGGGATGTTGCGAAAGACTGCACCTTCTAAGATATTATTGGGTGAGGCTAGTAGTTCAAGGGTGAAATCGAGAAAATGAGGCAAGAACAGTGGTTGCAGAGTTGAGTCTGATACTGATCAAATGAAGATATGCAGGGCAGAGCGATCAATAGTGCGAGGTTGCAATTGTGGGTAGAGAGGTGTTTGTCTTCCTAGCAAAGGGTCTCTTTCCTCCTACCAGTCTAGTCTACAAAATGATGGCAAAAGGAAGAACCCAAGAGGAGAGTCATACGGCGTCATGTTGGAGGATGGTGGCCAGGTGTTGGGTGACGACAATAGCCATAAACAAGGGACTACAAGTGGAGTCGGTGGCGGTTGCATCCAAGGGTGCTTCGATGGCAAAGGCAAGTGTTGGGGTAATGAGAATTGTTGAATTGAGATAGGTGAGGACTTGGACTAAACCGAAGCAGATGTTGATGTTAATTGTTGATGTGGTAATTGTCGTTGATGTGGAAGAGGTTGAGCCCTTGTCTTTCCATGTTTCACCCTAAATGTTTGATGCTTTTTTGGCTTTTGTATAGCTTACTATATGTTTTTGGTTAATTTGTTTCATGGCGATGTGTTGAGTCTTGGGGCATGTCCCCCATGTTTCCCTTCTATCATTTTTAATCTCTAGACTTGTTCCTAGGGTTGTGTTATAGTGGAGTTGTCTCTGATAAACAACACTTTTTGTAAACATTTTTAATTTAATCAAAAGGTGAGGAACGCATCAACCCTTAAGTATCTATCAAAAATAAATACTAGCAAGTTTACTCAGAAACCTGACATCAAATCAAGACAATTGAAAAGCGATCACTTGAGGGGAAAATGATCCACACCCCAAGAGTATCTGGATGAACACACTAAAATGTAGGATTCCAATGTGTTGTGGACGGAAAAAGTTTAAACTATTACTTATGAATAGTTATCAAAGTGCATTAGCAAAAAAGAGATGGAAACGAAGATGATTTCAGAAACATAAAACAATGATAATCATCCAAGAACACTAGATGTAAAATTGTGGTATCAGAATTTTATTGCTTGTCTTGGTTATGCACAATCTGTGACAATAAATGCAAATTTAAATGATACAACTGATAGAATTTCAACTGCACTTTAGACATGTCTATTTCAATTTCAAATAGATTTTGACGATTTGGAAGGCAAGTACTAGTGTTCTACAAACTTTGCATTTATTGTTTATAGTTTGTATTTAAAGTGAAGATTCTTTATTTATAATTCAATATCATTCATCGTCCTCGTGAATATTTCTGATGCATTGGTTACACAAAACGACATGACTTACCATTCAAACAATCCTTCCTTTACTTGGAATGCAAATTTATAAATATTAAATGGGCCATTAGGTCCCTGATGATATCTTGGTGACATACCTTACACCTCCAAAATACCTTGAATTCTTAGAATTGGATTCCTATTCTCTGTCATCATTTTTATGAGATATTTTTAGTTGATGCATAACCTCCATGTACAATGCTTCCTTATGACTAGCACAATTAGACTCTCGCAAGGTGAGGAACTAGGTGTGATATGGCCTTTGTATATCAAGTCTTGAATTTCATGTTTAATCTCATCAATCTCCAACAAAGAATGGCAATACAAAGGAGCATTTGGAAATCTAAAACCTGGAATGAGTTCAATAGAATGCTGCACGTTGCAATGCAGTGGACTCTGGGGGGTGATTTGAAAATATCATTGTACTTTTATAGTATCTAGTTCATTTGTTTTTGTTATGTTGCTAAGCAAAAGTGCAAGTCCAAACTATGAAAGAAAATTTATTTTTTTCTTAAGCCCGATCATAAAGACAAATAACTTGCTAGTTTGGCTACTCATCTTATGACATTGCTTGCCACTAATCAAAGAAAGCTTAGAATAGAATTCTATAACATTAAACTCCAATGTCTATAATGACACTTTTAGGTCTAGACTCACATACACCATGACACTGCCCCATGAAAAGGTAGTGTCCACGTAGGACATTACACACCTCTAATGGAACAGCATCACAGTTGACTTTTTTCTGAAACAGTTCGAAGTTATATGGCAAATGATAATAATTTGGCACATTTCTCTAGACCTAAACTCAACCAACCAACATTTTATGGCTGAGGTTGAGGTACAAGTAGTTGTTTGAGCCGCTAGACAACATCTGGAGATGAACAAAATATTGACTACCACCATCAGCAGTAAAATGTAAAGGTTGGCATTGACCCTATAGGAATAATTGAGATTTCCCAGCATGAGAAACAACAATAAAAATAGATGTAAGAATGATGTATCTTCATTAGAATTTTTTGTCATTTTATGCATGTAACCAAAAATACCTAATCACTTTAACTCAAATGACACTTCATATTTATATAATAAACCTACTAAATATTATAAACTAAGCAGAAACCATTAATTCACAAGATTAAAATGGATACCTCTCCGCATATCTTAGACCCATTTTGAAGCTTGAATGAACTACCTTATTGAAAATATATTTTTTTATTATTATTAAGAGTTACATATCTATACAAATGTTGTCCTTCATTAAATTAACACATCACATAAAGCGAGGGATCTCTTTTTAATTTGCTTAGAATGGGTCTCCGGGATTCACTTAATCTCAATTTCAAATGTTTGTATAATTTCCAATCTCTATAACCTCCCTTAGACGGCATTTTAAATAGTGATCCTCTAATACAATAATCTCGGTATCCTCCAAACGAATGTGGTGCTTAGTTGAAAAGGAGTGCTCAACTAATGCCAATTTCTTTATCCTCTCTTGCCAAATGTCTGCCTTGTGTTCCTTTACTCTTGTAATAATAGATCTACAAATTTCCCCAATGCAAGGAACCCTGCAAGAGCACTCAACATGATAAACCTCTCTTTTTCCAAAGTTAGGAATTTTCTTAGCTCATTATGGGGAAGAAATGTAACCTTGATGTCTCAGCACTTATGAATTTTTGAAATCTTGTTGGACATCACCTCAACATATGAAAGAAACACTACCGGAACCCCTTGCAGAATCATTGAAATTTTGACGCCACTTCTAATTTTTTATAGCTTGTCTCAAAGCTCTAAAAATCTGTCTGCCTTTATAGCCATTTCTCTTAAAGACCTTAATTAGGCATTTTTCTTGCTCCAAGTGCTCATCATCAGAAATTCTGAAGGCTCTTGTGGCAAGATATTCTTTTTTTCTATTAGACAGATGTCAAATGAAATACATTTCCTTTTGCAATAAAACTGAACGTATTGAGATTATTTTACAACCCAAGAAAATATACCAATTATCTGGTTCAAAATACTTGATAATTTTCGATCAGAAGAGTCATCATGCAAATACTAAATGTATGCATCCGCTTTTCTGTGATAGAATAAAATATAGAAGATCAATTTGATGTGACCTGTCTCTCTAAGAATTTCACATGCACTGGGTGGAATAAGGTTTTAACATATAACTCATCTGCCAAATAAGAAGTGTCATCTGTCAAGGCCTGAACCAGCATGTCTACATTTGTTTATATGGTGTAGGATCCAGGGAGTATAATAACTTTGAAAATTTCAAGTATCACCCTTGAAAGCAACTCATTAAATGCATTTAGTACCAAAGAGGATACATGGAATGATGATTTAAACATAGACATATGACTTGTGTCTTTTTAAACAAAAGCAAAATTAGTTAAGATATAAACCCACGCCTTCATTTCGTGTGTATGGAATAGCTTATAGCAAATTACTGATAAAGCATACAATAGCAAGAGTCAAAATCCCTCTTATAATTGTGTCTCAAATAAAATTTATAAAATCTGTCTTCCATGCTTATCGGTATAAAAATCATAAGCCATTGTTCACCATACATATATTTAATGTTCTATGAGGCAAACATGCATTTTGAGTAGTCTGATTAACAGAAAAAACTTAAAAATTACCTTGTTGATAACAGAGAAAGCACTGCGCACAGGATAGTGATTATCCATGAACGCAACGCCGCATAAGCCATTTTTATTGTAGCAATGCACCATGTAATCTACATCCATAAAAAAGCAACATCGCGTTGGGCAAAATTTTAAGCTAGCTACAAAGAAACAACAGCACAAATCAATAGGGTGAATAAGAACTTTTCTTACTTGACTCTATTGAAAAATAAGAAAGTCCAAATGTGTTTTTAAATAATTGGATATTAAATTATTTATCTGTGAGAAGTTTCTTTGACAACAATGGGCGACCTCTGCTGCTAGGGTTTGTGCATTTCTGATAGGGGATTCTTGATTTTTCTCTTGAAAATTTTCAAGTCAGCTCTGTAGATTTGGATCGGGGTGTTCTGATTGCTTTTGAGGTGGCAATGGCCAAGGAGGAATGTTTTACCCCCCAGGTTGTCCCTCTTTCTGTCAAGCTCTTCCTATAAAAAATTCTTCATAATCAGCAAAAAGATCACGGAGGCAGCCATAAGCGTGGCAGATAAGCAAAAGACTACTATAGATCAGATAATCCAAAAGATATGATTTTGCACAAGAAAGGATAGTCCTATTTTGGATTTGAATCCAGAAAATTAAGATGTAACGTTGCATTTTGAGCCATTCATGGGCTAATTTGCAGATTTCTCAGGATCCAACAATCTCTAGTTTGCAGATTTCTCAGGATCCAACAATCTCTAGATAATTTGTATACCTGAGCAAATGATATTCATTTGTGCCCTTGAGGCTATTTCATTGTGGTTTTTTCAAATGAAGTAGATCAAGAAAGAATCTTTCAGGAAGGCTCATGTTCTTTAAGAAAAGTTGGGCCTTTCATGGAATTTTGGCATATACGTTTTGAACCTACAAAGGAGATGGCTACCAAAGGCCCAGTCTAGAATTTGTTGTACACCCTACCCCACACGTTTTGCAATGAATATGTCATCAAGCAAGTTGGAAAGCTCATTGGAGGAACTTGTTCCAGAGCCTTAGCATGAATGAAACAAGAATGCATGTTCTAAAGATACTTTGATAAAGGTTATGCTCGGAGTCAAGTGGTCGAGGATATTTGGAAAAAACTTCAACACATTTCTTCCAAAAAATTGTTTCTATCGTAACCCCTCTTCCAAATGTGGTTGATCATACAATTTGAGACTGGTCATGTTAAACAAATTATGCATGACTAAATGGCCCAGAAGATCAAAACAAAATGCATTAGAAGCACTATTTTCTATATATACACATATATACAGATAGATGGATAGATGATTATATATATTGGATTTCTACTGCTTTTCATTCTTAACCTATAGGCTGAGAGAAAAACTAAAGTTGTGATACAGACCCTTTTGCATGTTTTCCACATATATCATCCGTCTGGTAGGCAGTGGGACCAACCTTCCCATCATCCTATAAATAGTTTAGTTTAGTTTAGTTTAGTTTAGTTATATATAGGGCCCAAATATGGAGCTTTGGATCATGATCACCACTGGCCACTCATGTCAGTACATGACCTATAATCCATGACATGAGTGGCCAGTGGTGATCATGATCCAAAGCTCCATATTTGGCCCCTATATATAACTAAACTAAACTAAACTATTTATAGGATGATGGGAAGATTGGTCCCACTGCCTACCAGACGGATAATATATGTGGAAAACATGCAAAAGGGTCTATATCACAACTTTAGTTTTTCTCTCAGCCTATAAGTTAAGAAATTCAGACGGGGGATCAAAACCATTGAGGACTTCTTTGTTATCAGACCAAGGATTGGATTCCTTGGGACCAGCTTAAAAGAAAATTCAAGTTGCTCAACAATGATGCTGAGTCCATCCAGGAAATTCAGGAAGCCATTCCAGACTCCTTTCTTACCAAAATTGAAGTTTTCACTAGAGCTCCATGGTGGAGGGATTGGAATTGGCCTACGGCCACCCCTTTCAGAAACTACACCCCTAGCCTGGGTTATCAAATTCTAGCACCTAAGGGTCTTCCCTTGAAAAAATTGAACAAGGTCTCGAATATCAAGTCTCACCACTCTGTGTAGGCTAGAATATTTGTCAAGTTGTGGGTTATGCCCATTGAGCCAAAAAAAGCCCATTTTCTTTGGTGTTTATTGTACCATGGGCTCCCACTGGGAGAATGGCTCAAGTATCTTGGGGTTGCCAATCCCTTGTGCCCTGCCTGTGGGCAACTTGAGTCGGTTAAGCATGTGTTCTGGGTTTTGCCCATATGCCCAGTCTACTTGGAGATGGATTCATTCATTGTTCCAACCCTTTTGCCTTGAGCCTTTGAGCAGGAAAATTGCTCCCATGGGGGACTCGGCCCTTTTGCCTGCAAAATGCAACAAATTATGGCTTATTCTTCATGTTGATATTCTTTTTTGTATATGGAAAGACAAAAATAATGCTATCTTTAATAAGCAGCCTTTAGATAGATTCTTCTCTATTGCTAATAAAGTTAATGTTATTTCCAATTTGTCTCTTCAACTCCTTGACCAAACTAATAAAGTCCAGAGGGAGCTCTCCCATCTTCAGTCGTTGATGGAGTGTTGGGCGGGTGCCCTTTGTGTTGTTAGTCAGGTGCCTCCCTCGCCTGCTTCTCGTTGTGGTTCGGCTTCGACATCTAGTCACGACTCGAGAAGGCAGCATTCCAAAGGACGAAGAGGGTGCTCATTATCCCCGCGTGGCCCCAAAAGGTCTCCGTCGAGGAGAAGCTTACAACGGGGTGCTAGCTTGAATGTTCATGGTCAACAGGGTGGTTAGGGACCTCATACTCAACCACAAACGGGTGGTTGGGGGGATCCCCTCCTGCCAAAGACCAGCTAGACGGGTGGGATGCTCAACTTCCTCAGCCGGATAAGTTTCCGAGGTTGGCCTTGGCCATTTCCCCGCAGAGGTCTGCTGGAGAAGACAGGATTGAAACTGAAGACACTAATGGTGGTTGGGAGCCCTTCCACGACTCTGAGGATCCGCCTACTAATGCGGGGTGGGGAGGAAACCCTGATAGCCCCCCACCTCCACCTCCTCCTACTTTTATGTTTGCAGTGGCGGCTTAATTATGTCTTTGCTTTACCCTTTTTTGGTTGGTAGTGTTTATTAGCTCTAATTCGTACTTTTCCCATGGCCGTTTGGCACGGTGTGAAGACTGTGGGTGTGACCTTTCCACCCTTTTTTTGTATGAATAGCCGTACTTTTATTGAATTTATATAAGCGCTTTTCAATTTTAAAAAAAAGAATGAAAAGCAGTAGAAATCCACAACTAATAGCCAAGCATCTCACACAGTGATTTCCAGAAGTGGCTAAGTAATATGGATTCCTAATCCAAAATAATAATGAAAGTCAACCCAAATGACCATGTCCAAAGGTGCTATAAGAATAACTTTTCAACTTTGGAAGCATCAATGGTTCTTTTGCATGAAAGGACAGCCATCTTGGAGAAAAAACGCACTATTGCAGAAGTAAAATGATGAGTATGTTGATTCATAGGTACTCCAGTGATAAAATTAATCAAAATGCATTCAAATGATCTAAAAGTCAATGACAGCTGTGGTTTAAACAAAGCTTATACTAGAAGATTTGGAATAGCTGCATAGACAAAATTATTCCTGGTAAAAGTATATCTGAAGCTGATGAGCCTTTTGGACTCCAAAGCATCCCCCCACATGAGGCAGAAAGAGGTTCTTTGAGACACACCGTGCAAGATATTCTAGTTCACACAAATTTTTCAGCATATACAGCATCCCAGTCAAAGGAATATAATCATAGATGTAAAATCCAAAAGGCACTTTTTGGACAGAATTCTGCAACTACAATAGCTTCAAAACGTAGAACCAGAAGATTGGGTTCTTACTAAGCCTTCTAATTGAATATCATACCTAACATCCAATATGATACGACTTTAGCTGATAGTAAGTGTACCCAAGAAACAAAGGATCCATCTATGGTCTCTTTTTTTAATTCCTTTTTGGTAATTGATCCTAAGATTAAAATTTTGCACTTAGGTGTAACATCCCTCATTTTGGCCCTATGATTCTAAATTGTGATAAGTACTAAGGCACAATGTTGAAAGAATTTGTAGAACTAATTCGTGTTGAGTAATCTGACGCCTGTGTTTCAACTCAAAGTTGGAGAGATTGTTTCATGTCTTGTCAATGGAGACCTAGTTGTTAGGTCATGATCTCACTCATTGTCGGTTGAGGGTATTATGTTAAATCATTAACGCATTAAATTGTACATTGTGCTCTTACTTTAGTGCTTGATTTAGCTTGGCTTTGTGGATTGAAGCTTTGCTCAAGGGCACGTGCAAGTGATTAACTGGTATTCAGTGTCAAGTATAGACCTTGGCCTTAGTCATTTATCTTACCATGCTTTTGACATCATTGTGCAAACATATTATAAAGGGGTCATAAGGCCTGCGACCAATATATAATGGAGCTATGGATTATTTGAAATGATTGTTTAAAAGTTTTAATGTTGATTAGTGTTTTGACCACATAATGGTTTGAATTGGTAAGTTTGAATTGATAAAATAATTAAAAGGTCCTTATTCTCTTTATCATTTCAAAGCTTCTTTGCTAGTTGGAGTTTGTCTTTGGATGCCTAGGGTTTTGCCCTGGCATGAGAGTAATGGGGGGCTGCATGCAATTACGGCACGCGAATAAACCGTCTCAAATACCCTACTATAGCTGTTTCCTAGTCATGGAAACAAGAAAACTTAGTCTTGGCACATGTTTGTGTGAACAAATGGCAAGGAAGAAACTTGTGCTTTGCCCATTTATTAGGCATGGCAATTGGATTGGTCTACATATTAATTCAGGGTCGTAATGCCCAGCAGGAACAGCCCTGGTCCTTCTCTAAATCGAGAATGTCATTGGAATAAAAGGAAGATCCTAGGGCATGCTTTGACTGGGCATTGTGAGAAAAAAAGATTTCTTGCTTGGTCTGCATTAGATGGGTGACGTCTACATTTCCATCGCCACTGGAATTGCATTTCCGGGCATGTCATTTCCTTTCCCCAAGATCCAGAACTTGTTTAGGCATTGATTCTTGTTTTGCTCTCTTCCTCTAAAACCCTAATGTGGAATTTGGAAATGGGTATGAGTTTTGCTTATTGAAGGTGTGAATAAGTATGTATACCTTTCATGCAAATGTACAACATATGCATCAAGACGTATATGCACATATATTGTGGGAGAAAGGATTGCTAGACTTTGAACAGTCCCTAGTGCAACTTCATGAATTGATAGTGATTGTTTTTCTTGCTATGATATGGATCTCTACTTTATTGGTATTTTGGTTATGGTCATTCCTAGCGGAAAGTATTTCATTTGATATCTAAGATAATCGTACCTGTGGAAATAACTCTCGAGAGCTTATTTTACAGCATCTTTGATGCACTATGTTGAAATCTCTAACCCCATCTCTAATGGTTTTTATGAGGGTTTGCAATGAATGAATCTTTTGCTCTTGAAAATTCTGATGTTTGTAAAGGAAAGACATTGCCAGCTATTTGCTGACCCCATGTACATGTTGGTTTTGGACTAGTGCAGATTTGATGGCAATTAGCTTTGTCTAAAAGTGCAAAAGTTCTTGCTATGTCTATTGAGAAGCTCCGTGAAAAGCCCTATGGCAACATTTATGTCTAGATTTGCTCTAGGGAATTGACTTTACTGTGGTATCATGCTTTTTGAAATGAAACTAAAATGATTTTTGTACAGTAATTTGAAAGAAAGCTTTTTGTTGGGCATTGATTCAGTATACTATTATGAATACTTTGTTGTGGGCTAGCTTCTTAGCAAGTTTTTGTAATCCAAGAAGAGTTTTGACATCATATTCCTCCATGTGCCTTTTTGAGCAATGAAATATGCAATGAATATATATACTTAAATAGTTTCTATCTCTCTCTTGTTTTGATGATGTATGGTGCTGTGCTTAGCAATTTACCTAGTACTGTCATCAGCCCTTTTAATGGGGAATCAATTGACCCAAATTGCTTCTAGATGTTAAGACTTAATGATATGTTCAATAGGTTGTTGTATCATCTTATATTAGACACTCATACACTGTGTTATGCATGACTCTTGCTCTGTCTCATTTTGAAACAAGGCTGACAAGGTCTTGCAGCTGAATCCAACCTATCATCTAAGAATGTTAAGACTAGGAAATGACTGTCTTGATACTTCAAGTCAGTGGGGCCTGCTAAACTGCCAAGTCTGGTAGTGCATATGTGGAATATACTATTAAGAGTTTAGTAAGATTTGTGTTAACTCTTAGTGACATATCTTGGAAGGATACTCTTTTCTTGTATGATTTGTTTATTCTTCCTTTATTTAGCATCTGGAAAGGGTTTAAAGCACTGTGGTAAAACTTTCATTTGAGTAGCCTGAGTATGTATGAAAAAGGGAATCAAGGAAAATCGGGTAGATATTCAGTCAATATAAATTACTTTAACTGATGTCCTGCCTAGGGTATGTTTTCCTTCTTTATTTGGCGTTACAGAGGTTTGCATGTTCTCTAGTTAATCTTTAATGCATCGGTGAACACAGTCCTTGGGGACACTAGTTTTTTACTTGATTCCATTCCTTACTGAGTGGTATTTATGCAGTTTGTTATGCTCTAGAATAGCGACAATCACTGTTGTTCAATTAAAATTCTTGACAACCAAAAGAGTATGGATATGAGTATTATGCCCTGTATCCTCAATAAACTGGAATCAGTGTGGAATTACTTGCACTGCTTCAGTAGGTAAATCTGGTCTTACATAAGAGCATTGTTAAGGTTTATTAATGTGGGGGGATTAAGTGTGATTTAAGTCATTTATCACCTTGTACAGACTGCTCTGATTTGTCCAAACCTGCAGTCTACTTTTGGTCATGGGGAAAGTATGGCAACATTGTATAAATTGATAGACACTTAGGTCTGAGATGGAGTTCTACCTTGTTGCTAAAGTACAGGTTATTAAGTCATGTTTGTGTGTGGGGGCTTAACTCTAGTTTGTGCTATCTGGACCAGCCCTGCGCTTACTTGTCTCTGCCTGAATAAAGGTCCTTGAGATCAAGACATGAGACTCTTGCTTGCACTACATGAACTTGATATCAATTTTTTGTGAGCAGGCAACCATGTCTTCATGCTCTGCCTATAACCACCTAAGTGAGTATCTTGTGCAAAGTAGTTTGCTGTTATGAAGTAAACCAAAGCAGGTAATGGAATGGTAGGGGTTGGAAACAACCCTGTCCTAATATACCTTCTTTGCGGCAAGTGACAATGGTAGAAGGTTCGTATCACATTGGTAGTGATATTCAGATCTAGCATTTGGTTACAGTCCTCTTTAGGCCTCTTGCATGGAGTTAACTCTTGAGTGTACTTTTCTACTGAAAGACAATCTTGTGCGGTACCCCTGTTCTGATCTTAACTTTAGACCTGCCAAATGAAGATAACCTATGTATGATTCTTTTGAATTACACACTGTTAATATCTCAGTTAGTGTGCATGAGTTACTGTAGCTTGCAACTCAATTGCAAAGGTTGATTCCAAGGGTATTGGATGGTCCTTGTTCTAATATTGTGAGGTTCAATGAACTGTGGATATTTTGGAAGGTAATCATGTTCAGGCCTGATATAGCTATGACCGAGCAAAAGAATAAAATCTATGACTAAAGTTCTGATCAGTAAAACTTGATGAATATGCCATGCTTGTTCTATGATAGCTCAGGTTCTTGAGAACTGTATAGGGCTGTGTAACATTGTAGTTTGTAGTCTCAATAAATGTGTAAGTTTTTGTAAGAACTGTAAGGTAATGTGTTCTGCCCAGTTCGTATAAATAACGAATATGGATAACAAATCTAGGACCTTTTAGAAAAGATATGCACTTGTGTTCCATGAATGTTGTATCTGTGCCTTCTTATGTTGCAAATGGCATCTGGGATCCTATAATTATCAGATTGCTTGTATAATTAGCTAGACCTTGACTGTGTCAATGACTGACCAGCCTCGTAGCTTGTAAGGTCATTTGATGAGAAATTTGTGTGATCTATATCTGGCTAAACTGTTAGGGCAGACTCTGTAGGAGTTACCCTTGCAAAATCTATAAGACATTCTCAGCTCTTCCAACACCAGGGTAATATACTGTCTTGACCAGAACTGACAGTGAAAATGTACTTTTAGCTAGTATACCCTAGTATACCCTGGTCGTGGATAATGCACTTCAAGAAACTAGATTTCATGCTAGCTGAGCTGGACTTATTTGTTAAATAGCTTTAGGATGGCTGAGCCTGACCTGACTGTCTGCCTCATCATGCACTGCTATAACAAAGACTGAATTATCAGATTGGGCTGGGAAACTTGCATGAGGATAAATCATGCTAATCTTAGCTGATTGGTACCTAATATGGATAGCTAACTGTATGTGAGTCCTGACTGTACTTGACCCTCTATGAGAATAGTCATGAAATAGTAAGTATGGAGTGCAACGATGGTATGCTTTTCTGGATAAGTACTTAAATCTGTGCTATGCAATAAATGTTGAATAGTAGGCCTTACCTACAGTGGTGATGTTAAACCCTGGGGATTTGCTAATCATGAACTGTTCCTCAATCCACTCTTAGAGCATGCCCTGTTTTGTGATAACTGAGTCTCAAGATTTGTGTGGTACTGAATGTTTCAGTTGCATGTTGGTACTTGCCCTGTATCTGGATCATGTTGAAAAATACCTTGAGCTATAGATGGTTGTCTTAGGAACTTTGTCTTGTGAAGACTATCGAGGATGATACTATATGAAGGTTTCTTTACTTGGCAGCATAACCTGAAATAGAAGCTGTGGTTGACCAAACTAGGTCTACAAATTATGAGTTTATAAAGTATCCTACTTCTTTTGAAGGTTACCATTATCTGTTTTACTGACTAGGTGGTGAAACAACCTAGTAGACTTAATTGATGTTAACACTTGATCCCTTCTCTTGTCACTATTTGAAAAAAAAAATCTAGGCTGATTTTAAAATAATGTTAAATTAAGCCACCACATCAAACGGGCAAGTTCTTGGACTGTGGATTAAATATTGAATAATTGTAATGTTTGGTAATATGTGTGCATGATAGTACTTCCAGTGCTTATATGCTTGTACTAGTGCACAGAATTCCTTCAATAAGTTTTATAGCCAGCTTGGCAGGATGTTCTATGCACCAACAAACAGTATTCCACATAACAAGATTGGTATACATAAGAAAGAGCAAGGGCATGCCCTGAGAGAAAATATTTGAGCCATTTGAAAACCAGCCATATAGGTAAACTTTCCCGTGATTGTCCGAGATCTCAATGAAACACAAATTGATGACACTGATGCAAAAATTGATAAGTCATCCAGCTTAAGTACCTTCATTTTTAAAAATCCCCCACCCAAACTAAAAGAATATAATGCCATTATAAGGAATTTAACATTTTCAGCACAAAAGAACAAACCATTCCCAATTGAAATTTTTACCAAGAATCGTCATACAACTTCATGAAAAAGTGGCTAAAGGATTCCGATGGAGGCATACATGTATGTGATAATCATAAATTATGAATTTAAACTGTAAGATAGAAGTCCATTCATTTGAGGGTTCAAATTTGGTGGTAAATTGTCCAAAGGGATTATGCTTAAATAGGCGGCCCATAACTCGAGTGGACAGACATGTGGCGTGGTTACCGTGTAAGGATTATGAATTGTGTAATCAATTTTTACACATCTTAACAATGTAGATCAATCTTAATACTTAACCGCGGCCATTAACCTAACCCAAGATTTACAAGAAAAATCAAAAAAAGTGCGTAAATTGAAGTAAACTGAAATAGATTGAAGTATGACTGGCCTTCTTGCTGCACGGATTGACGCTGTCCAGGGATAGTTCTACTAGCTACGGTGCGGCTTACGAACATGATAAATTCCTTCGCACTGCTGCGTTGAAAATAACCGAACTGGCTTAAATTGGAAGCGCTGGTAAGCAACACCGGTTCCGATCCAGAACTAGAAGTAGAAACATTGATAGCGTTAGGGTTAAGGTTCCCTTTCATCACAACAAGCGCTGTGATCTTCATGGTCAACGCCTCTTATCGCTAAATTGTTAGCTTTTGAGAACAGATCCCCCTGAAAGCCGAGCAGAGGAAGACATCGGGGAATATTTATTGTTATGAAAAAATAAGAGAAGGGAAAAGAAAGCTTAACATTTAAGCAAGCAGATTCGGATGCTCTTTCATGATTGAGGCTCCAATCCATTTGATTGCTTTTGTATGAAACCACGTTTCACAACCTCAATGACAATCTGGCTATATAAATAATAATGCTCAAGGCTCACGAACCTCGTGTCTTTTCGCACTCCCAACTCTAGCTTTTACTATCTGAAGTAACTTCGTAATGTTTGAAAACTAATCGTTTAAAAATTAGAATTTATCTGCATTAAGTTTGGTAAATCTATTTGAGATCATATTAAGGAAGAACGATTACGTCGAAGGCGTCTTCTATGGTGAAGCACCTCCGCTCTTCTCTTTTAAAAAATAGGTCGTGTGTATGTCTTGTTAAGTTGTTGAAGGTTATCATAAAATTTTATGTCAGTGTTATTCCATTGTTTTAGTTTTTCATCGTTTCAATATATATTAAGATTGATTTTTATGTGTAGATCTATGTTGATATTAATGAGGAATGGCGGGGAGTAGGGCATATGCAGAGGACTATCGATAATTGAGTTTCACCATGAGTTGTCATATGAGTCATAAATAGATTATATTTCTGTTGGATCTCTCTTGATCTATAAGGGATGATTTCTTACATTGTTTAATTCAAATTGTTCTCTAATTTAATAGAGAGAGGGTTTAGTGTTATTCCATTGTTTTAGTTTTTCATTGTTTCAATATATATTAAGATTGATTTTTATGTGTAGATCTATGTTGATATTAATGAGGAATGGCAGGGAGTAGGGCATATGCAGGGGACTATCGATAATTGAGTTTCACCATGGGTTGTCATATGAGTCATAAATAGATTATATTTATGTTGGATCTCTCTTGATTTATAAGGGATGATTTCTTACATTGTTTAATTCAAATTGTTCTCTAATTTAATAGAGAGAGGGTTTAGTGTATTTTGTTGTGGATAACATTATTTCTAGTTTTAAAAGAGGTTTATTATTTTTTAATTTAATATCTATTGTACTTATTTTAGGTTGAAGGACTTTGTTGAAATAATTGATTTCTTGCCAATTTTAGTTGTGGAATTTGACGTACTTCACTCAATACTTGGATTTAAAAGTGGATGAAGTGTGAACTCTCCTTTAAGTAAATGTTTATTGTGGATAAGTCATTTTCAACCGAGAAATCCCTCTGTAAACCTTGTCAAAGAAGAAATTAATTTTATACCCATATGTAATCGAAAAGTTTTGAGTTTCAAGGCAATTTATATTAGTGTTATTAAAATTGTGAATAATTAACTAAAAATGGAAAAAAAAAAAAAAAAAAACTAAAATAATAAAATAGTTAATATTCTTTGAACTTAAGTAGAAAAATAAAACATTGGAAAAAAAAATACGAAAATAGTAAAAAAATCCAATCTATAATAAAATGTTTTTGGCAATTTTTGGATGAATATTTTTATTTATTCAAGAGATCACACTTTTTATGGAAATTAAAAACACAAGATGGTTGCTAACATCATGATTGAACAAATATATATGTTGTTATGGTAGCACTTCTTTTTTATTAAAAGCTAAAAACTATTTTAATTTCAACGAAATACTATAGATAAATGCAAAGAGTGTCATCTTTAGATTCAAAGGATTTGTATATAGAGGTAGGTGTCTCAGTCTTAATCAACTTATACATCCAGGTAGGCTACAAAATCCCTTCATATAGGGCATAATAATTAATATGAATTATAAAGAGTATTACTGAGAAAATGAAAACATGAATCTGTTAGGTTGTGGAGCTAAAAGCTTCAACTTGTTGCAGACATAAAAAAAGAGGTTGCTGAAGACCCAGAAGAACTGGCGTCAGCAGCATGACCGACGTCGGTCATGACCAGTGCAGAAGGCAACCAGCGACGGCAGGAAGTCAGTCGACGTCGGCAGCACCAGGCAAGCAGGGACCGACGTCGGTCGCCTGTGTGTTCCAGAACTGTTCGTTGCACGAACAGTTAGTTTAGTGAACGGAGTGTTTGCATGTAAAGGCTATTTTGAGTCTTGAGCTGCGTGTCTATTATTAGTAAAATAGAAGTCTAAGTTATTGTTTAAGTCTGGGATCTATTTATAGACCCATTGGCATGTATTGTAAAGTGTGTTAGTGAAGAGAACAAAGAGTGTGTTCCTCCTAGCTAGAAAGGAAGGCAAGGAAGATCCTTCCATGGTGAGTATGGTCTGTTGAATTGCAGGTTGCAGGTTCATGGGAGATCAACTTGAAGTACTATAGAGTGCTTGGTGTACTAGCAGGGTTATTACTGACTGGTTGGAGAGGTAAACACCAATTCTGTGTGTGAGTTGGTTGTTGGGACCGTTTTTTGGTAGGAGAGTGTTTTGAAGAAGAATTACTGTACACTTGAGGTGTGGGAAGCCTCTGGAAGGTGGAAGAGTGTGGCGGCTCTTTATTGTATTCTTTTCTGTACAAGTATTAATATATAAGAGTGTATATTGTCTCTCATATTCTGTGCTATTGGTGAATTCTAGTTACTTGTATTTCTGGTATATTTCCTCATGTTTAATTGCTTAAGTTTGGTAATCATATTGTGCTCTTTCTGAGGAGCAAGATCCTAACAACTGGTACCAGAGCATGTTTGTTGTTCTAGGGGTACCTGACAAGTGGTATCAGAGCTTTTGGTTGGGATACTAACAGGTTAGATTAGATTTGGTTAGTGTGTTTTGATTACAGGTTACTCGTAGGGGTTTCTGTTTGAGTGGGAGTAGAGCAATGGCAAAAGACAGTAAGCTACGAATGGAGAAGTTTAATAGCAGGAGGTCCGAGTTCAGGAATGGCAGAATAACCTGCTGGAGATGTGGAAAGAAAGAGCAGAGAAAAGAAGATTGTTGGTTGGTAGCAGATCAGCATGAAAGACATGAAGAAGAAGCAGGTGTTACAGAGTTCGTTGCACGGGATGCTCTGGTATGTTCTTTGGATAAAGTAGAATCTAGGGTTTTAGATTCTGGTGCCTCTTTTCATGCATCCCCAAATAGGGTATTTTTTCATGAGTATGTCCAGGGAGACTTTGGAGAAATTTGTTTAGGGGATGGAAAGCCTTGTCAGATGGTTGGCAAAGGGAAAGTGAAGCTGAAACTGCAGACAGGTAACACATGGGTGTCAAAGGAGGTCATGCAGGTCCCAGTCTTGGAGATGCGGCTAATTGCTTCAGGAAAGTTGGGTGATGAGAGATGCACAAGAACTCTCACAGCGGATGCACTTGAATTAGCGGGTGGTAAAAAAATAGGTACTCTTTATCTACTTGCTTATATTACTGATTCTTCTTCTGTTGCGAAGACGTGGCTTTGTAGGCTTGGTCACATGAGTAAGAAGGAGATGCATGTTCTTGAGTCAAAGGGTATAGATCGAGGTTTCTGTATGCAAAAGAAGAAGGTAACATTTCTTGAGGAATCTGATGTTCGTGACAAGAGCAGGAAAGCCTTGGTTTTCAAGGACAAGATGACGAACAGGTATCAGTCACAGGGGCTGAGGAATTTTGAGCAGAGCAAGGGTGATTTGGACAAGGGTTTGATCTAAAAGGAGCTCACGAGAAAAAGTCAATTCTCACAAGCAAAACACAGAGACCGACGTCGACATGAAAATTGGCGTCGGCGTCTAGACAGGGACCGACATCGGCTATGTGAAGCCCGACGTCGGTGACTCAAGGCAGATAAACACCGGCATCGATCAGGGAAGAATCGACGTCGGTGATGAGGCAGTCGCAGGGAATCGACATCGATTGGGAGCAGACTGGAATGTGATCGGCATTGGTCACTGAGACGGATTTTGGGTGGACAGCCCGCTGTCAAGGAGTCTCAAGCGCCCATATGAAGGACTTAAAGGGTAGGTAAGCCTCAAATTCATCATTTCCCTTCTTTACACTACTTGTTGCTCACTGATGGTATAGAACTAGGAAGTTGTTAAAGAAGCAGAACAGGTAGATCCAGGAAACAGTGGGAGCTTGACATGGATGAAGATGTGATTCCTTGGAGAAAAACCAAACAGGGATTTGTTGGTAGAGTTGCTAGCTGAAAGTAAGCACTAAGAGACGAATGGATGTTCAGGATGAAGAAGAGCGGGAATGGATACGTGAGACGAAAGATCAGGGTATATGGTCTTGAGTAAGCTGCAGGGTAATGGAGGTTTGATCATTGTGTTTTTCTTTACCAAGTTGGATAATATTAGCTACATTATCCTATTACTGTATGATGTGCTTGTTGCAGGGTTACATATACAGGTATTGTTAAACTAAAGGTAAAGCTAGTTCAGGGGTGTGTCAAGGAGAATCTGGGAGCAGCAAGATTCTTTGGCATGAGTGTGTTCTAGGGACATGGAAGGTCATATGTTGACTTTGTTTCAGGATGATTGTGTGAGACCGGTTAGCACGCCGATGGTTGGACAGTTCACAGAATAGGTGTCTTGATTCACATAATGAGGTTAAGTGCATGGTATGTACTAGCCTGAGTTTTCCCAAGCAGTGGGAGTTGTCAAAAAGTTGGAGCCAATCTGAGAAAGAAGCATTGGAGGGCAGTTCAGTGGATTCTTAGAGGGACCAGCAGCAGGTGCACATGCTATGCAGGTTCAAGTTATTTTCTACATGGGTTTGTAGATGTGGATGTGGCAGGGAATTTGGATGACAGGGTTTGCACTACAAGTTTTGTGGTGGGTAGTCTTCAGGGGTGATCTTGAAGAGGGATACAGAGCCAAGGGAACAAACTAGATGGTGTACAGGTACAGGTATAGTTGCAGCTATTTATCTACAAATGGGAGATTGTTAGGTTGTGGAGCTAAAAGCTTCAACTTGTTGCAGACATAAAAAAGGAGGTTGTTGAAGACCCAGAAGAATCAGCGTTGGCAGCATGACTGACATCGGTCATGACCAATGCAGAAGGCAATCGGCGACGACAGGAAGTAGGCTGATGTCGGCAGCACCAGGCAAGCAGGGACTGGCGTCGGTCGTTTGTGTGTTCCAAAACTATTCGTTGCATGAACAGTTAGTTTAGTGAACGGAGTGTTTGCATGTAAAGGCTATTTCGAGTCTTGAGCTGCGTGTTTATTATTAGTAAAATAGAAGTCTAAGTTATTGTTTAAGTCTGGGATCTATTTATAGACCCATTGGCATGTATTGTAAAGTGTGCTAGTGAAGAGAACAAAGAGTGTGTTCCTCCTAGCTAGAAAGGAAGGCAAGGAAGATCCTTCCATGGTGAGTATGGTCTGTTGAATTGCAGGTTGCAGGTTCATGGGAGATCAACTTGAAGTACTATAGAGTGCTTGGTGTACTAGCAGGGTTATTACTGACTGGTTGGAGAGGTGAACACCAATTCTGTGTGTGAGTTGGTTGTTGGGACCGTTTTTTGGTAAGAGAGTGTTTTGAAGAAGAATTACTATACACTTGAGGTGCGGGAAGCCTCTGGAAGGTGGAAGAGTGTGGCGGCTCTTTATTGTATTATTTTCTGTACAAGTATTAATATATAAGAGTGTATATTGTCTCTCATATTTTGTGCTATTGGTGAATTCTAGTTACTTGTATTTTTGGTATATTTTCGCATGTTTAATTGCTTAAGTTTGGTAATCATATTGTGCTCTTTCTGAGGAGCAAGATCCTAACAACTGGTACCAGAGCATGTTTGTTGTTCTAGGGGTACCTGACAGAATCTATCTCCTTTCTAAAACTAAAATTATAAAGCCTACTTAAAATTGGAAATTCTGTTGGAACTAAAAAGAATTATGCGATTATTTACAAAAAAATTACTTCTTGGATTGATAGTCATATCTAGAAAGTCTTCACGAGACTCGATCTTACTATCGCCTCATAAAACCCTATCAACACAACTGTTACAACTCTCATTCCCCTTCAATCCAGTATTTGATATGCAGTTACCAAGGCTCTCATAATTTTCATTATTCATAAACATTAATTCTGAACTGGTTCAAGGGAGAGCTAACACTGAAAGAAACAATGATGGCAAAAAAGATAATAATTATGATGATAACAAGGGTTGTGTAGCAACTAATCCCTACCCTTGTATTGTAAATTGTTTAAAATTGAGTTTGCATGTAAATTTATAATGTAAGCTCACTGCCATAATAAATAAAATTCACAAATTAATAATAGTAAATAGAGAAAAGGGTTTGCTTGTAAATTTACAATGTAAGCTCATTGCAATAGTAAATAATATACAAAAATAATAATAATAGTAAATAGAGAAAATCATTAATAATGAGATTTAGAGATATAGTGTTTTTATAGTATATGTCATAGAAGTAATATAGTCTTGCATGTTCAAATAAAGGTTGAGTAGCGATTAGTCCCTACCCTTGTATTGAAAATTATTTATAGTTCACTTTGTCTATAAATTTGTAATGTAACTCCATTGCAAGAGTGAATGCTAAGTAAGGAGGAATTAAAATAAATATAAATAAATTAATAGTCTATGTCAAAGGAGTAATAGCTAATTATTAATAACCAATAAATGAACTATAG
Organism: Torreya grandis; assembly: GCA_037957365.1. Lineage (NCBI taxonomy): Eukaryota > Viridiplantae > Streptophyta > Pinopsida > Cupressales > Taxaceae > Torreya > Torreya grandis. Next base: position 931,487 of record JARHVA010005325.1, read on the forward strand.
TAGTTGTCTTAACCAAACCATGTGGTTAAGTTTCCTATCATTAATAATATTTATTCGTAATTGATCCCTTTGCAACTATATTCCATTGATCACCTTTACATTTATAATTAGATTTTTAAATGAGCAATGAATGTTGTACCTTACAATTTAAATCAAACACTGAAGAGGTACAAGATTATACCTTTGAGTTATTTACATATGCACCAATAAGGGTTGTAGCGAGTTTAATGAAAAATAAAATTTAATTAGTTACCCTATCATGGAGAAAGCGAAAAGAGTATTAAGAATTAATAAAAAAGTACAATAATGAATTTAAGGATAGGCTCATGCATTATCTAATATATAAGAATAATTGGTGTTGCCTAAGAATAATAGTGCTTTGAACGTTGAAGACAAGTCTAGAATTTATTTATTTTAAGAACCAATTACAACAAAGAGTTTATTCCATCAAGGTAATTAAGTGGCTACAAATGTAGTAATTCTAGTATCCTATCTTTTCAAAATTAAATTCAAACCTCGCATGGAAGTATTCCTAGTGAAAGAGATGTCAGTGATGATAATAATAATATCAAATATATGGAGTCTTTTAATTCAATTTTTTGTAGCTAGAGCACTAAATAATAATGGTGGGTATAAAATTAATTTGGAATGCTATTATCCAATAATAAGTGATGGACTAAATTTGAAGTTAAAGGCAACTCCAAACTCATATTAAATGCATGTAGATATAGCACTAGTCATCATTGGAAATGCGGTCTTATTATTGAGGATTGTAATGAATGAGCTAAGGAGCTTTGTAATGAATGGGTCATAAAGAATAAATATTGCTAAAGGTTTTGGGAATAGGATAACATTCTAAGCATGCATTGTAATTAAACTCCATGTTATCAAATAATAAGTGATGAACTAAACTTGAGGTTGAAGGTGACTCCAAACTCATATTATAGGCATGTAGAAATAACACTAGTCATCATTGGAAACTCAATCCTATTATTGAGGGTTGTAATGAATGAGCTAAGGGGCTTTGTAATGAATGGTTCATAAAGAATAAATCTTGATAAAGGTTTTAGAAAAGGATAATGGTTATGTATTTGATTTAGAGTGGGGGCCCTTTCTCTCCTTAAAAGGCAGTACACTGCCCTTTACTAAATATGTTGAGATAACTTATAGGAAAGAAAAGAAACATCAGAAGTAGCTATACATTTATTATTTTGTCATCATTTTTAATGATTATTTCAAAATTTTCCCATACGAAAATGAAATTTAACATGTGAATGATCGATACTTAGTTTAAAAAATTGTATTTTGTTAAATAGGTTGAATTAAACATGTTCCTTAGTATTTAACATAACAACAATAATGTCCCATGAAAACCCATCTCATCCACTGCAAAAGGTTAAAATGCTTATTGTCATGTCCTATGAAAAAACAATACATCACCTAAAAGACACTTGATAGGACAAAAAATAGACAACAACAGTAGATGTATATTTATTATTTATCGCCATTTAAATGCTTCCTTCAAAATGCATGAAGATGTATGTAATCACTGGGGACTAGATGTATTTAATGTTAATATGCATCGATAAAAGGTAATAAAACAAGAATAACATGAAATCTGTGCATACATCAACCCAGCGAATAATAGTATTAATGGTGCATTTTTCAATAATATTGAATTTGGAAGAATATTCCTAAATAACATCCCTAGGAAAATTCTAATATTTATATGAAAAAAACTTAGAAAAAACTTAGTAATTATTAAAATCATGTGCATTTTAAATTTTTTGATTGGATGAACAAACATGGGTTAATTAAAAAGTGATACCTATAGTCACCTACCTTGACAAGGAGTAATAATAATTATTATGAGTCTTCTTCACTTGGCCACAAGACAAACATGGAAATCTTTCATCGATGGTAACTCCACGTGTTCATACATATAGGCGATGTGGCTCACAAAGTATATTCAACGACCATTGTCAAAGATTATAGTTTGTATTAATAATACTCATGTGTGTGTACACACACACACACACACACACACACACACACACACACACACACATATGTATGTATATGTATGTGTATATGTATATATGTACATATGTACATATACATATATATGAATATGTATAAACATGTACATATATATGTATGTATATATATCTATATATGTGTGTACACACACACATATATATAAATGCAAAACAATATATAATTTATAATATTTATAATATATGTGTACTTTATATGACTACACACACATATATATCTATATGTATGTGTATATATATAGGTACATAGATACATATATATGACTGCACACATATATACATATATATCTCTATTATTGCACACACATATATATGTGTATGACTACAGACACTTATATATCTATAAATACACACATATATATGTGTGTGTGTGTGTATATATATATATATATACATACAAATATATATGTGTGTGTACATATATATATATGTGTGTGTGTGTGTGTGTGTGTGTGTATTCTCATATAAAATGTCCAAATTGGTAGTTTGAGTGTGGTTTGTGACATTCTAGTCATAGCTCCTCTTTGCATGTTCTTATGACCGTCTTGGGTACCTTTTTGCTTATTCCTAGTCATCTGTAGCCTTCTATATGATCATTATAGATCAACCAGGCTTTATTTCCTAGGTCAATTCTATCCTCTTAGGTCCCAAGCCTGTAGGACAGGAGCACCATACCTGGAATATAGCGTCAGACCTTAGGGTGTCCCATTTTTGGCGCTCTTATCTAATTGCATTTTGAGCCCAAATGACCGTTTTCATCTTATTCTTATCCTTCATCATGTCGGCCTAGCGTGAATACATCTAACCCATGATCAATAGTTCCTTATAAAAGTCCATTCAAAGGTCATTTACAAAAGGAGGTGACATCTTACAAAACAAGCAAGAATACAAGCAAACTACTAAGATGAATTTCCTTATTCTCTACATACAGTCACCCCACACAACTATAAATACATTCAAAGTCTCATACCAATCCCTAGCCACCTCAAGCATCCACATAACACTATTACACAAAGCATATTTAAGTGGGAGAACTACATATGTATTGAACCCTCTTCAGAGTATTGGTATGTAGGCAACGTGCCCACATAAGGGGTGTGGATCACACGTTCATTGCATCTTACACACACTAACCCCCCCTCTTTCTCTACTTTTATTTAAGCATAATGAAGGTCTAGGGTTTGAATATTAAATCAAATCTACAAGGAGCTCCATCGACATTCAACACTTAATGTTTCATAGACAGACTCATATAACAATAGCAAACAAAACCTATAAAACTCAGATCCCTATAACTAGTTTGGACAACAGTGACAGGAGTAGACTATAGCATAGGAACCTGAAGTGTCCTATTTTTTATGCTCCTATCCTTTCATCAAATGAAAGCCATATTTTGATTTGCAACACTATCCCAGTCTTGCATAGCTAGTTTTAACCTCTATCTAAACTGTCTTAGTCTAGTTTTAATCTAAGTTGTATTTCCCCTTATTTATTGCTATTTTTAGAAAGCTTTAAAAGACATAATAAATTATACAAATCAATACTATAATTATTGCAATATTATTTACTGATTTATTATTTCAAACCCTTAGCTTAAATTAGGAATAAGACTCCAATATTCCCAAAAAAAGTTAAATGATTTGGTGAACCTAACTTACTTCATTTGCACATAAAACCCTTATAAACCCTAAGGTAAATTCCTTACTAATTTTTGTAGTATTTTTGTGATTTTTTCCTACATATTTAAATAAAAAAATCACATTTAATTTTTAAAATTCACCATAGTAATTTTTAAAATTATTTCTTTCAAAACCTAGTTGCCTATACTAGGTCCCAGTGTTTTTCCAGTATTTTTCTACTTTTTTCCTATATATTTAAATCAAAAAGTTCACGTTTAATTTTTAAATTTACCATAGTGATTTTTAAAATGATTTTTCTTTCAAACCCTAGGTGCATATACTAGGTTCCATGCTTTTGAGGTATCACCTTACATGTTTGTGAGCTTCATATCCTTTTTATGCATATTCTAGTTCATTGTTTAAATTATATTTGTTTAATCTTTTCTTTCATTATTCAAGTTGTTTTCCTTATGCCACATAGGCTCATTTCATCTCTTCCTTTGAGATGAAGTGCAATACTTAGTGAAAACCCTCCTGTATTCACCTACATTCCTTCAATGCAACCATATACCATGGATAAACAACCAACTCAACTTCTTGCTATAGATCCTACACATCCATATTACACCAATTTCCATGAGGATAATTTTGATAATGAATAGTATGAGAATGAAAATGATGATACAAACACAGATGTTCATGACCCACCACATTAGGTTCTTGATCTACTTCTACCTATTATTGATAATGATGTTATCATCAACAGAGATTTGATTCTACAAAGTTTTTGAGAGAGACTTAGGGAACAACCCCGAGATCATACTCTTATCTTACAATTTATCATGGAAATTAAAAAGGCTAAGCAATTTGAGTCTCCCATTCTTTCAAAACACCCATTTGTAAATGACACTATGGGGGCAACTATGTCTCAACAACCCCCTATACAACCCAACCTTCATATGAAGCACCACCAATTATGGCTAGTTCATCTTTATCTCCTGATGTGGCTGCCCTTGTGCAAGAGATAAAATATCTTCAATCCAAGGTGCTACATCTTGAGCAAGGTGCCTCTAGACCTACATAAGATTTGGATTCTTTTACTCTACTTCATACACTATTAGCATATCATATTGCTTCTACACCCTTGCCACCATGTTTTGTTTAACCCAAGCTCACTCTATATGATGGTAAGGGTGATCCAGAAACACAATTAAGATCTTTTCATGCATCATGCTTACATTATGTGTTAAATGATTGGTTACTAATCAAGCTATTTCCACAGAGTTTAGAGGATTATGCTCTATAATGGTTCTATAGTCTATCGAATCAGTCAGTCAATGCATTCAATCCTTTAGTTGACATGTTCCTTGATCATTTCAACATTAACATAGGTGACAAGGTTTCTTATGCCCAAATTACATAAAAGAAACAAAGGTCAAATGAGCATCTCATAGATTATGTTCTTTAATATAAGACTATCTTGGCTAAAATGACTAACCCCATAGCCAATCAAGAATTATAGGACCTCTTCAAACAGAGTCTTCTTCCAACTTTGCATGAGTCAATAATGTTAAAAATGTTATCTTCCTTCACTAAGTTATGGCATAAACTAAAGGAAAGAGAAGTCAAATTAATTTCAATGGGCAACCTCAAGTACACAAACATAGTAGAAACAACAAACAAGAGTAACAATAAAGTCCAATACAAAGTAAAGGTTAATAATAGCAAAAGTCAAAATCAACCTATAGTTAATGTGGCTTCAGAGTTCCTTTAATTAGTAGTTTTATTCATGCCTCCTTGGTGAACTTTTACCAATTTACCAGTATCTCTAGCCAGAGTCTTACTATAGCTATTAGAATGTAACATCATATCTCTCCCTCCTATTTGAGAAGTTGATCCAACAAAGCCTCTTCCATGGGGATATGATCAAAATGAATTTTTTAATTTTCACGGAGTACCAAGACACAAATGAATAGATGCATTAGTTTGAAACACAAGATACAAGATTTAATAGATGGTAACTTTATTGATCTTGGCACTCTAATTGACCCTCCTTAGGCAAAATAAACACAAGATAAGGCTCTAAAAAATTTCTCAGATCCTTTCCCATAACATTCTAAATAAGAGACAGGGGATACATCATGGGTTCACCATGCACATAATGCATGCCCTCCACTAGCTACATATCAAACACCTTTAGTTGAGTCACATCCTTTGAGCAACATGATTGGTGTGTATAATTCCAAAGTTTCAGCTAGACCTTCCATCTCTTTCTTAGAGTAGGAGATCATTGACGATGATTTGGATTACTGTGCACTCTTTATCAGAGCTTACATTAATTATCATCCCATTCACAGTGTCCTCATAGACAATGTATCTAGTTTGAACATGTGCATTATGACATTACTGTAGTATTTGGGATATTTAAAGCAGGGTATTACCTCGATAGACACAATTATTAGTAGATTCAATGGGTACATATAGAGTTTATTGGGTGAGATTGTACTTCCTTTACAGGTTGGTCTAACACATATGGTTGCACCATTTACTATTGTTCCCAGTGTAGGAGTTTTTGATATGTTGCTTGGTCGACCATAGATTCAAAAACTTTGTGTAATACTTTCTACAGTTCACAGATGCATGAAATTAATTCATGCCAATCAGGTTGTTACAATTGGTGGAGTTCTATATGAGTTATCACTTCCCACTTCAGAGCCATCTACTACTCTAAAGTCACCAATTTCAACTTCTCTACTAGTTACAGTTCTTCTAGTTAAAATTCAAACATAATCGAGGCCTTCCTCGCCAACACAGAGAGTTCATACACTTTCATGGAGGCCTCTTTTAGAACAACCATAGTTTCAAGATTCTAGACAATTTCCATCTATAGTATTCACACCTAGGTTAGTATCATCGAGGTCTCATATCTCTACACATAGAGCACATGTTCAGAGAGCTTTTCTTATAACCAGATGGGTCTCTAAGAACCCTATAGTTGCATCCATTTTTTAAAGTTACAGGGGGACCCCAAAATCAATTTTCACTACAAATATTTTAGATTATTTATAGTGTATAGAACTTTTAGAGTCACAATCTCAGCCCTTCTATTGTGCTTCACAATCACGTACGATCCCTCTCCTTGATAAAAGACACCATGATAGGGAGTCTCTTATGAGACTCATCGATTAGTATTGTTTCTTCTCAGCTTAATTATACATAGTTTCTCAATATTTATTGTATATAGCTTCTTTTTAATTTCTTGTACATAGCCTCCTTATGATTGATTGAACATAGCTTATTTCCAAAATACCAAAAATAATACAAAATTTCAAAATATAAAAACATTCATATAAATAAAAAACACCAAAACTATTTCAATTATATGCATTATCCATGCTTTACATTTCTACTATCATGCTAGACTTACATCTTGTTGTTATATGCTATTGTATGTCGATTTATCTATATTACCATGCTTCACTTGATCTTCTTTGAGTGTGTGCAGTGACATCCAGATCTTTGATTACTTCACTCTACCCATTAAGGGGGCATCCTAATTTGATCCAAAAATCAAAATATTTGGTTGAAATATAATTTAATAAACAAGAACAACAACAATAACGATAATTCTATCTCTGAGAAGAGATGTTTTATTCATCAAATTTGCAGACCCAAACATATGTCTATCTCTAAGAAGAGATGTTTGATTTCCATTTCAGGTTAGATATTCATTTATACATGTTTTTAAGGTATGAGGAGGATTTGTAAGGTCATCAATCTTGAGGGAGATTAAGTGGTTCAATTTCCATGATTTACAACAATACAAAATTTGAGGAATTACTATTTTTAGACTGCACTACTAAAATTAAAATTTGGGGCACTTACATTAAGTTTTCAAGGGTCAAAATAAATTTATTAGAGCTCTATTCCATCTCACCACATTCTCCTCATTCTTATCTTTGCAACGATTCAAACGGGGAGTCAAACGGAGCTATGGTGCAAAAGTTATGGCTCCCGAAAGTCCTACCACCAATTGGGGTAAAACCATCACCCAAATTGTCACCTAAAATGTTATCCGAATCATTCCTCCCTCCTTGAGAATAAATGGTCCCCATTTCATCAATATTTGTCATCAAGTGTGGTAGTTATGTTTTGATTTGATTCATGATGCATACTTGGAATGGATTGTGCTTTGTGGAGTTGTACTTTATGGAGCTGTGTAGGACCTGATTGTTCACCATTTCTATCTGACCATTAATCTATGGATGGGAGGCCGTGAACTTCTTCAGCTTTTTATCTATTGGCTTCTATTGTTATATTATTTATGTAGTTAAGGCTACAACATTATCCCTTTTGGATTCTTGTGGCTTGACCACCATGAGAACAAATTGCTTAGCACTAATCAGAGAGAGATGTGGAAGGTGGTACCTCTGGTACCCTGTAGCACTATGTTCCAAGAGGGAGGGTGATCCTTTAAGTTCTTGATTCATAGATTCCATGTTGATCATACATGAATGGCTGACCAAAGAGTACATCACAAACATCCAGATTGACCACATCACATAAGACCTCATCTTGGAAAGGTTTTATTACATATGAGAGAAGACATTGGTGGGTGACATGGAGGTTTCTCCCTGGACTCAACCATCCAATATTGTATGTCTTTGGGTGAGGCTTCATTGACAAATTTAGGCTTTTCACAACATTAGTAGAGATTAAATTCTTTTGACTCTTACTATCAAGAATGAAATGCAAAGGCTTACCTTTCACCCATAACTTAGAATGAAACAACCTTTCCTTGTCATCTGGACACTCCTCATGGGTCTGTGATGAAGCAACTATGGAATCAGGCTAACATCTACAATCTCTTCTTCATCCTCTTCAATTGTAGGTTGTGTATGAGGCAGAGTAGTAGATGTTGAGGATTGTAACTCAGAAAGTAGGGACTTGATGGCTTGACATTATTCTTTGGAGTGAGTTCCAGATTTGTGATAATCCTACCATTTCTCTTTCCTTCCTTTTGCTTCCAATTTTGGCCTCATGTTTGACCTTCTTTTTCACTTTTCCATTTTGAACGCTGACTTTTCGTATTCATTCTTTCATGCTTCTGCTCAATCTTCACTGTGAACTTATACACCTCACTGAGGGTTTCTAAATTGAAGAGTTCTATTTCTCCCCATATATACCATTGTAGTCCACCATGATATTTGAGAACTTTGTGTTTCTCACTTTCTTGGATCCCCAATCTCATAGATAGAGAATGAAAAATGTCAGTGTAATCTTGAACAGATTGTTCCTTACCTTGGTGAAGTCGTTGCCACTCTATATACAGATCATCATATGCTCCAATGGGGTAGTATTCTTCCTTTACAGCTTCTATGAAATCATCCTAGGTAGGTTCCACCTCAAGGCCAATATCATCTGCACTGAATCTCTTTTTGTACACTTACCATCAATTTTTTGACAGGCAATGATGCTTTCAAAAGAGTAAAAGTGATCTTCTCTTTATCAGTGAATTTATTTATAGAAAAATAAGATGAAAATTGATCCAACCAATTTTCTACTACATCAGCATTGATTTTGCCTTCAAATATAAGGATATCAAAATTCACCTGAACCTTGAAAGGTGTTGGGGCACTGAAAGGATGTGGGGTTGCATATGAGGAGCCAAAATTTCCCATCAAAATTTGGGAAAATTGTTGTAGCATCTACATTTATTTTTGATGGAGGGCTTCATTCACCATTTCCTTGAAAGGATCAGATGTCTCAGTGTTGTCCACCATTTGAAGTCATTTGGAGCGAATAGGTGGATAGTCTACTAGTTCTATTTTCTACCCAAGCTTCCTATAATCTAACCTCATCCTCAAGATCATACACTCTAAAGATAAACCACTCTAATACCACTGATCCAAAACTCAAAATCTTTGGTTGAAAGGTAATTCAATAAATAAAAACAACAATAATAACAATAATGTTATCTCTGAGAAGAGATGTTTTATTCATCAAATTTGCAGACCCAAGCATATGCCTATCTCTGAGAAGAGATGTCTAATTTCCATTTCAGGTTATATCTTCATTTATACATGTTTTTAAGGTATGAGGAGGATGTGTAAGGTCACCAATATTGAGGGATATTAAGTGGTTCGATTTTCATGATTTACAACAATACAGAATTCGAGGAATTACTATTTTTAGAAACTTACTATATTTAGATTGCACTACTAAAATTAAAATTTGGGGAACTTCCATTGGGTTTTTAGAGGTTAAAATCAATCAAGTGGAGCTCAATTTCATCTCACCACATTTTCCTCATTCTTATCTTTCCAATGGTTCAAACGGGGAGTCAAATAGAGCTATGGTGTAAAAGTTATGGCTCCTGGAAGTCTTATGACCAATTGGGGTAGAACCATCACCCAAATTATCACCTGGAATGTTGCCTAGATCATACTTCTACATTTAAAATAGTACATAAACATATCTACCCACTGGGGCATCTTCTACATGACTACACCATCCAGATTATGTCATTACTACACCACACACTCTAGTTATCATGTTGATGTACATTACTTACCATCTTATACAGATTATTTTATCAACACTCACTATTATATAGCACTTGTGTATTTCATAGCATCTACCTAGTATTGTACTTCATGTTTTGCATAATTTTACTTCTTGCTTTGATTAGTTAGATACGATTGTATTTCCAACATTTACATGCTTTCATTTCTTGCTTTGAGTAGCTATATGTTATTACATTTTTTAGTTCTTGTTTTGTACTTTTATGTGTGCCTTAGGACATTTGCCAATGTCCTTTGCTTTTACTCTTCTATGTGCTTGTGACCCTCATGCTAACTTTGCTTGTTTTCAATTATATGTGTATGTGGGCATTTGAACATGCCTTATATGCTTGCTTTCCTAGTTTGAGTAACATGTGCCCATGCCTCTTATTTACTTGGCCCCTTGGCCAATTTTGTGTGCTTCTTGCTTCTTGCCTTGTGTGCTTCTTGCTTATTTGATTCTCATTATTTATAATGTCATGATCCACATCATGCATTATCTTTATTTCTTGGATGTCATGATTGACATCATGCTCCATCCTTCCTTAACAACTAACAACTAACCAAACTTTTCAGTTTTAGTTCAATACATTGCATATGCTATTACATTGTTACATCTATCTAGGCATACCCATGTTAATATAACAATCTTCAAAACAAACTATGTTATATCTTGAGACTTATTTTTTATTATCATTGTTATATCTTGTATTTCATAGCATAAAACACTTATAGGGCTCTTTATTCTGAGGGTAGTCATTGCAGGGTCTTCATTCCTACCCTCAGAAGAGGGGGAAACAATAAGGGGTTTTGTCATAATGATCAGAACCTCCTATCGATCAAAAAAATCAATTTTTAGAACACTTAAAACCAATAATCAGATATCAAACTAGGTAGAATAGACTAGAAAAATAATGATGATTATAGAATAGTGATTAGAATCAAAAAAGGATAAGAGCATCGAACCTAGACAATAGTGCTAGACACCAAGGTGTCTTATTTTTGGCACTCTTGTACAAATAGCAAAAAACCTAGATTTTCTAGAAATAGATAGAAAGGTAAGTTTAGTTACAGTTTTGTCACCTATAATTCAAATCAAATTTAGTAGTTTTAGTAAAATTTTCCTTAGAGAATCTAGATATAGAGGGCATCATGCACGACATGATGACTCTCGCTTCCAATTTTAGATTAGGTAGTTGGTACAACTTCCAGATCAAAATCCATGTTATAGACATCAGTGATTGGGGGCGATGTACATGGCACATTTGACTCTTTTTTTTTTGAGTTGATTTGCATTAATCAAGTATTCTTAGTAGTTGCATACCTTATTTCATCTACAGGTGGTTGGCGTTATTTATGAGTGGCTTCCATATAAGCCTAGTTCACAGTTTCAGAGTAGCCTTTATACAAGCCTAATCTCCACCTTTTAAAATGGCCAAGATTGGCCTAATTCCCTCACATTTTTAGATTTTAGAGTATTCATTAGATTTAATAACCATTTCATATGATGCACATTCATACTGATATCAGTTCATAGCTTCACTTAATGGGCAATGATGGATCCAAAGGACTAGCTAGCCTTTACATTCTTGAACCATCTACTCAGGGGAATTGGACACACAATCTAAACATAGATTAGCACATGCATGATCACATAACTTCACTTAGTGGGTAATGATGGAGCCAAAGGTCTATCTAGCCTTTGTATTCTTGAGCCACCTACTTAGAGGGATTAGACACATGGCCCAAACATTGATCACACGTAGGATCATATAACTTCACTTAGTGGGCGACTATGGAGTCAAAGGGCTAGCCTTTGTATTCTTAAGTCACTCTTAGGGAATTAAGCACTCAACTCCACTCATTATATTACTCTTGATATAACACATACTCATCATATATCAAACACATAACCAACATCATTCAACATCACACATCTCTATGGGCTTCACCTTTGTAGGTAAGTTTTGGTATGCTTTCTACTTTTTCCTTTATCTTAGTATTTTGATTTATTACATCACTAGAATAAAGGGGGGGGGCAAATATAGTCATATAAGATATCCAAATTGGTAGTTTGAGTGTGGTTTGTGACATCCTAGTTATATCTCATCTTTGCATGCTCTTAAAACCCTCCTAGGTACCTTTTTGCTTATTCCTAGTCATCCATAGCCTTCCAAATGATCATTCTAACTCAGTCAGGTTTTATTTCCCAAGCCAATTCTATCCCCCTAGGTCTTGAGCCTATAAGATAGGAGCACCATACATTGACTATAGCACTAGACCCTATGGTGTCCCATTCTTGAAGCTCCTATCCAATTGCATTTTGAGCCCAAATGACCATTTTCAACTGATTCTTATCTTTCATCATGTCAACCTAGCATGAATACATCTAACCTATGATCAATAGTTCCCTATAAAAGTCCATTTAATGGTCATGTACAAAAAGAGGTGATAAATCTTAAAAAGCAAGTAAGAATACAAGCAAACTACTAAGGTAAATTTCCCTATTCTCTGCATATAGTCATCCACCATAGCTGCAAAGACATTCAAACTCTCATACCAATCCCTAGCCACCTCAAGCACTCTTAATTTGACATTTTTTCATCTAGATAACACTATTGTATAAAAAACATTTAGGTCAGAGACCTACACATGGCTTGATCCCTCTTCAGAGTATTGGTATGTAGGCAGTGTGCCCACACAAAGGGTATGGATCACACATTCAATGCATATTACACACACTAACCCCGCTCTTTCTCAATTTTTATTCAAGCATAATGAAGGTCTAGGGTTTGAAGATTAAATCAAATCTACAAGGAGCTCCATCAACATTCACCATTTAAGATTTCATATGCAGACTCATACAGAGATAGTGAACAAAACCTAGAAAACTCAGATCCTTATGACTAGTTTGGATAACAATGATTGGAGTGGATTATAGCACAAGAACCCAAAGTGTCCTATTTTTAGTGCTTCTATCCTTTCACTGAATGAAAGCCAAATTTTGATTTGTAACATTGTCCCAGTCCTACACAATCAGTTTCATCTTATATTTTAGTTGTCTTAGTCCAATTTTAACTTAGGTTGTATTTCTCTTTATTTATTACTATTTTTAGAAAGGTTTAAAAGACATAATAAATTATATAAATTAGTACTATAATTATTTCAATATTATTTACTGATTTATTAGTCTAGACCTTTAACTTAAATTAGGAATAAGACTCCAATATTCTAAAAAAAAATTAAATCAATATGCTCGCACACACACACACCTATAAATGCAAAATAATATGTGTGTGTGTGTGTGTGTAAAAAAATATATAATTTATAATATTTATACTGTTAATAATATATGTAATATTGTTGCCAATGAGATGTGGGTGAGTTGGTTAAGTGGCTTGATTGTTTCAAGCCCCACCCAAGTTCAAATCTCTAGAAAGGCATATGAGGTCAGTTATGGTCGTTGGTTGTATTCTCAAGACCATTAATGACCATTGGTTATCCTCGAGGTTGGTGGTGGCTGTTGTTGGTAATAATTGGTATACATCTAGTAATATTTGGTATACATGTGGTATTTAGATGTTTAATAAATTACATGGGGATATGAGCCCCTGGTTGTGTCCCAAATTGATCTATGCTCTGATAAAAATTGTTATCAATAAAAAATATATGTATGTAATATCATTTATTTATTATATTAAATATTACATACAATTATATAATACTTAATGAATTATTTTATAGATTATTAAATTAATATATTGTATATTATTATATTAAAATATAATATATATTTATAATATATACATATTAATATATGTTTTTTAATAGATATTAAGGGTTGGAGGGGCCCTCACCCATATAGTGATAAAAACTAATTTACAAAATTTAGAAGAAAGAAAGTGGACTCCACATTTCCTCCCCTACTTTGGGAAAAACCTGCAGCTTAAAGAAAGCCAACAAACTAAGAACAAACCCTGATACCAATAAGACCCATAAAATATTACAACAAACTATCATAACTGCACTAAGGTCTTAACTAAAAAAGAAATCAAGACACCAAGAGCAAAAGAGAAATAGAAACATGTATCAAATCAACATGTCCAAATTGGCCATAATCACCATGTCCAATGGCGCAACACTCATGCCACCATCAACACTAGCATCTCCCCTGCATAGATGAACCAACTACCACAACCCCACCACCACTTATCATGCCAATAGTCACCCTTTGACCACCTTGCCCACTGTCGTGACCAATCTACAACTAATTCAACCTCTCCTACTCACCCCCAAGAAACGCTGCTTATGCCACCTCCCCTCACTCACCATGTGGGAATAAGACCCCCCAATTTGACTGAGTCAACCATGATCTACAAACATCACTACATATGAATGGATACAACCCTTCAAATCACTAGACTATGTGATAGATATGTTAGGCCCCTTTTTGGCTAAGTAGGGATCTACACCAACTCAGTAAAAACCTCAATGTGAGGTAATCACTTGTCATGATTGTTATTTTGGCACATTTTGCATTAGCCAGAGTAATCTTCATAGATCTTACACCAATTGGTAGGTAGTTACTTGGCACCCAATTTTTTAGGGCATCTTCATATGTGGCTACACATGAAAATTAGAGCACAAAGGGCACAAGGTGATGAAGCCAATATAATGCTCAACCAAGGCTCCAACTCAACACCTGACGTGCACCCTCTACCCTAGCATGAAGATGTTACTTAGTGATATAAAGCCATGCTCAAACCAATATACAAATGACACAACTATGAGATAGTGAAGCTCTATAGAATTGGTTCCAGACATAGTGAAGTAACTACTTTGAAATTTAGGACTAGCATGGGTGCCTTTGAGGCTCCCCATTATAGTGCCCAAACTTGCCTGTGAGCCTCTAGGTCTTTAGTAGATTTAGATGAGCATTGCTCCGATTTCACTTGTTGTGTACTTTATTTATCTAAATAATGTTTAATGAAGAATAGTGTTGCCCTTGATTGAGTTTTATCTAGTTTATATGATTATGATAGTGTTAATTTATTTTGCAATGTTTATAATAGTGGTAATGCATAGTTCTAATAGATTAATGCTAAGTTCTAGTAAGTTTACGATCTAGCTTGTTAGTGGTGTTTTTGTGTAAGTGATGATGTCAACATATTATATAAAAATACTCTAAGTATATGAAGGGCCCTACACCAAGTGATGATATGCATGCCTAAAGCATTAGCTTAAGCATAAACCCTTAAAGTAATTCCCTTGACCCATCTTAGCATCAAATGATGCTAAGATCAGTAAGACAAAAGCTTGCACCTTTGAGATCTTAGAACCAACCTAATATAGGTTTTCACTCCTATGACCAGAACAAGTTACCCTAATATGTTTTTTCACATATAGATAGTCAAAATCCACCTAGAATGGCTTACACCATTGAACATGCCAATGCAGTTATTGTAATAACTAAGCCCCTTGAAGAATTAATTATGTTATGGCATCACTAGCCCAATGCAGGCCTTTATTTTTTCTCTACTATGCTTCAGGTGAGCACATAAGGCTTGCACCTTATGTGAATTGATGTCATTGCAATAAAGTGACAAATATTGAGTACCATGGGTTTATTCTATGTTTTCCCCTAGTTGTAACTAGTCTATAACCGACTTGGACAACTAGATAAGCACCTAACAGAGTAAATGACTTAGTCAATCAGCCCTTTTCTTCAACATTTTGGGCCCATTGTCAGGACTTGTGTTGAATTTTATTGATACAATGGTGAAAAATAACAATACTCTAACTTTCCCTCGAGAACATTGAGCATTGATTGCAACAGGTGGAAGATAGCTTTGCATTGAAGCATCCATCCCATAAAGAATAAAAGCTGAGGAAGTGGGTCCAAAATAACCTATATGATGCTCTATATGAGGTCTTATTTTGTGAACTACTTAAGCATGTGTACCAATGGTTGGTTGCCTATGTGACCCACTGAAGGTGGAGCTATGGATAGTGCCATGAGTGGATGAAAGAGTGCCTAGAAAAGCTTGAGCACCATGATGCCACTTGGACTAGAGCTATAGATAAATGGTGGCAAGGAGTGTTAAACAATTACATGCTTAAGTTCATAGTATCGACATACTCCTTCCCTAAAGAAGTAGAGTACAAATTATTACACAAGCCCAGAGGCACGTTTGTGAAAGAATTTGACATAGAACTTAATAAATTGATGGTGGATTATGGCTTTAGAACTATAAGTATGGAAGGCTAAAGTCATTTCACATGTGAGAAGTACAATAAGGAAGAAGGGGATATATAGGTGAAGCGCAATAGAAGGGGATGAGTAGATTGATACTCAAGAGCTTAGAAGACAAACTTATAACAAGAGAAGGTGTAGACTGATGGAAGATCTAGAACCTAGAAGTATCGAGAGAACTTGTAGAGACTAAGAAGGGCATAAGAAGGATCTCTTGAATTGAAATAACATGAAGAGAGGGACAATGAAGCCATAGATCTATCCCAACTATTGATGGGTGAAGAATGCATTGGGTCCCTACATAATTTGACCATTGAAGATAAGTCAAAAGTGCCTACCCCTTTTAAACCTATAATGCTAGCTCAAGCATTATATCTCCCATGAGAAGAAATAAGAGTGATAACTAACCCTATTGCCCACTTTAACTTTGACCATTTTTCAAATTTAGACTATAATTTTATGATTGAACAAGTTGTTCCTTATGAAGAGATAAGTGAGGATACCTTTAGACCTTTGGGCACTAGCTTGATAACAAAGAACATGAGTGCAAGTATTTTAGTTTAGTAAATATTAGCTACACAAACTAGACAATAACCCATAAGAAGTGGCCCGATGCCACAAGTGAGTAGCATCATACCATCGACTTCAACAGTACCAACCACAATAATGGGGTCGATACCTAACATAGTGATCGAAGGCATTAGAAGATCACTGCTAGGATAAGTACCAGTGGGCAAGTGCCTTAGGTGCCAACACTCCCTACACAATAAATCTATTATGAGATAGCAATGCACTTGTTAGAATACCATGACATGGAAAATGCCATAAAACATGTGTTAAAATGTGAGCTTCAATGGTGCATTCGTGGTATAACCTAGTCAGAGTGTAAGGCAACATAGTTCGTGACAACTTTGCTTGATCTCACTCATACCTAGTATAGGAAATTTGATCCTAACTAGGCTATGATTAATTACGACACCTTAAAGGAAGCATTTCTAAATAAATTTGACATACTCAAATTTGAATAGCAGAACATCTCCATGCTCAAGGAAATTAGCCAAAGGATATTAGAGAGCATACACTTGTATAATGTTATGTTTAAAAATCTTCTTTCCAAGCTTCTTTATGACATTCACCCCTCCTAGCACATGCAATGGTTCATTGTAGGATTATTAGTACTATTTAGAAGAGTGATCTCTATGAAGACATTCATAGATCCTTGAGAAGCACTTGAAGCTACACTCAGAGTCAAGGCAGTCAGAAGCACTGACACTAGGATCAACCCATTCATATAAGTGTAGATTGCATCCATGTCTAGCCAACTCCAAAAACTAACCGTTAGTTCATCACAAGATGCTTGAAGTGAATTATGGTGCACTAACTATGAGATAGAAGGCCATAACATGAATAACTATCCTTGAAGGAATGTGCACACATTGCTTCAAAGTTGTGAGGTTTGTTATGAAGCACATGATCTTCATAACTACCCTTTGTTGTAATACACTAGTCATGTTAATGTTGATGTAGTGGATTGGACCTTGTGAAGGGAGGCTCAACTCTCTTCATCCACATGACACAATGGAGACATCTCGCTTGCTATGGGTGGCAAACATGAGGGATGAATCTCTAGATTAGGGTCTATCTCCCCTTGATGCACCTTAAGGCCCTAGATTTCTTACTGCTAATAATGAGGGGGATGAAAGGGGAGAGAAATACTAGAAATCATAACCTAAACTAAAGTGGTGATGCACCAAAATGGTTGGTTTGCTCAGCTTTAACATACACTTTACACCAAGACAAGTTGACATACACTATCATTCAAGCTGAGAAACTCTCCTGCATCAGTATTTCAACAAGAGACCCTATGGAGATATAGGGAGGAAGAACTAATAGAGGTGTTCTAAGACACACTATGGTAGCCTATTCACATGCACCTATACTCTACTATGGACACTTCTTATTGACCTACAAAAAAGAGCTCATAATACACTAGATATGCTGGATTCAAACTATGAAAGCATCAAATAAAATGACTTAACACAAGATAAAACCATAGACATATGCAAAAGTGCAAGCTCAAATGGAGGTAAAAATGCTTTTGTCTTGATTCAAGGTAAATTCTTGGAGGGATTCACCATACAAGCTGAGAGATCCCCTCTCAAAATGAGAAGTTACAATTATATAGAGCAAGATGCTAATAGAACAAGGAAAGGAGACCCATGTTGGAGTCAAACACTTCTAAGACAAGAGACCATACTACTGTCATATTTTTCAAACTATGTATGGGAGAGTTATGATGTAGATGTCCAAGCTACCACCCTAGCTATCTTAGGCCTACCAAAAGCATGGGATACTCTTTCTAATAACTGACAAAGTCATCCCCAAGTTGTTATGGCTAGACTATGCTTTCTTCAATGCTGGGTGCAATTGGTTGTGCATTAATGGTGAAGCATGAAAACATGGGCTACTCTCCTTTGTATTTCAAAAACCAATCTATTTATTGGTTTTCGGTAGATATATTCTACCTATTGTTCCCAAAATATATCACTCATTTTTGGGACATCATATGAACTATTTTGGTCCTGCAGGCCAAAATCCTCTCTTCCCTTCTTAAAAAATTGTTTTGAGCATTCAAATTCTTCATTATTTAAGCTTTTTTAGTTAAAGGATTAACAAGTTCAACAGCTTCAGTAGCTTCAACAGGTGAGCTCTCTCAAAGGAGCAAGTTTCCAACACTTAGGCAATTTCAAGATTGGTTCAACGCCTTGGTTGAACCAAAGATGTTCATTGGCAAGCTTTAATGAACCAATGAACCATTGAATCGTTGAACCTTGAACCAAAATGGTTCAATGGGTTCAACGGGTTCAATGGATTCGAAGAGATCAAAAGACTTAGAAGAAAAGAAGGCTTCAAATGCAAGATTGAACCGTTGAACCAAAGTTGGTTCAATCGGTTCGTTCAAAGGACTGCCCCAAAGCTGAATGAATAAGTGCCCTTGCAGAGGGAGTGAACTAAAGGTAAGTGCCCTTGCGGAGGGTAGAAAACATTGGTTCAAAGATCAAAGAGAAGGCCGAAAGGGTAAGGTTTCCTTCAGATTTTGTCCGAAGAAATTACCAAGTAAAGGAACCAAAAGAATTCCTTCAAAAAGATTTTTCGCGGAAGAATTTCACAAAGACAAGGTGAATTATTTCGGACAAAAGTCCAAATGAATTCCTTCGAACTTTTGTCCGAGGGAATTCACCTGAAAGGAAAAGCCCGAAGAAAAGCGGACAAGGCAAAGGAAAGGTTTCTTTCAGACAAAATGTCCAAAGGAATTCCTTCAAACATTTTGTCCGAAGGAATTAACCCAAAGGAATTAACCTGAAGACCACCTGAAGGACCTTGAAGGGCAGGTACCCTTGTGGGGGGCTCTCAGCACCAATAAAATGGACCTTTCTCAAAGACCCGAAGGGACACCTTCCCTTTGGGGTGTTCCAAAGACATAAAGCCGAAGGAATTTCAAGGCTTCAAAGAGACTTAGAAAAATAAAGGAAGCAATGGAACAAAGAATGAAACAATGAACCGATTGAACCTTGAACCAAAAGAGTTCAAATTTCAATGGTTCACAGGTTCAACGGTTCAAAGAAAGCTCCTGACAAAGGAAAGAAGTGAAAGATTCCAGAGACCAGTTCAAAAAGATGGTTCAACCAAAGAGCAAAGAAGCGAATGAACAAAGGAACCGATAAAGATCGCCTGAACTGTTGAACCATTGAACCAATAAACTTTCACAGGTTCAAAGGTTCATGGTTCAAAATGGTTCAAATAACCAACAACCATTGACGTCCCCGCAGACATCAAATTTAAGGTAATGGAATATCCGTTAATTTTTAAATATAGTACATAACTAGAAGGATGAACCAAGCGACCAGCTGAAGAGAGAGCCTGAGAGCTCAAATTGCTACAAGGAGGAGAGAATAATACAAAAAGATCAAAAATATCTACAAAGGAGTTATTTCTAGTAGGTGAAACATTCCACCAAGTAGTCATCTGAGCACACCAAATCAAGGACGTGGCCTATTTTTCTTCCATGAAGTAAAGGCAAAGTGGACAACTACGCAACTAAGAAGGAAAGGACCAGGTGACCTATACTTTAGAGGAGACATAGGAGATAAATTAGCATGCCATAGTTAAGGCTGATGCACTGTTCAAAGCATGGCCCCTTGACAGAATTGAAAATGCATTCAAGGCATTGACCACAGCATGGGCTGTTCCATGGAACAAAGTGCCAAGCCTTTCTTGACTACTATATATTGTAAAATCTTATTTTATGCAAAGAGATCTCTTGATTATAGAAGCAAAACTCTGCCCAAATTGAAAGGCGATTACTGAGACTTTGAGCTCAAATTATTGATCATATTTCTTTATTTGAATGAGAAAGCAAGTTACTTCTAGACTTTGTGCTATTATAACTTGTGTTATTTTAAGAAATTGTTCTTATGTCAGTTTCCTAGGAGCATTCTTGTTTATTTAATTTAACAAGCAGAACTAGTGGAAGTAATCAAGAAGGTGTCCTGAAGCCAATTGTGAAAAGACTTTGTGCTGTCACAGCTGTCTTCAGTCTATTTTTAGTTTTCTTTTTGTGTAAAAGATCTTGGGATGACTTTGTGCCCTCATTATCCTTTGTATTTCACTCTTTAGGTAGTTAAGGTGTAGAATTTGTGTTACACTTCATCCTGCTGGTTACTGCACCCTTGTTACCTGCCTGAAAGAACTCCTGCGCCCTGCTGCAAGACTACTTCTGAAAGAAGAGAAGTGCCTTCAGTATTATCACCAGGATTTCTCCTTTGTTTGTGAACATCATCTCTGAAAAAAGAGATGGATGGTGTTGTCCTACCCCTAAGTGTTATTTTCTGCTTATATATATATATATAGCTCCTCATATTTATAGGGAACCTCCCCTTGATGAGAGGAGAGATTTGTCCACCTCTGATGTGGTAAACCTGTACTTTTGGCCGATGACCAATCTCCCTATGCTGTGGTTGAAGAGACCAATTTTGCTCATCAGTTAGTTGGTGACAAAATATTCATCCAATAGTTTTTTGGTGACTCAGCTGGGGACTGATGAGCAGTTCCTATCCTTATCCATTATATATTTTGATGACTCTGGTCTGTGTCTTATCCATTATCATTATAGCCTTAGCACTTTTCCCCAGCTCCATGCCAACAATTTTTTGGTGACTCTGCTGGGGATGTTACATGTAGTTTGAAGCCTCAAGTTTCAGATTGAAGTAGTCCCTATCCTTATCCATTTATATTATCTAGTTATATTATATCCATTTCCATTATATTATCTGGTCTACAAACCAGAGCCACTGAGGATCGAAAGTTTCACTTCTTTTTTCCACTTTCCTCTAGCCTCGTGCAAATTTTTTTTGGTGACTCCACTGGGGAAGAGCACGTAGTTTGAAGCCTCAAGCTTCAAGCTAAAGTAGGGCCTATTCTTTCCCATTTTTATTCTACAATCTGGCAACTCTGCACTATACTAGAAGTCAGAGAGCCCAAGGTGTTGTTGACCCTATTTTCAAGTTGGTGCAGTAGGGTAATTTTGATTTGTTCCCTCCCCAACTTCAAGTTCAACGATCCAAGATTGTTCCTCCTACCCGTACCAAGTCACCAACACAAGGCAGAGCTTTTTTTTCTACTGTTATCAGAGCTTTGCCTATACATACTCCATTTGGATTTATTATCTCCCTTTTCCATAATCAAATCATGGCAGTTCAAGGCCCTTGGGGTAACTCTTTTAGCTCACTCAATTTGACCCCACTTCTACATGAGCTTCCACGTATTTCAAGGAAAAATTTCCCCAAATTCTTTGGTGATGGGAGAGTTCATCCTGATGAACATATTACTACCTTTAGCATAACATGTGGCATGATAGGCGTGGAGTATGAAGACGTAGCAATCATACTATTGTGGAGACATTGCAAGGTGCTACTGCAAATTAGTTCTACCATCTACAGGCCCAGAATGTGACCGACTGGAACACTCTTAAAACTAAATTTGAAGCAAGGTTCAACACTGCAAAAGATGTGCATGCCTTGCTGGCCTAGTTTACACAGATGAAGAAGGAACCTCATGAACCTATGAGGGACTTCATTTGCAAGTTTGACAAGCTGAGGAATCAGATTCCTACAATTGCTCAGCCAACACCTGAGAACCTTAAATGCTTCTTCATCAACTCACAGCTACCTGAAGTGAATTTTTTGCTAAGACAGGCTGGCCACATAGACCTTGCTACTGCTCAGGATTTGATTACTGAGGTAGAAGATGACCTTATCTTGGTAGGAAAGATAAGGAGAGATCTTAATAAAGGTAAATCCTCTTCATCTTCTGAATATTCATCTACATGCACCATTGATCAAATGGTGCAAAAGCTGGCAAATGAAATGCTAGCCTTGAAAAGACAAGTGGCCCAAGGTATGTCTGCTCCTTATTTAGATATGCCAAGGAGGACATTTCAGAACTAGTCATATCAAGGCAATGATGCCAGGAGTCAAGGGAAACCAAATCATCTGCCTCCCCCTTAGGGGAAAATTGCCATTGAAGCAGCACTAGCCAACTCAGCAATTGGATATCTAGAAATAGAACATGATTTCTCTTTCCAACCTGAGTTTGATCAAGAAAATGATGCTGATCTATTTGCAGCAGACTAAGAAGAATCAACTAATGACTCCAACATTGGTTTCCTAAATTACCAGGATGAACCCAAAAGTAAAGGTGAAACATTTGATGAATCATATGATGTATTCACTCGATCCCAAAACCAATCAACCCAACAAGCTGATAAAGGAAAAATAGGGGAAGGATCTCAGCCTATAATTTCAATTGCCAAACGAGGAACTCCTCTACCTTTCCAGCTAAAGGACCTAGTGATTGCTAAAAAAGTAAGTACCCCAAATGTTTTTGCACCTTCAACTTTAATTTCACAGATTAGTCTTCCCCCTCCTAAAAACCAAAAGGTTGAACTACCTTCCCCTGTTCCTAATTCATTTCAAACATTTGACATAATCGACCATGTCAAGAAAATCAAAATTCAAATGTCTGAATTTGAATTCCTACAAGCCAACCCTGAGCAGTTGGATAGGTTGGTTGAGTGCGTGAAGAATAAAGCCGTCCCTACAAGATAAGATGTTAAGAAGGTAACTCATGATCCTCTAAGGAACATGTCCATCCCAAACAATCTTGTCATTACTCCTCCTACTACCCTTGGGAAAATAGAGCCTTTTTATGTTTTCTTGTTGATAAACGGTCATAAGCTGAGCAACTGCATCATTGATTCCAGAGCTTCAGACAATGTCATGCCTGCGAAAGTGGTAGAATCTCTTGGTCTCACACTGACCAAGACATTTGGGAGATGTTTCTCCATGGAGAACAAACACGTGCCACTACTAAGACAAATCAAGGATGCCCAATTTGCATTTGCCACCTTTCTAGAAAAGAGAATCAAGATGACAGTCCTGGTGGCTGACGTCCCAACCTCATATGGCATCCTTCTTGGATGAAATTTCTGCAAGGATGTTGGAGGAGAATTGAGCATGGACCTATGTGAGATGAGGATCCCTATCAAAGGCATCATGTAGAGATTGCTCCCTGAAAAGGAGGCAAAATATGTTGTCACTCAGACATCATCGCCTGAAGCTCAAATTTTGTTTGATTCTTCAAGAATGGGTAACTTTTTCCTATCTACAGAAGATGTTTATGTTTTAGCAGATGAAAGTCCTATAGGTGGTGATCCAAAAATTGATTCAAATAATACATCGAAAGAATTGGTAGGGTGCAGTACAGATGAAAAAGGATCTTCCATCTCTAATGAAGAAAAATTTGATAGGTCAGTTTTTGATGATGTTTGGATCCTAAAATTTGATGGCAGTAATTCTTCTATCGGTCTTGGAGCTGGGATTATTTTAATATCTCCTCAAGGAGATATTTTTCCTTCTTCATACAAGTTGTAGTTCAGCAACACCAACAACACTGTCGAGTATGAATCTCTATTACTCAGATTGAAGGCAGCTCAAAATAGAGGTGTTAAACTCCATGCTAAAGGAGATGTTGCACTGATAGTTTGTTAGGTGAGGAACTTTTGTCAAACCAAGAACAAAAGATTGTGCCATTATCGCAATCTGGTATGGGATCAAATTGAAAGTTTTGAAGCTTTCAATATTTCTATAGCATTAGCTATCTCTACCACTTTCATGGTTCATCACCTCGATTTCAAAGATAATAGGTACACTATCAAACTAATCTTGCAATCAAGTGTGCCTAACAATGCCAATCATTGGCAGGTATATGATGGGGACAATCAAATCATGTGCTGGACTAAACCAGAAGAACAACAAGCTATGGTAATGGACCATACTACTGCATGCCAAAGTCAAGAAAAAGAACTCTTCGCTAAGAGAACAAAGATTTATGGTTTTCAGATTGGAGACTATGCCTTGCCATGGGGCAAGAAGAGATAACCAAAAGGAGTGTATAGAAAATGTGATTCCTGGTGGAGAGTTCCATTTGCCTATCACTGATTTTGGGGAGAAAATGGTTTCTTACTAGTTTATCAAGATGGAATGCCATTTTCACTGTCTCACAATGGGTAGCATCTGAAGCACTTCAACTCTTGAAGTATCACATAAGATCACCTCTACATATGTATATTTATATAGTCTTTAGTTCTTTTTTGTGTTGTTCATTTTCATATTTTTTTGTGCCTTTTTTTTTTGGATAGCATGACTCCATAGCCCAATGGCATACTTAAAGGCACTGGAGATTTTGGTTTCTACTCCCCTCAGTTGTTGCAAGTTTTCAACTAAAAGAAGTTCCCCAATTGGAGCCAGCTGTTGTTCCCAAAATCTCACTCATTTTTGGGACAACATATGAACTATTTTGGTCTTACAGGCCAAAATCCTCTCTTCTCTTCTCAAAAAATTATTTTGAGCATTCAAATTCTTCATTGTTCAAGCTTTTTCAATTAAGGGATTAACAGGTTCAATAGGTTCAATGGCTTCAACAGGTGAGCTCTCTCAAAGGAGCAAGTTTCCAACACTTAGGCAATTTCAAGATTGGTTCAACGCCTTGGTTCAACTAAAGATGTTCATCAGCAAGCTTCAATGAACCAATGAACCATTAAACTATTGAACCTTGAACCAAAATGGTTCAACGGGTTCAATAGGTTTGAAGAGATCAAAAGACTTAGAAGAAAAGAAGGCTTCAAACGCAAGATTGAACCGTTGAACTGTTGAACCAAAGTTGGTTCAATCGATCTGTTCAAAGGACTACCCAAAAGCTGAATGAACAAGTGCCCTTGTGGATGGTAGTAAACTAAAGGTAGTGCCGTTGCGGAGGGTAGGGAACATTATTTCAAAGATCAAAGAGAAGGCCAAAAGGGTAAGGTTTCCTTCAGATTTTGTCTGAAGAAATTACCAAGTAAAGGAACCAAAAGAATTCCTTTGAAAAGATTTTTCATGGAAGAATTTCACAAAGACAAGGCAAATTCTTTCAGACAAAAGTCTAAAGGAATTCCTTCAAACTTTTTTCTGAAGAAATTCCTTCAGATGAATTCGCCTGAAAGGAAAAGCCCGAAGAAAAGCGGACAAGGCAAAGGAAAGGTTTCCTTCAAACAAAATGTCTGAAGGAATTCTTTTAGATGTTTTGTCTGAAGGAATTAACTTGAAGACTACCCGAAGGACCTTGAAGGGTAGGTACCCTTGCGGGGGGCTCTCAGCACCAAGAAAATGGACCTTTATCAAAGACTCAAAGGGACACCTTCCCTTCAAGGTGTTCCAAAGACATAAAGTCAAAGGAATTTTAAGACTTCAAAGAGACTTAGAAAAATAAAGGAAGCTCCAGACAAAAGAAAGAAGCAGAAGATTCCAGAGACCAGTTCAAAAAGATGGTTCAACCAAAGAGCAAAGAAGTGAATGAACAAAGGAACTGATAAAGATTGCTTGAACCGTTGAACTATTGAACCAATCAACTTTCACAGGTTCAAAGGTTCATGGTTCAAAATAGTTCAAACAACCAACAACCATTGACGTCCCCACATACATCAAATTTAAGGTAATGGAATATCCATTAATTTTCAAATATAGCACATAACTGGAAGGATAAACCAAGCGACCAATTGAAGAGAGAGCCTGAGAGCTGAAATTGCTACAAGGAGGAGAGAACAATACAAAAAGATTAGAAATATCTATAAGGGAGTTATTTCTAGTAGGTGAAACAATCCACCAAGTAGTCATCTAAGCACACCAAATCAAAGACGCAACCTATTTTTCTTCAATGAAGTAAAGGCAAAGTGGACAGCTATGCAACTAAGAAGGAAAGGATTAGGTGACCTATACTTTAGAGGAGACATATGAGATAAATTGGCACACCACAGTTAAGGCTGATGCACTGTTCCAAGCATGGCCCCTTGATAGAATTGAAAATGCATTCAAGGCATTGACCACAACATGGGTCATTCCATGGAACAAATCACCAAGCCTTTCTTGGCTACTATATATTGTAAACTCTTGTTTTATGCAAGGAGATCTCTTAATTATAAAATCAAAACTCTGCCTAAATTAAAAGGTGATTACTGAGACTTTGAGCTCAGATTGTTGATCATATTTCTTTATCTAAATGAGAAAGCAAGTTACTTCTAGACTTTGTGCTGTTATAGCTTGTGTTATTTTAGGAAATTGTTCTTATGTTAGTTTCCTAAGAGCATTCTTGTTTATTTAATTTAACAAGCAGAACTGGTGGAATTAATTAGGAAGGTGTCCTGAAGCCAATTGTGGAAAGACTTTATGTTGTCACAATTATCTTCAGTTTATTTTTAGTTTTCTTTTTGTGTAAAGGATCTTGGGATGACTTTGTGCCCTCATTATCCTTCATATTTCACTCTTTGGGTAGTTGAGGTGTAGACTTTATGTTACACTTCATCCTGCTGGTTACTGCGCCCTTGTTACCTGTCAGTTACCTACCTAAAAGAACTCCTGCGCCCTGCTGCAAGACTACTTCTGAAAGATGAGAAGTGCCTTCAGTATTATCACCAGGATTTCTCCTTTGTTTGTGAACATCATCTCTGAAAAAAGAGAGATGGATGGTGTTGTCCTACCCCTAAGTGTTATTTTCTACTCATATATATAGTATATAGCTCCTCATATTTATAGGGAACCTCCCCTTGATGAGAGGAGAGATTTGTCCACCTCTGATGTGGTAAACCCTCACTTTTGGCTGACCAATCTCCCTATGCTGTGGTTGAAGAGACTTATTTTTCTCATCAGTTAGTTGGTGACAAAATATTCATCCAATACTACCTAAATGTATTAACTCCTTTTGTTGAGTTGTCTATGCCACTTATCTTAGTTTGAGTGCTCATTGATTCTGCCCTTTGTCTTTGTCAGCAGCTGGAACTATTCTGAGTTTTGTCTTTTCTCCTTTGTCTTTGCCCATGTTTTGTCTGTTTCCTTCAACTTTTCTTTTTACTTGGTTTCTCCTATTTTTTCTTTACTCATTCAGGCCTTTGGGTTCTTGGTGGGTTTTTACGACATGTCCTTCAGACATTTTGTCTGAAAGAATTCTCCTTGGCTTTGTTCCTTGCCTTCTTCTATTTTCCTTTAGACAAAATGTTTAACGGAAAACTCCTACTTGTCACTTCTCTTGAGGGCCAAGTGCCCTTTGGGCTTCTTGTCTTTTCCCCTTTGCTTAAATTGGCTACCCTCCACAAGGGCATTTTGAGCCAAAGGTGCCCTTCAGGCTTATGGAAATGGTCCCTGCATTTCTTAAAGTGCCCTTTATAGGGGCATTTTAAGCCTCTAGTTTCTCTTTAGAACTTTTGTGTTGATCTTCACATCAATGAAAAGCCCTCTGCAAGGTCCATTATGCCTTCAAACATACCCTTGAAAAGTTTTGTAAAGGTCTATTTCATCTTTGAAGTGCCCCCCACAAAGGCACATACCCTTCAGGGAAATTGCAAATGACCCTATAGAATGCCCAGGTGCCCTCCTCAGAAAAACACTTGCCTTAAGAAGTTTCTAAGACCAATTCAAGATATTTTGAAGGAATTACTCAAAAATCTTTGAAGTAAAGACGTTTCAAAAGCTGATTGCTCTGTGAGTGCTGGAAAAGACCAATGCTTGATGAGACAACACTTGTACCTGCACAAAAATAACTTTTTATTGATTTATAAAGGGTTAAGACCTGGTTTCAAGGCAAAAAATAGGGGGAGTGCCCATTTTGGAATGCAAGATTCACAAAATGATCAACAAATTAGCGACTCACAGGGTAAGCATGCCTGTTATGCTTGAGAAGACTGGTGGCCTAAAAGTCCATTGGGCATGGAGTCAGGATGCAACTTGAAAAGTTGACAATATACTTGTAAGGACTTATGAACCAATAAATATTTACCTCAAAAAATAAGTAAAAACACACAATAAGACAAAAAATAAACAAACATATGTAATCAACACTTGGAGAAAACAAAGACAACACAATTGAAAGCAAACTACTATGTACATCTAACTATGTATGCTTTTATCCCTCCTGGATCAAAGGGAAAATTTCTTAAGTCACT
This sequence comes from Torreya grandis, assembly GCA_037957365.1. NCBI lineage: Eukaryota > Viridiplantae > Streptophyta > Pinopsida > Cupressales > Taxaceae > Torreya > Torreya grandis. The sequence goes on from JARHVA010005325.1 coordinate 960,568, forward strand.
TTAAAGATGAGATGAAATAAAGTGCTAAGCATGCTTCTTTTTGAATTGAGTGCTTTGTAGATTAGGCCTCTTCCTTGGCACTTCACTTGCTTTAGTCTCGAAGAGGTCATCTTTGAATAGGTCTCCAATGAAGACATAGTCCTCTTACACACATTCAGACATTTCATATTTCTACCCACTCATCATCTCATGGTTAACTTGTATCTCTTTATTAGGCATATCTCCAAAAGGATTGGTTTCATGTTCCTCATGTTCCTTAGAAGCTTTAGGCCCACATGATTTTCTTCATCCTTCCAACGCTGATGGGTTCCTTCTAGAAGGTGATATCCCTCATTGATGGCTTCAAAAATATCATCTTCAGATTTACCAAACTCTTGAAAGGATAAATATAAAACCTTGTTACCCCTTTGCATACTTATTTGAGTCCCAATGCTGCCTTCTCCACCCTTAGCCAACTCATAGCCTCCTTGAAGAAGAGTGTAACCTGCCCTAGTGACTTCAAACAAATCATTCAAATAATGATCAAGAATCTATCCAAGCTCTTCCATGATGTCTTGCAGAGTGAGAAGAGAGTCGATGATCATCTCTTCCTCATCAAAGATAGAGGCAAAAGCTTGTGACTTGTCTTCTTGTTTGCCAAGGGGGTACCTATGGTGATCTCCTCCTCATCTGCACTCATGAAGTCTCCTTGATCAGTCATGAATTGAGCATACTCCTCTTCACTTACTTCTCTCAAGATGGATTCCTCAACACAAGAGAAACATTCTTCATTTACCAGGCAAGGAGGTGGAACACAAGGATTGTCAAAATTAGGTTGGGAATGGAAAGTAGGGGATCTTTTTGAAAGCTCATGAGAAAATGGGGGCAAACCTTGGGCCAAAATCACTTGATTTTCTTCTCTCCACTTGACCAACACTTCATCAATATCAAAATTAGCTTGAAGATTAGTAGAAGGGGTGTCTTTTGGCATAGGCTCCTCTCTAAGGTCTAAAACTTCCATCTTGCTTTCATTAAGCAATCTCACCTTTGCCTCTAATTCATCAATTTGCTTAACTAGATTTTCTGTATAGAGTCTTTCTTGGAACTCATAGGAATCATCATGGAAATGGGGAGTGCATGAAGGCTACCATGGAGTACAATAATTTTTTTGAGGAAAGGGTAGGAGGGACTTGATAAGGACTAGCCTCATTTTGTACTTCACACTCTTGAATAATGCCCTTCTCCTCCTTGTTGCTCCATGACTCAACTACTTTACTTCAGCTCATGATCTTAGGACTAGAAGTCTCCTTTTAAGGTGATGGGGTTGGAATGTGAGAGGGTAGTGAGGGCTTAGATTCCAGTTCCCTTACTACCAACATAGACTCTTTTATGTGAAGATTTTCCATCTCAATCTGCCTACCAAGATTGGCCTTAAACACAAGAGTTTCTATTTTAAAACTCTCCTCAACATGATTAGGGAAAGGACTTTGACAAGCTTGACTTGGATCATGAGTAGGGGATACGTATGGCTGATATGAAACTTGGGGAAATGCGTATGTAGGTTGATAGACTTGGTAAGGCTGCCTTTCATGAATACTCAATGTCTCTTTCAAAGATGCAATCAAACCACTCACATCCAGCATCTCATTTGTAAGCCTTTGCCAATTGGCTCTTTCAATAGGAGTCCATTCACTCTTGACCAGCTCTAATGCATTTCTCACTTGATGTATGAAATGATCAAGAATTTCTAGGCCACATCCCCTTCTAGTGTCAAGCTCCACTACATACCTTTCATACCCCAATAATGTTTTTTTAAAGGTGGAAATGAGCTGATTGGCAAAAGTATTAGGTTGACTAGGAGAAGTAACATGTTGAGAAGACTAGGCATAAGACTGATATAGCTCATGATAAGGCTGAAATTGGTCATATTGAATGTGGTAAGGATCAACACAAGGCTGGTAAGGATCATAGCCAGGCTAGCCAAGGACTTGCTCAAACTAAGGAGGAAGAGGCAAAGCATGTAATGTTTCACCAACCTACAAAGGGCAAAACTCATAACCGTATGCAACCATGAAACTTCATAAAGAAACATACTACTAAATCTCTTCAAAGGATCACTCGAGCTACTCAACTAGCTGATGTATCTTTGGAGTTGCCATTAGTGTTGATTAAATACCTCTAAAGGGTGATTTGTTGAAGAACACACCAGGAATTATTTAACCTATTGGACAAAATGTCTTATCAGGTGTGCCAAAAACTGTTGATGTGATGGATTACACCTTGTGAAGGGAGGCTTAGCTCTCTTCATCCACACGACACAATGGATACATCTCTCTTGCTGTGGGTGGCAAATGTGAGGGATGAATCTCTAGATTAAGGGCTACCTCCCCTTGATGTACCTTGAGGCCCTATATTTCCTACTGCTAACAATGGGGGGGATGATAAGGAAAAGAAATACTAGAAATTAGAACCTAAACTAAAGCAGTGATGCACCTAAATGGTTGGTCTGCTTAGCTTTGACATACACTTTACACCAAGACAAGTTGACATACACTATCATTCAAGATGAGAAACTCTCCTACATCAGTATTTCAATAGGGGGCCCTATGGAGATACAAGGAGGAAGAATTACCAGAGGTGTTCTAAGACTAACTATGGTTGCCTATTCACATGCACTTATACTCTACTATAGACACTTCTTATTGACCTACAAGAAAGAGCTCACAATACACTAGATATGCTAGATTCAAACTATGAAAACATGAAATAAAATGACTTAACACAAGATAAAACTATAGACATATGCAAAATTGCAAGCTCAAATGGAGGTAAAAATACTTTTGTCTTGATTCAAGGTAAATTCTTGTAGAGCTTCACCATACAAGATAAGAAATCCCCTCTTAAAATGAGAAGTTACAATTATATAGATTAAGATGTTGACAAAACAAGGAAAGGAGACCCATGTTGGAGTTAAACACTTTTGAGACAAGAAACCATGTTACTGAAATATTCTTCAAACTATGTATGGGAGAGCCATGTTGTAGATGTCCAAGCCACTACCCTTGCTATCCTAAGCCTACCAAAAACATGGGATACTCCTTTTAGCAACTAAAAAATCCATCCCAAAGTTGTTATGGTTGGACCATGCTATCTTCAATGCTAGGCACAATTGGAAGTGTATTAATGGTGAAGTGTGAAAACATAGGCTACTCTCCTCTATAGTTTGAAAACCAATCTATTTATTGGTTTTTGGTAGATATATTCTACCTAAATGTATTAACTCCTTCAAATGATTTGTCTATGCCACTTGTCTTGGTCTGAGTGGTCATTGATTTCACCCTTTGTCTTTGTCAGCAGCTGAAACTGTTCCAAGTTTTGTCTTTTCTACTTTGTCTTTGCCCTTATTTTGTCTCTTTCCTTAAAATTTTCCTATGCCTTGGTTTATCCTATTTTGTCTTTACTCATTTTGACCTTCAGGTTTTTAGTGGGTTTCTATGACATGTCCTTCAAATAAAATGTCCAAAGAAGTTCCTTTGGACATTTTATCTGAGGGAATTCTCCTGGGCTTTGTCCCTTGCCTTCTTCAATTTTCCTTTGAACAAAATGTTTGAAGGAAAACTCCTTCCACTTGTCACTTCTCTTGAAGGGTAAGTGCCCTTTGGGCTTCTTTTATTTGCTCCTTTGCTTCAATCGATTACCCTCCACAAGGGCATTTCAAGCCAAAGGTGCCCTTCAGGGTTATGGAAATGATCCCTATATTTCTCAAAGTACCCTCCGCAAGGGCATTTTAAGCCTCTAATTTCCCTTAAAAACTTTTATATTGGTCCTCACACTGATGAAATCCCCTCTACAAGGTCCATTCTACCTTTAAACATACCCTTTAGAAGTTTTGTAAAGGTTCATTTCATCTTTGAAGTGCCCCTCGCAAGTGCACATACCCTTTAGGGAAATTGAAAATGACCCTACATAACACTTAAGTGCCCTTTGTAGAAAAACACTTGCCTTAAGAAGCTTATAAGATCAATTTGGGCTCTTCCAAAGAACTTACTCAAAAAGCTTTAAAGTAAAGATGTCTCAAAAACCTGATTGCTCTGTGAGTGATGGAAAAGACCAATGCTTGATGAGACAACAACTGCACCTACACAAAAGCAACTTTTCCTTGATTTTTAAAGGGTTAAGACCTAGTTTCAGGGCAAAAGGTCATGAAGAACAAGGTTTTAAGGCAAAAAAGAGGGGGGTGCCCATTTTAGAATACAATATTCACAAAATGGTCAACAAATTGGCACTCATAAGGGAAGCATGCCTGTTATGCTTGAGAAGATTGGTGGCCTAAAAGTCCATTGGGCATAGAGTCAGGATGTAGATTGAAAAGTTGGAAATAGCCTTTTAAGGACTTATGAACCAACAAATACTTACCTCAAACAACAAATAAAAACACATAATAGGATAAAAAATAAAAAAACTCGTGTAATCAACACTTGGGGAAAATAAATACAACACAACTGAAAGTAAACTACTATGTACAAATAACTATGTATGCTTTTCTCCCTCCTAGATCAAAGGGAAAAATTCTTAATTCACTTTCAATATGAGATGAAACAAAGTGCCTTGCATGCTTCTCTTTGAATTAAACGCTTTATAGATCAAGACTCTTCCTTGGCACTTCACTTGGTCTAGTCTCAAAGAGGTCATCTTTGAACAGGTCTCCATTGAAGACATATTCCTCTTACACACATTTAGACATTTCATATTTCTACCCACTCAATGTCTCACGGTCAACTTGTATGTCTTTAATAGGCATGTCTCGAAGAGGATTGGTTTCATGTTCCTCATGTTCCTTAGAAGCTTCAAGCCCACATGATTCTTAGTCATCCTTCTAGAGCTGATGGGTTCCTTCTAAAAGGTGATATCCCTCCTTGATGACTTCAAAAATATCATCTTTAGATTCACCAACCTCTTTGAAAGATAAATTTGAAAGCTTGTTGCCCCTTTGCATACTTATTTGAGTCCCAATGTTGCCTTCTCCACCCTTAGCCAACTCATAGCCTCCTTAAAGAAGAGTGTAACCTTCCCCAATGACTTCAAACAAATCATTCAAATAATGATCAATAATCTATCCAAGGTCCTCCATGATGTCTTGAAAAGTGAGAAAAGAGTCAATGATCATCTCTTCCTCATTAGAGATAGAGGTAAAAGCTTGTGACTTGTCTTCTTGTTCACCAAGGGGGGTATCTATGATGATCTCCTCCTCATCTGCACTCATGAAGTCTCCCTGATTAGTCATGAACTAAGCATACTCCTCTTCACTTGCTTCCCTCAAGATGGATTCCTCAACATAAGAAAAACATTCTTCATTTACCAGGCAAGGAGGTGGAACACGAGGATTGTCAAAATTAGGTTAGGAATAGAAAGCATGGGATCTTTTTGAAAGCTCATGAGAAAATGGTGGTAGACCTTGGGCCAAAATCACTTGATTTTATTCTCTCCACTTGACCAAAACTTCATCAATATCAAAATTAGTTTGAGGATTGGTAGAAAGGGTGTCTTTTGGCATATGATCCTCTCTAAGGTTTGAAACTTCCATCTTGCTTTCACTAAGCAATCTCACCTTTACCTCTAATTCCTCAATTTACTTAGCTAGATTTTCTTGAAAGATTCTTTCATGGAGCTCATAGGAATCATCATGAAAATGGGGAGTGAATGAAGGTTGCCATGGAGTACAAGAAACTTCTTGAGGAAGGGTGGGAGATGTTATTCCCAAAATGTATAACTCATTTTTGGGGACAACATATAAACTATTTTGGTCCTGCAGGCCAAAATTATCTCTTCCCTTCTCAAAAAATTATTCTGAGCATTCAAATTCTTCATTATTTAAGCTTTTTCAGTTAAGGGATTAGCAAGTTCAATAGGTTCAACGACTTCAATAGGTGAGCTCTCTCAAAGGAGCAAGTTTCCAACACTTAGGCAATTTCAAGATTGGTTCAATGCCTCGGTTCAACCAAAAATGTTCATCGACAAGCTTCAAAGAACAAAGGATTGAACCATTGACCCATTGAACCCTGCTTCCAACAAGGTTCAACATCTCAATGGGTTTAAAGGTTCAACGACATCATCAAGCTTAAAAAAGTTAAGCACTTCGGCAGAAGTTCAAAGTTCAACTGCTCCAACAAGTTTAACGACTTCGAAAGACTTAGAAGAAAAGAAGGCTTCAAAGAACAAAAGAATGAACCATTGAACCATTGAACTATTGAACCTTGAACCAAAATGGTTCAACGGGTTCAACGGGTTCAATGGGTTTGAAGAGATCAAAAGACTTAGAAGTAAAGAAGGTTTCAAACACTAGATTGAACCGTTGAACCAAAGTTGGTTTAATCGGTCGGTTCAAAGGACTGACCCAAAGCTGAAAGAATAAGTGCCCTTGTAGAGGGTAGTGAACTAAAAGTAGATGCCCTTGTGGAGGGCAAGGAACATTGGTTCAAAGATCAAAGATAAGTCCAAAAGGATAAGGTTTCCTTCGTGTTTTTGTCTGAAGAAATTACCAAGTAAAGGAACCAAAAGAATTCCTTTGAAAAGATTTTTTGCTGAAGAATTTCACAAAGACAAGGAAAATTCCTTCAAACTTTTGTCTGAAGGAATTCACCTGAAAGAAAAAGGCCTGAAATAAAATGACTAAGGTGAAGGAAAGGTTTCCTTTAGACAAAATGTCTGAAGGAATTCCTTCAGACATTTTATTTGAAGGAATCAGTCTGAAGAAATCAATCTGAAGGAATTAACCTGAAAACCACCTGAAGGACCTCGAAGGGTAGGTACCCTTGTGGGGGGCTCTCGACACCAAGAAAATGGACCTTTCTCAAAGACCCGAAGGGATACCTTCCCTTCGGGGTGTTCCAAAAACAAAAAGTCGAAGGAATTTCAAGGCTTCAAAGAGACTTAGAAAAATAAAGAAAGCAATGGAACAAAGAATGAACCAATGAACCAATTGAACCTTGAACCAAAAGAGTTCAAAGTTCAATGGTTCATAGGTTCAATGGTTCAAAGGAAGCTCTAGACAAAGGAAACAAACAGATGATTTTAGAGACCAGTTTAAAAGGATGATTTAAGCAAAGAGCAACAAAGTGATTGAACTAGGGAACTGATAAAGATCGCCTGAACCATTGAACTATTGAACTAATGAACTTTCAAAGGTTTAAAGGTTCATGGTTCAATATGGTTCAAACAACCAGGGACTATTGACGTCCTTGCAGACGTGAAATTTAAGGTAATAGAATATCTGTTAGTTTTCAAATATAGCACAAAACTATAAGGATGAACTAAGTGACCAGCTGAAGAAGAGAGCCCGAGAGCTCAAATTGCTAAAGGGAAGAGAGAACAATACAAAAATATTAGAATTATCTACAAGGGAGTTATTTCTAGTAGGTGAAACAGTCCACCAAGTAGACTTTTGAGCACACCAAATCAAGGATGTGGCCTATTTTTCTTCCATGAAGTAAAGGCAAAGTGGACATGATAGTTGCATAGATAAGAAGGAAAGGACCAAGTGGCCTACACTTTGGAGGAGACATATGAGATGGATTGGCATGCCACAGTTAAGGTGGATGCACTATTCCAAGCATGGCCCCTTGATAGAATTGAAAATGCATTCAAGGCATTGACCGCAGCATGGGCCGTTTCATGAAACAAAGTTCCAAGCCTTTCTTGTTGCTATATATTGTAATCCCTTGTTTTATGCAAGGGAGATATTTCCATTATAGAAGTGAAACTCTACCAAAATTGAAAGGTGATTACTTAGACTTTGAGCTCAGATTGTTCATCATATTTCTTTGTTTGAATGAGAAAGCAAGTTACTTTCAAACTTTGTGCTGTTATAGCTTCTATCATTTTAGGAGATTGTTGTTATGTCTATTTCTTGAATGCATTCTTGTCCATTTTATTGAAATAAGTAGAACGAGTGGAAGTAATGAGGAAGGTGTCTTGAAGCCAACTGTGGAGAGACTTTGTGCTATCTACAATTGCTTTCAGTGTGTTTGTCTATTTTTTATTTCTGTGTATAGGACCTTGGGACGACTTTGTGCCCTCATTATCCTTTGTATTTCACTCTTGGGTAGTCAAGGTGGAGACTTTGTGCTACATCTCAGTCTGTTGGTTACTATGCCCTTATTACCAGTTTCTTGTCACTACCTGAAATAACTCCTACGCCCTACTGCAAGACCACTTCTAAAAGAAGAGAAGTTTCTTTAGTGTTTTCACCAAGATTTTATCCTTTGTTTGTGAACATAATCTCTGAGAAAAGAGAGATGGGTGGTGTTATCCTACCCTTGAGTGTTATTTTTCTCTTATATATATAGGATATAACTCCTCATATTTATAGGGAACCTCCCCTTGATGAGAGGAGAGATTTGTCCACCTCTGATGTGGTAAACCTGCACATTTGGCCAACCAATCTCCCTATGCTATGGTTGAAGAGACCTATTTTTCTCATCAGTTAGCTGGTGACAAAATATTCACCCAACAAGAGGGACTTGTGAAGGAGTAGCCTCATTTTATATTTCATATTCTTGAACAAGCCCTTCTCCTCCTTGCTGCTCCATGACTCAACTACTTTACTCCAGCTCATGATCTTAAGACTAGAAGTCTCCTTTTGGGGTGACGGGTTTGCAATGTGAGAGGGTAGTGAGGGCTTGGATGAAATATGATCGAGAGCTCTTGGTGAATGCTACTATTGATGGATGATCTATATGTGAGGTCCTCATGGACACAGGGATCGAGGCCAATATCTTGATAAGGAATACATGGGAGAAGATGGGTAGGCTAGCCTTGAGGCTTTCCCCTCATGTGCTTTTCATGGCCAACAAATCTAGGATGTGACTAATTATAATTCTAAAAGGCACCATTGTAGATATTATGGTCACATAGTTCCATGTTGACTTCAAAGTGATCGAGTTGGTTGAGCAAGATAATTATCCATCATTCCTAAGTAGGCCATTTTGTTACATAAATAATGTTTACATGCACTTCAAGAAGCACTATATGACCTTTAAAAATGTCAAGGAGAGGGTCGTGATCTATCTCTCAAGTGACTAAGGACCCCTTTATGTAGAAAGTGTTGATCTTGAAGATGAGATCAACTATATCCATAACATCACAGTGCAAGACATCAAATCTATCAACCCCAATGACCAAAGGGTGATTTCTTGGGATGATAGACAGTCAGCCTCAAACATTATTGATGTAGCTTGCAATTGATGAGTAGAAGAAGCTTATGATACCACTAGTCAGAGGTGTCATTTAGTGAGCACCAAGATAACAAAACCTATGAGGACAGGTTGGGTCCAGATCGATTGCACATCATGAAGAGGGGTACCTTACAATAGGTAGAAGGGAAACAGAGTGTTTTGTCAAGCAAAGGTAAACTTTTAGCACTCCTAAAATACAAGGGGAGAAATCATGTAGAAGAATATGTCGATAACCTATCTACATCCTAAAATAAGTAGACATGATGGATGCACTAGTATATACTTTGAGAAGCACTACCACTCATTGGTGGGTAGGGAGGAGGTCTAGTTTGTCAACTTGTCAAGATGTAAAAGTAGCCATTTGTACCATATTCAAAAAAAGTATTGAGCACCTTTACATTTATACATACTATAGCGATTTAGACCTAATAACACACATACACTTGTGCAAAGAAACATGCTTTAACTACGATGTAAATGCCCTAAGGAACTTATGGGTGCATGCCTTCTACATAACCTTGAAGACATGGGTACAAGCTTGGTATGTTATTAATGAAATGAACTATGAGATATCTATTTGGGATGTCTTGAAGAAGAAGTTTGTGCACACCTTCTCCTTTTCCTCACATAACCTAGAATTGATCAAGCCATTTCAAGTCATTCGAAGGGTAGTGTTTTAGGACACTATTGTCTTAGAGGAGTGCCTATAAGATATGTTAAGGGAGAAAGGATTAGCACTCCCAACTTTCTTCAAGGATCAGATACTCAATAGTGACTTGAGCGATGAAGATACGAATACTTGGAAGGTGCAAAATTGGAAGTCCTTGATAGGAAAGAGAGATCTCGTACACTAAGTGGATGATAGTGACCCTAATGAGGAAGAACCTACTCATATCCACATCAAAATAACTGAGGGGAGTAGGCAAGTTGAGGATACACATCAAGATAGGAAGGATCCCTATCGCGTGCCACTCAAGACCACCCAGGTGATATTACCATAAAAAGAGAACCAAAGGTGGCTATTTTGGGTGCATATTGGTCTGATATGGAGCTAACATGAATTGTGGATCTCCTAAAGGAGTTTCAATATTTATTTCTATGCAATTACTAAGACATGAAGGGCACCCACCCATCCCTTGTAAAAATGATCATAAAGCTAGAGAATCAACAAACTGGAGCCAAAGCAAGAAAATGCTACTATAGTGAGACCTTAAGTACCCACAGATACCAAAAGTGAACAATTGAATAGAGAGAAGAATTATGTTCCATTTGAGATTAGCATAAACAAGTGTGGGGCATGAATTATGTAAGAATCAAGCAGTACAAAATTAGAGTGGCACCGAGGCCTCCATTAATGATAAGCAAAGCTCGAGAGCCAAAATTACAATCACATATCTCATAATTTTAAGAAGATCCAACAAAAATTATCGACTTCATTAAAGTAAATAGACCATGCTTTAATACCAACTGGTTTAGAATGGTGAAGAAACACATGAGTTTTGGCCCACCACAGGTGTAGAATGATACCAAGAGGGCACAGTTGATATAAAAAGTGGTCATGATGAAGAAGAAAACATAGTTGATAGAGGGAGTTAGCATCATCGAGGTTGATCTAGAGGCACTTACAAAAATGTCCTACCAAGAGATGTAGTTTCCTAAGGAGGTATTGATAGGAAAGAGATAGGCATCTTTCACACACACTTAATGACTCAAAGAATATAACCATTTCATCTCAAGTAATGCACAAGATCTAGCAAAAGATTGGGTGGTTGATACGGGGGCTAAGACTGAAGCAAGCATGGCATTATTTGATGTCTCCATCTAAGATAAACTTATAACCACCGAAGCAACTCAACTCTATGAGTTATCATGTTTTGAAAAGTTAGAAATCATGTAGTTCCTCCTCTTATAGGTCTATGAGGACCACTTCTACTTTGCATGAAGGTGCATACAATTGTTAACCAACCTCATTGGTAGAATAATTGAGCTCCTAAAATCTGGCACAGATATCCATCAGATGATAACGGATGATGTTAAAGTTGAAAGGGTTAGGTAACTCATGGGATACTAAAAGGGAGGGTTTGAGTTCCCAATCAAATACACCAAGGGCCCTAGAATGAGGGAAACTACATGCCTCATGAGTTTAAAACTTTTCCCTAGTGGTCGGTGGATCGACATCATGAAGGCATACATGTGTATTGCCTATCACATGGTACAGGGGGTAAAATTTAATATAGTGAAGTTCATTATAGAGGAAATGGTGAAGAATGTGCTTGAGTGTCATACAATATGAGAGACCTTCCAAGGGGGGTCTATGTTAATTATAATTATTATGGAGGAAATTTGTATACCTAATGGTGATGAAGATAACCTTTGGGTCTTCTTGGAGCATAAGGACTCCCTGACGTTAAAGTACCAAAACTTCACCTACCCCCCACTTTTTCTTAAAAATACAAGACTAGAGTAAAGGGGTGGTATACCCAATATATCCAAGCATTTAGGGAAGAATGGTGCATCATCGAGGAACTCCATCAAAACATGTTTGGAATGACAACCTTTGCCATTATGAAACACTTCTATGTAGTGCACTTGACACTCATAGATGGTAACTGATCAGGTTAGTTGAAGCTCCCCTATGTATTTTTAGCCAAATACTTCAAGGATGTGCTCAAAATAATTCCTAATGCATAGTAGCTAGGCATCCTGGTCAAGGTCGTGGATTTGGAATAGAATAGGTTACAACACCAATACGTGTACCTAGGAGGGAAAGTAACCAAGGATGAGGAGGATGACTCAGATCATACCGACATTCATCCCCTCCAAAAGGAAGTCATACTTGGGCACTTATACATGATATATTATGAGATGAAGCTGAAAAAGAAGGGTGCAAGCACCAAAAAGGATGATGACCTCCCCCTTAGATCAATGATGAAGGGAAGTTGGTGATAGGAGCACAAAATAAGTCTCCCTAAAAGAAAAAGGGGTAGACACTGAGGAGATGCAAAAGCACACCTAATTGAAGATCACCTCTAGCGATGAAGCCACTCCTACACTAAAGAAAAAGTGTGTGACCTTCACACTAGGGATTGCTTCACCTAAGAAAAAGGAAAATAAAAAGAAGTCAAAGGGGTCAGTTAAAATACCCACAATAATCTTGGTGGAAATGGAGGTGAAAAAGGCATGCAAGGAATTATAAGTGCAAGAGGCATGTGAAAATATGGAGGAGAAAGGAGGGATGAAAGTTTATATCATTTAAGAAGAAGTAGAAAAAGAAGATCCCAATGCCAAAGAAGTTTAGGAGGCCCTCTATGGTAGCACTATCATCGTGTTTAGAGAGGCAAAAAAGTCACCCAATGCCTCATGTAAAGAGCCTTCCACATAGACTTCGCTAACTTAGGAGTAAAAGAGAAGTTAGTGGAAGAAAATCGGTTTTAACAGGGAAGAAATAGTGATGGCACTAGCACTAGAGAAAAAAAGAGTGGCCATTAAGGTGATCGACATGACCCAAGAAGAGATTGACAAAGTTAAGTCTAAGAAAATAAGGGTTGAGGAAGAAAAGACCTTAGCAATAATAAAGAAGATGAAGGTAGAGAAATAGAAGGCCCAGGAGGAAAGGGCTAAGAAAGAAAAGGAAGGAAATAAGGTTACCACAAGTGCGGAGCCAAGGGTAGAGAAAACACTAAAGGTGCCTAGTGCCCCCATTAGCACAATAGAAGACGCTGCACCACAGGCATGTCTATGTAGTGAAGGGGCACCTAGAGACAAAGAAGGTGATACTGGCACCTTGAAAGAGCAAACAAAAAGTGCTAAAGAAAACCAATAGAAATAAGAGGGTAAAGTTGATGTTGAGGTAGAAGAAGAAATGGACCAAGGGGACAAGTCTAAGGAAGAATCCCTATTGGGAGAAGAGGAGGGAACCTTAGAGGGAAGTGTTGAAGAGAGCACTAGCATCGATGAAGATGAAGGATAACATACAAAGTTAGCCACCACTGAGGAAGAAGGGAGCAAACCAAGCCTAAGGGAAAAGGCACAGAAGGGGTGGAGTGATGAAGATTACTATATGTTTGAGTAAATGTCCCCTAGAGCTACCACAACAAAGATGCACCAAGAACTACCATTTGATTTTGATAGTTATATAGATGATCCTTATTTTGAGGTGGTGTAGAAGGCCATACTAGGCATAGAGGAACCATAAGAAGGGCATGACTCCCTTATCATAACCCCACACATAATAAAACTAGTTAGGTTGACCAACACACTCATCCGTATGGCCTTTGAAATAACATGAAAGACCATCATCAATAATTTTAGGGATTCAAAATGAAAGAATATCGCATTAGAAATAAAAGAGGAAGTAAAGGCCATGAAGTTTAATTTGCAATAATTGGCTGAGTGCATAGAGGAAGTTGAGCCATCCCTCTTAGATGACATTGACACTTTGAACTTCTAGAAGGTTAACAAGGTGTGCGTGTTAGTGGAATAGATGTTCCCAAGGTTGAGGGTAAGTCAACACCAGATGAAGAGGAGGACCCATGCACCATGATAAAATAGGAGCTAGATACAAATATTGAAGAGGTGGAAGACCTCTTTGTGAAAATTTAAGAGGGCACATATTCTTCTAACACCATCTTTTGTATCTTTTTAAACTAGGCATCAGTCATAGACGTGCACCTCAAAAAGGCAAAGGGGAGAAAGAGCAGCTAATGGCACATGTATACACTGTGAGTAGATCAGAGCACAACCAAATAATAAGAAATGTCAATGCTTTAAACACTAAAATCAAATACCAAGAATAAATCCTAAAAGCACTCTTCTAGACCTTGCAAACCAAGGTCGATGAACAAGGAAAAATCTTAGATAGAGGAGTTATAAAAGCTAATGCAAACCTTGAGGTCTTCTAGAAAGTATTGGAAAAGATGGATGTGATTGCACTTAGTGTTTCCTCAATAGAGATAGATAATGCCATTGAAGAAATTAAGCTCACCATTAAGGGCTTTGAAGACTTCAACACTGAACTCAAGGAGAGCGTACCAAAGTTCTATACACCAAGAACATTGAAAAACTAGCAATTTTGTATGGGGTAATGTTGGGCCCCTTTTAGGCTAAGTAGGGATCTAGGGAAATCACTTATCATGATTGTTTTTTTGGCACCTTTTATGCCATTTGGAGTAATCTTCTTAGATCTTGGGCCAACTGGTAGGTAGTTACTTGGCACCTAGTTTTTAGGGCATCTTCATAAGTGGTTGCATATGGCAAATAGAGTGCAAAGAGCCCAAGGTGATGGAGTTGATGGAATGATCAATCAAGGCTCTATCACAGTACCTGGTGTGCACCCTCCACCTTGGCATGAAGATGCTACTTAGTGATATAAATCCATGCTCGAACTGGTATACAAACGATGATAATATGAGATAGAAAAACTATATCAAATGGGTTCTAGACATAATGAAATAACTACCTTGAAACTTAAGACTAACACGGTTGCCTTTAAGTCTCCCCATCATAGTGCCCAAGCTTTCCTGTGAGCCTCTAGGCCTTTAGTAGCTTTAGATGAGCATTCGCTCTACTTTTACTTATTATGTACTTTTTAAATCTAAATATTGTTTAATGAATAATAGCTTTGCCCTTGATTGAGTTTGATCTAGTGTATATGGTTATGATAGTGTTCATTGATTGTGTAATGTTTTTAATAACAATAATTCTTAGATTTAATAGATGAATGCTAAATTCCAACAAGTTTTTGGTCCAAGTCATTAATGGCATCTCTATGTAAGTTATGACATCAACATATTTTATATGGAGACTCTAAGTGTAAGAAGAGCCCCATGCCAAGCAATGATATCCGTGCTTAAAGCACTAGTCTAGGCATGAACCCTTGACATAAATTAATTCCCTTGACCCATCTTAGTGCTGAATGGCGCTAAGACCAGTAAGACAAAAGCTTGCACCCTTGAGATCGTAGAACTAACCTAATAAATGTTTGTACTCCTATGACTAGAATAAGTTCCCCTAATAGGTTTTTTCACCTAAAAATAGTCAAATTCCACCTAGAATAGCTTGTGCCAATGAAATTTCCAACACTTTTTTTATGATGACTAAGCCCCTTGAAGAATGAGTTGCATCATGGCATGACTAGCCCAATGTGAGCCCCAATTATTTCTCTAGTGTGATTCTATTGAATGCGTAAGGATTGCACCTTATGTGAATTTATCTTAGCATAATAGAGTGACAAATGTTGAGCACCACATGTTTAGTCTATGTTTAAACCTAGTTGTAACTAGTCTAGAACCAACTTGGACAACCAGATAAGTGCCTGACAGAGTAAATGACTTAGACAACTAACCCTTTTCTACTACAAGATCTACTACTAAACCATCTTTTTTCCCATTTAGGAGAGACATTAACTATAACAACCCTCCCCACCATAATTTTACCAAGAATTTCATAGTATAAACAACCTCACTAGAATCAAAACAACCCAAAACTTTGATGAGTGGAGGAATATGAGAAGCAAGAACTTCCAACAGTGAAGTAGGAAACACAACCTCCTTAGACTAATGTTCATGTAATGAAGCCCTCAAATGCAACAGGTAATCCTTGTAAATAATAAACTGCTCTTTCAATACCCTAAAAGTCATTAAGGGGACAAACCCTAGATGATTATGTGATAAGAAAGGAAAGTTATGAACCAAACCATAATCTAGTCACTCTAATATACATACCAATATATTATTATTATTATTGATCTATGCACACCTCCTACATAGTAAAATAAGCCCCTAACTTGTTTAGCTACATGAAGTTCTCACCTTATGTATACACCTGCACCCTCCTTTAGATGAATCTTGATTACAGTCTCGTGCATAAGTCATGCACTTATTTACAAACTTTCCCACTCAACTTGTAGCTTTGTGCACCTTCTTGATACTCACTCATAGACTCATGTGTCTATAATTTTCCTCACCTCAGCACATCCACATGTCTACTTGATTTGACTACATGGATTTTCAAGTGACACTCTACACCTGAGAATCTTATTATTAGGTCATTAGTCTCCACCAACTAGGAAGGTCAACCATCATCCAACAAGGAAGATGTAATAACTGTTAATCATCTTCTTTATAATAGACCATAGTTATAACTACTCTTGTATTATTCATGTAAATATGTAACATATGCATCTAGCCTGGGGTTGATGTGATACATAGTCATAACACATATAACATGTTTCATGTATCTATTTTGTAACACACAAACTATAGCACATTATACCAATTTTCCCTATTCTTTACTATTGAATAGAAGTTGCATTTCCTACAAGTAATACTTCCACTCCATTGAATGTGTTTTGATTGTTCTATCTAAATACATCTCTGCTCGTTCACTCTACACAACCAAAACTTAGTTTTTACACTTGTACATATGGTCATGAGCCCCATGGTGTGGATCATTGGTATCAAATCTAAGGAACTTTTCCATTTATATGTATGTAAACATGTGAGTGCAACTGAAGAAAGCAGGTTTGTTAATTAATTATGTTTTAGAATATCCAGAAGAATGTCATAGCAAAAATAATATGGTTAACACCCATAACTAACCTCTGGTAGCCATAGATGTTTAGAGGCTTATTAACGATGTAATGGAGGCATAATACACCACACTTTTTAGCTAATTCTATGAGTTGATGATACAACTCAAACCAATGCTTTCTACTACACCTCTATAGTATGATCAATAATGATTTCAACAAAAAACTTCCTTTAAATTATAATTCAAACTTGACATCCCTTTATTCGAAGGCAAGATCGATTCCAAAACATTGGATGCTTAGATTTGACAACTCAAGGCATACTTCTCAGTCAATTTCTTCATTGAGGTTGATGTTTCATTGATGTTAAGAAAATCACCTTCATAGTATTGAAGATGTGCATTTTAGTTGTTCATTTGTGGGAGATCTTAAGTACATAACATGCACAAGAGTGTGTTATAATCAAATCATGCAAGACTTTTACTGATGCATAGAGGGAGTATTACCATCTTTAATTCTTTGAATATGAATACATCAAGTTCTAACAATTGCATCAATGTAAGGATTCACTAGTGGAAGATTATACCAACACATTCCATGAATACTCTGCATGCCTACGAGAGAACTTGAGTAAACAACATAAGGTGTTGAAGTATATCATAGTCTCTCACCTTATATCCATTTGAAGATGGAGTTCTTTACTTCTAACATGTTGGGGCAAACATATCATAATAGTGTCATGATCATAACCAAGGCAAAGATGAAGTAGCATTTTACCTCTTCATCCAATGCAGTGCACAAAGACCAACCCTCATACAAATCCAAATTGTAGCCTTTTGCACAAAAGCATAACACTTCTCATAAAGTTTAGCAACCTAAAAAGATTTCATAGAACTCAAAGTCCCCTATGCTTTCTGATTCAATCAAAGGTAAGAATTTTAATGATAAGTGGTACCACTGCCACCGCTCATCCACTCATGATGATTTTAAATATCGTGCATAGTAATCATTGCTTGTATAGTTTGCATAAAGACCCACACCAATGGATAACATTAATCTAAATTCCTCTTGTCAAAGTACTAGTACCGCTATGATTGACATGTCTAAGGAGCATGAACATATCTTCCACACCAAGTTCTGGGTGAAGGGCTAACCTCTCCATGTCATCATAGATAATGGTAGTTAGAATAATATCATTATCTAATTCATAGCTCAACACCTTGGTCTTGCCCCTATTGCACATCCCAAGCCACATTATTTAGGGTGGTTGCAGTAGGGGAAAGATATATAGGTCCAATGATAATGCACTTTTTATTACAAAGTCAAGCCTATGTAGGACAACATCACTTGTAACATTGCTCCTTTGGAGGTATATAACATCTTATTGGGGAGATCATATTTATATGATCAAGAAGTTACATATCAATCTTAGCCACAAAATTTTACTATTCATGCACAAGATCACTTATATAACATCTTTGAGTCAGTGCCCATGACTAAAGTCAATTTGGTCTCTACCAAGTGATGCCACAAACTCATCTAACATGTGTAGAAGTTTGCATTGTTTGTGCTTCATCCTAGCACACCTACAGATAAGACAAATCACACTCTGGTAGTGCACATCACTTATACAACATTACATCATCAAAAATTTGAAAAGCTATTGAAGAATCATAATGAAGTCTTCACAAAGCCTAAAGGCTTTCCAACACATTATGTGGTAAAGTACCACAATGATTTGGTTCTTAAATCCCCTCTTCCAAATAGTCCATATATCGTAGATCATTTTGGGAGAGTGATTAAATTACATGTCATATACAAGAGTTCCTTGATGTTGAGCATGCCCATTAATATTAGTTGTCATTTATGTCAAAAAGAGCATGATTCATAGTACATTAATGATAAATTGGTCAGATTGACAACTTGGTGAATATACAGCATATGTGTAGATTAGTAAGGACAAATAAGAGGTTATGAGGCATCCATAGATGTCTTGATGAAGTTCTAATGTGTCATTTGATCTTTTTAAATGAGAAACATGCATATTAAAGCTTAAAAGAAGCTAGACCATCACTGACCATCACTACACATCATGCAGACATGAATAAACCAGCAAGTTTGTGCATTATTGTAAGTATTCAAAAACAAAATAGTGGGCAAAGGTTTTCATGGATATGTCTATAGTGAGAATAAGGTACCCTAAATATTTTGAGTCTTGAAGTGTTTCCTAGCTCAAGTTATAAACCTTCAAAGATGCTCTTGTAAACTATGTTAAACCAGAGATCGTCAAGTTTAACTACATTAAAGTCTGAGGTCAAATTGTCTAGATAGATCTAATGGTGAGCATTAATCGGATCAAGATCTAATGGTGAGTGTTTCATCAGGTCAGATAATGATGTAATAGTGCACGTGATCTTGTTAAAATGATCTAACAGTGCAAATTTAGTCAATATATCAAATATTACTCATGAGATGTGTGAGGATAGCAAGTGGTGGAAGCTCATTGGAGTCAACATGTCAACATGTGTAGAAGGCACATGGGGCTGCTAAGTGGCACAATCATGGAAGAGAAGAGCTTATATTAATGGTGAGAATTGAAAGATAAAGATCAAGATAATCTACAAAGATAGATGGAGTGTGTTTGTTCAAAGTTTCTAGGGAGTAAGAGAAGAGGTTAAAGTGATCAATGTTTAACAACTACTTAGTGATCATTGGAATTTGAATATTCAAATTAATGAGGGAAAACTAATACTCAATTTTTGAGATATATCTTTTGATCCAGGATGAATTTCTTGATGTAGTAAAAAGAAAATTTGTAGAGGAATTCAAGGAACATCCATAAAATCTAGTTAGAAGGTCTGAATGTTTATACAATCAAATTTATAGAGCTTAAAATTTGACTATTTATTCATTCATGGTGTCTCTATGTACAGAATATTGTTTGAACCAATTTTGCTTTAGCAAAAGAGTGTTTTGGTAGGAGTAATCATTTTAATATGTCTTAGAGGTCATATGGAGTGGACCCATGTATTTGAAAGTGATCTTATGTTCTTAATTTGCTCGATGAAGTACTAAATGGGCAAATAGGTCTCCATGAGACCTATAAGGGCTAATAAGGCCTAATTGAAAGGCATAGCCACTTAAGTGTGACCCATGGATGTTATGGTTGACTTGTGAGGATGGTATTGAGCTTTGTGTTAGCTTGTTAGATGTCTTAATGGTTAAGTCAAGTATTATGGCTGACATAGATGGTGATATTCACAAAGACTCTATAAATAATAGAGATAATGGCAATGGTTTCTAGACTTTTATGTACATGTGTTGAGAGAGTAGAAGATAAAGGCAAAGGATATATATCAAAGGAAGTATCCTAAGTGGATGGACTAAAGTACAAATCAGATTGAGGATGATCAAATAAGACTAGAGAGATCCACAAGGGTATTTGGATGCATTGATTGTATGATCAAGTTTGAGTGTGTGTGATGAGTTGAAAGAAAGGTGTTATACATTATGTCTCTAATCAAATTGATTTGCAATCAAAATTATAGAGTTATTGATTTAATAAGGTGTTGTGTGGGTGCTCAACATCTAGAAAAAGTGGGTAATTGTTAATACTTATGGGTGGGTGCTCCTTGTGAAGTGGGTGCTTCACTAAAAGGTATCATGTTTGTAATCATCTTATAAGACAAGTAGTCCATGCGTTTATAGTCTTGAGAGTGGGTTTTGTTCCCCAAGAGGGTTTCCCACATAGATATTGTGTTATGTGTGTGATCTTGCATCATCTTTCTTATTCATTATTATGAACATCTTGTATGATTTATGAATGCTTGTTGTCATTGATTAAGAGTTTGAAAGGATTGCATTTAAAGTTTGAAATATCTTGCATAAGTGATTCACCCCCTCAATGATTGTACCTCTAACAATTGGTATCAGAGCAGGACCTTCATTACAAGTTTAACCATTTGAAGGTGATCCAAGGTACATTATGGAAAGTCAATAGATCAGGGATTCTTTATAAATAAAGAACCATTGTTCAATGGGTAAAACTATGATTTGTAGAGTAAAAGGATGAAGACATACATCATGTCTCTAATTTTTGATATTTGGCAATTCTATCATGGATGGTTATACAACACTAACTACTCTTCCAACTAGTGTTGCTAACAAAAAGTTAAGTGACACTAACTACTCTTCCAACTAGTGTTGCTAACAAAAAGTGTAAGTGAGAATAATTCTAAAGATTTGAATGTTATCATTTATGGTTTATCTAGAGTTGAGATCACCAAAGTGATCCATTGCAAGTCTGCCAATGAAATTTGAGTCAAATTATAGACTATCTATGAAGGAGACTCAAAGGTAAAACTGGCTAAGTTACAGACCTACCAAAGACAATTTGAAGGTCTCAAAATGAAGAATATATTGTGGCATCTTATCTTCTAAGGGTTGATGAGGTAGTATACATGATCAAAGGTCTTAGAGAGGTGATTGATGAAGCTACTATAGTACAAAAGGTATTAAGGTCTGTTACACTCAAGTTTGATTCAAAGGTTTCTATTGTAGAAGAACATCATGATCTCACTCTATTAAAGATGGATGAAATGCATGACATTCTTAATATCTATGAGATGAGAGTTGATGATGACATACCTCCTAAGAAGGAAGCAACCTTCAAGGTGATCAAGGAGACAAAGGTTAAGAAGAACAAGTTAAGTCTTGAAGATTTTAAGCTTAATGAAGATCAACTTGATGCCATGATTACAAGAAAATTGAATGTAGGATCAGGTAAGTATGAAGGAAAACTTACTTTCAAATGTTTTTCATGTGGTAAATTTGGTCATTTTGTAGCTAGATGTCTAGGTAGAGACAAGTTTGAACATAAAGAAGCTGATAAGGAATCTCATGAGAATGAACACAAGAAATTTGGGGGTCCTAGTAAGTACAAAAAGTTATTCAGTAAGAAAAATGAAAAGAAGGAATCATACAAAGGTAGTAAAAGCCTTTACCATGAAGAAGATAGTAACTCATCTGCAAAAGAAGAAGTAAACACATCTGACATTGATGATTCTTTTGATAATGATGAAATTCAAACATTATTCATGGCTTTTAGTGATGATGAAGATGAATGTTCTTTAAGCAAATATTTCTTTGGCAGAGATAGCTCAGAGGAAGAAGATGATAAAGTCACTCTTGAAGATAAATATCTAGATACTATGGAAGAAATGAAAATACTATAAGAAAAGAAAGGGAAATAAGATTCTTTGATCAAATCCTATGAGGTGAAAATTGGACTTTTTGACAGAAGCCTTATCTTCCCAAATGGACAAGGAAATCAAGCAGGATCCCATGATAAAAGAAAAGAATAAGGTTGAGAACTCATTCAAAGATAATCTAAAGATGAGGAAGGATTGCAAATAAAGTAAGAGCATGGAGATATGAGAGTCTCTTGAGTTTTGGGATATTTAGTCCCTCTATGATAGGTGGGTGTCTCTACCTATGCTTCTTAGGAGACATATGTCATGTGTGGAAGCAAGTGTATGTGATATAGGTAATGATCAAAATTTCAATCAATACAAAGGTATGTTTTCTTTAGTTTGATAATATGCAAAGTATGCATTGACTAAGGGGGAGAATGTGTGAGATGTTTGTAGAAGTATGGTTTTAGAATAGGTGACATGAGATGGAGCATGATGTTAGGGGGATATTTCTAAGCTCTGTGAGCAATTTGTCAGGTCTAAGGATCAGAGAAGTCCAAATTCAGATTGGTACATGTCAAAGGGGGGATAAATTGATTCATATGCTTGAAAGTATGTAAGTATCTTGAGCATCTTAATAGTATTTAAATGCATACATAATGTTGAGGAATGATTTTTGGCATGTTGGGGAAGAGACCCTTTGTCATTAATTTCAAATGGGGAGAAAGATCAGAATGAAGGAGTTCAATTGAAGTCATTGCTCAAATGAAGTCATTCTGAGGGTGTTTTTCCATCAATGACAAAGGGGAAGATTGTTTAGCATGGTCATTGATGTTAGGTTATCATTGATGTCAAAAAGAGCATGATTCAAAGCACATTAATGATAAAGTGATTAGATTGATAGGTAGGAGAATATATGGCAAATGTGCAGATCAATAAGGATAAAGAAGAGGATATGAAGCATCCATAGATGTCTTGATTTTTTTTGATGTGTCATTTGGTCTTTTAAAATGAGAAACATGCATGCTTAAAAGAATCCAAACCATAACTGACCATCACTACACATCATGCAGACATGAATGAACCAACAAGTTTGTGCATTTATTGTAGGTACTTAAAAAGTCAATAGTGGGCAAAGGTTTTCATGGAGATGTTGTCTATAGTACAAGAAGGTACCCTAAAGATTTGGAGTCTTGAAGTGTTTCTTAGCTCAAGTTATAAACCTTAAAAGTTTTTCTTATGGATTATGTTGAGCTAGATACCATCAAGTTTAACTATGTTAAAGTTTGAAGTTGAATTATCTAGACAAATCTAATGGTGAGCGTTAATCAGATCAAGATCTAATAATGAGCATTTCATTGGATCAGATAATGATCCAATGGTGTATGTGATCTTGTCAGAAGTGATATAATGGTGTGTATTTATTAAATATTTCAAATATTTCTTAGAAGACAAGTGAGGCTACCAAGTGGTGGAAGTTCATTGGAGTCAACAGGTCAATATGCAGAGGAGGCATGCAGGGCTGCCAAGTGGCACGATCGTGGAAGAGAAGGGCTTAGTTCAATGGTGAGAATTGCAAGATAAAGATTAGGCTAATATGTAGAGATTGATGGAACACATTTGTTTAAATTTTATAGAGATTATGAGATGAGGTTAAAATGGTTGATGTTTAATAGCTGCTCAGTGACTGTTGAAATTTGAATATTCAAATTAACGAGGGAAAACCAGTGCTCAGTTTTAAAGCTATATCTTTTGATCCAAGATGAATTTATTGATGTAGTAAAAAGTAAAGTTGTAGAGGAATTCAAGGTGCATCCATAAAATCTAGTTAGAATGTATGAATGTTTGTACAATCAAAGTTATGGATCTTAAAAGTTGACTATTTGTTTACTCATGGTGTCTCTATGTATAAAATATTGTTTGAGCCAATTTTGCTTTAATAGAAGATTGTTTTGGAAGGAGTAATCATTTGAAGATGTCTTATATGTCATACAGAGTAGACCCATGTATTTGAAAGTGATATTATGTTTTTAATTTTCTTGATGAAGTGATAAATGGGTGAATAGGTCTCCATGAGACCTATAAAGGCTAATAAGGCCTAATTGAAAGGCATAGTTTCTTAAGTGTGACCCATGGATTCTATGGCCGATCTGTGAGGATGGTATTGATCTTTGTGTTAGCTTGTTATATGTTTTAATGGTTAAGGAAAGTATTATCACTGACCTATATGGTGATATTCATGAAGACTCTATAAATAATAGAGACCAAGGCAATGGTTTCTAGACTTGTATGTGCATGTTTTAAGAGAGCATAAGACAAAAGCAAAGGATATAGATCAAAGGAAGTGTGATAAGTGGATGGACTAAAGTATAGAGTAGATTGAGGATGAAAAAATAAGACTAAAGAGATTTAAAAGGGTGTTTGGATGCATTGCGTGCATGATCAAGTTTGAGTGTGTGTGATGAGTTGAAAGAAAGGTGTTATAATGTAAACACTATAAATCTGTACACTATGGCTCTAGATGTCGCATTACCCTTTAAACCATCCCTTGACCCCCCTTTTTTGATTAAATTATTTATTAAATACCCTTTTGCACCCATTTACCCCTTTAGCTAATTTAGTTATTTAAATAAATTAGTTAATTCCTATTTCCACCTCAATTACCCAAACCCATGGCTAACTTATCACCACCTAACCTAGAGACCATTTCTACCCTGGCATTTAATTCCCTAACTACCTAGATTTTTTCCTCACACATTCCATGCCCCTTTAAATACCCTCATACCATTTCCGAATGCCTTAATTGTTAATCATTAGTGAAAATGGCTAATTTTAGCCATTTTGACCTCTTCTCCCTAATTATTGATGGTCAACCCTTGATCGATGGTGGTTGATTAGGACCGTCAACGGTTACATAAATCTGGCCCAATACCCTTTCCTAGAAGTTAAAACCATAGAGGATAGCATGAGATCACTCAAAGCAAACACAAAAAACCCTTGGTGAACTAGAGCTAAACCAAAATCAAACAAATACTTTGAAGGCACTTCTACATCTCCATAAAAAGGATTTGAATGTCATCACTCTACCCACATAACTCCAGGCTCCCATGTGGATTATTACCTCCACTCTGAGACTTCTCCAAGCCATCAAGCTACACAAAGCTAAGTATATTACACTTACCTTGAGTTAAGTTATTTGGTTTCAATAATTTTAGTGCCTATACCTACTTTCACCTTTTCCCATATCCTCTTCATGTTGGAGTTCTATAACTCTAAGCACCCTCCTCTCCACCAAAACACCCACTAATGGCTCTTAGCCATTTAAATGTCAAAACCCTAAATTTGACATCTTTGAGGTCTTATTTTATCTCCATAACCATTAACCCACCTCAAACAAACTACAAAAACCCTTTTATAGCTTACCCATATCCTATTCTGCCTAGAACCAACACCTTGCCAAAATCCATACTAACCACCAGCAACCATCTTCAATCATCAACAGTCACCTATCGACTAGAGATGGTTATCCCTAATAAATAATAGTCATACCTTGACCAATGATTGTCACTGTGTAACTTATTTCATCTAAAACAACAAGCTAAAAACACCTACTCACCTCAACCAAAACTCTGTTTCTCAGTCCCTGTCACTATACAAATTCAGCAACAACAACCTAAACCACACCTTAACAATTTAACATTTAACTTTAATTTTATTTTGTTAAAGTAATCATTTATTTTGAAAAGTATTTATTTCATTTACTTTAAATATTTTTCATTACTTATGCAACCTCTTCTATAAGCACTTTGCTTAACATTAACTTGCTTAAAGATGGATTGACAACCTCCAAGGAAGTCTTGTACTTCTTAGATCTAGCATTGCTAGGCAATCCACCCACCTACCTTACTAATCAACAATTTTCTATTTTCTATCTTATCTATAGGTCATCCTCCCTAGATGAATAGGAGTATCTATAATCGATTCGATCACACATGCATAACAAAACTAGGTTCTTCTACATTACCCTTCTTTTAAGTTTTACTCTCTTTAAAAGGAAAAGAAAGCAAGAAAAAAATAGTGAAACATTCTCACACACCTGGTGGGACCTTTGAGTTTTCTTAGGTTTTTAGTTTGCATGTAGGTGCTTTTCTTCTTATTTTATGCTCATTTAAATGAAATCAAAATTTATTTTGGGCTTAAAATTCACCTTTTATACATTTTGCTTGTATATTTATCTCACAAAGCTTAATTAATCAAGTAAATTAAACATAGCCTCAGTTATTTGCACACATAGAGAAAAAAACTTACAAGTCAAACACCAAACACTTGACATAAGGCTCAAATAGGGTTTCATCTCCTAGTGGTAAACCTTCACCCCTTGGTTATCCTACTTGGATGTCTTTACCAAGAGGAGAAACCAAAACTCAATTTTATGGCTGAGTATAGCCTTTGGTATTCGTATATCTTGGCTAAGAACTTGACACCCTTATCACCACAATGTGTGAAGTGAGGGGGTAGGCCCCAATATCAAGCTATCTATCATTTTTGATACATACCCCTTTGTGCCTAAACTACCTGAAACCATCCTTAGATTTCTTATCTAGTACCTATTTCAAAACCAATTTAGGTCACTTAAACTTCTAACTTAAGGAATAATCCCCACACAAGATTAAAAAAACCCTTAGGATTTAACATGCTTTAGTGTGTGTTTTATCTTCTTTGACTTTTTCTTGTCTTCTCTTTGTTTGAGTTGTGAGGAATCTAACTCCCCTTGGAAACCTTCTACCATTTTTCCTTCATCCACCTCATATCCATTGCCTTGTTTAATGGGGAGCCTCCCTATATTTTCACTAGGAGACCTTAAATTTTTTAAACTCCTAGAAAACAACCCTCTTGCCTTAGAGTGTTACCTTGCATCAACATTCACTTGTGCTCCCAACCTCACATATAACCAACCCAACCTTACCTATAACCAGCCCCACCTTACCTATAGCCAATCCAACCTTACCGATAACCAGCTTAACCTTACCTACGATCAACCCAACCTCACCTACAATCAACCTAACCTCACCTACAACCAACCCAACCTTGCCTATAATCAATCTAATTTTAACTACAATCAACCAACAACCTCTCAATACCTATTTGACAATTATCATAACCCACCTCAACTACAACTATCTCAACCTCACCAATGCTTCAACTAGCTATCTTAACCATCATATCAACTACCTCAACCTTATCAAACTTTTGATTACCCACTCCAAACATCATATCAATTATCTTAACCCCCTTTATGACAATCCTTTTAATCTCAAAATGAAGACTTGGTATATCCCTTCAACCATCAACCAAAATTTTTAAACTAGCCTACCTTATCAACCTCATCAAATTTAACCAACAACTATCAACCCATCTTACCTACCTTATCAACCATACCAACCTCATCAAATCAAACCAACAACTACCAACCAAACCTTTTTAACCCACAAATTTTATCAAACCCACCCAAGCTATCAAATTTGTCAACCATGTCAAACCAACCAACTTCATCAAACCAACCAATTAACTCACAACCTCAAGAGCCATTGGTACACCCCCTCCCTAGGTAGTATACCTCACTAGGGGAATCATATGCCTCAATCCTTGAACAAATTTTAAGGGCTTCTATCATTAAACTTCCTCAAATTAAACCCATCAATCATTCTCTTCCAAAACTAATTTAGTTTATAAATAATGAGTTTTGTGATTATCATCTCACAAATGGGCATACAATATACATATGTTAATTTGTTAAGATGTTCATCCAAAACCTTATAAATCCAAAGGAGGTACCAAAGGATCATCTCCATGTTCCCCCTAACCTAGACTTGAATGTCTTCAAGCAATCCATCCTTGAACCTCTTCCTACACCCATTGTTGTGGAAACCCATAAACATAGCCCTCAACACAATGAGGTCCCTTCATTAGATTTGATCCGTACTAAACTTATGACTAGGGAAACTATAATTGAAACCTCAACCTTTATAAATCTACTTGTTGACCAAGTGCAACCTTTCCAACCTCCTTTTAACATCATCACTAAGGAAGAATCAACCTTAACCAATCCACTTGTTAACCAAGTGGAACCTTTTCAACTTCCCTTAAAAATCCCAATTAAGGAAACCAACCTACCTCTTTTACTTCCTCTTTTAGTGGATCAACCTCCAAACAACCTACCTCTTCCACTTCCTCTTTTAGTAGATCAACCTCCAACCAACCTACCTCTTCCACTTAATATTTTAGTGGATCAACCTCCAAACAACTTACCCTTTCCACTTGCTATTTTAGTAAACCTCAACCCAACCTAACCTACTTCTTCCACCTACCCTTTTAGTGGAGTAACCCCAACTCAAAATACCTCAAAAAAAGCCAACCTGACCTCACGTAAGCCAACCCAACCTCAACCATAACCAAGTCAATCTAATTCCTCTATAACCTACCCATTTTCATCTATTAATGCCATTATATTTATTTTGATTCCCTTTAGAACAGGGTCAAGTCTTTGTCATCTTACCTCACCCAACAAGCTAAACAAACAAGCAAACCAAATCAACAAACCAAATCAACCAATTATCTTACCTCCCTCAACCAATCAAACCAACATCTGAGCCAAATCAATCAACTAAAATCGACCAAACTTTTAACCCAACCATAACCAACTTATCTATCAACCCACACCAATATCAACCCTTTATTCGAGATCTCTTGAATAAAAATGTCAGCTCCCCTTTTATCCAAGCTACCCACACCATACCTAAGCTCCTTCATTGGGATAATAAGACATTGTTATCTAACCTATCTTTGTTTCAAGATGGTGTTACCAACATCATTACTAGACCCCAAACCTACCTAAATCTAACCTAACAACATTTGCCTCGCCTTAACATTATAGAGGAAATCCTGCTTGAATCACCACCTATAACTTGAACTCTAACTAATAATTAACAACTAACAACTAACAACCCTTGGAAGGAAAATGAAGTCATCTTCATCCTTTCTAAACACTCTTTACTAACCAATTTCTTCACTTGGGAGTCTTTTCCCACCTCAACATACATGGAAAAATCAACTGGAAGAACTCTCCCTCCAAAACATTTTGACCATTCCGCTCAACCCAACCACACTTTGCATGATTAACACCAACCTAAGAGCAAAATCAACCCTTGGCACTTATACCTCAATCTAACCTATCCTAGCCTTGCACCAAGCCAACCTTAATCTAACCTTGAGCTTAACCAACATTTAACTAACCTAAGCAAAATCTTCAACTTCAAACCATGTCTTTTGACCTATTTTAACCTTAAACCTCAATCGACACTAGTCTCTATTGAATCATCATCGGTCAACCCCTGACCATCATTGGTCACTATCATAACTAAGGCCTAATTCAAAACCTTTCCTTTTCACCCAAAACACCTAAAATTAGCTTGCCAAATCTTAGCTAAACACCATTGTAGCCAAACAAGCCTCAATATCATTGCCTAACCAACCTTGCCTCTTGTATTTGTCAATATAGAGTCTTTTCCATGTGTAATCAAGTATCAAAAGTAACTTGGGGACCTCTTCATTCTTGATTGGCTCAAACCATTTACACATAAATGTGGATCTGGGGCATCTCTGAACCTAAACCCCTCAATACTTTGCATTCGCATCTGTTATTTTGTTAAACCAAGTTCTTAGTCATCTTATGTATAAATTAAGCTCATTCCTTATTTTCATCCACCTTCATTTCCTTATTTTAAGGATAATAGATTAAAATAGGATCATGTGATTATCTGTCATAGCCTTAGCCTAGTATTAAACATGGGTAACCCTGGATCTACCCATGGCATGATTCTCATGGACACTTTTCATCCCTTATAGGATGAATCCCCATGGTAATTTTCACTTAAACCTCTTTCACCCATCATTAACCTTCTCGTTCTATGGCTTTTCCTCCATAAAGAAAAACCTTATGCCTACATAGACTAGTCCATGTCTAAAGCAAGCATAACAATAAATTTGGGATACCAAAATCACTTTGGTCATATCTAAAAATATAACATGCAAACTACTCCCTTGAAGGATAACTACCCAAAACTATAAAAAATTGATTAATAAGGTAGACTGCTCCCTTGAAGGACAACTATCAAACATAAACAAATCCAAAGCTTAGACCACTCCCTTGAAAGATGGTTAAGTCAAACTTTTGTCAATCAAGTAATCACTTGGAAGCTTCCCGAATCGATCAACTTCCTAAACCCATCAAACAAAAACATCAACATACCTCAATTCAAATTTCAAAATAAAGCAATCCCAAGAAAGCTTCAATCTACTTTCACACACCATTCATAGAATTCTCGACATCGATCAGTCTATGCCAAACTTAGAGCATGAAATTCTCTCTAATGGTTCCTTGGTTACCTATAGAAGGGGCAAGCCATCCCCACAAGAAGGTTACTCTATCATCCATTCACCTTTTTCATCCATATTCCCTTTTACCCCCTCTACAAATCAAGGGATTTTGAGCTTACTTGACACTATGTGATCAAGCTACCTTTTTTAACCAACAAACTAATGATAATGCAAAGCATAATAGGGATTTATGTTCATAAGCCTACAAATCTTACCATTTTGGTCTTTATTAATTGGAGTATTTAGCCTTCTTCTACTTTCATAACCCCTTGAGAAGGTGTATGTCTTCCCAATTTGAACACCACTCAACCACTTTTTTTCAAACAACAACCACATTACCACAACCACACACCTATTAGAGAGAACCTTATTCTCTATCCAACCAACTAACTAAATAACCTCAACCTTGGTCATTTTGGCCTAACTTTCACATTTTTTGTGACCAACCTTGCCTTGGTCATTTTGATCGCACTGACTACCTTACCATACTTGACAACCTTACAACTATGTACTACTTTTGTGCACCAACCATTTAGGTGCCTTGGAGCATGACCCATTTGTGATCTTGACACCTATGACCTATTTCATTTTCATAGGCTCAACCAAATTTTGGACCCCTACAAATCTGAACACCTAGCCTAGAATACTTGAGTCTATATGAGTAACCCATATTAGTTATGCCTAACACTGTGGCTTGGTTACCCTATCACTTGTCCTAGTGCCAACCCTATTTTTCCACCTACCTCAATTATGGTAGCTTAGTCTATGTGTGATCTATGATATCACACTTAGTCATATTTTGTGTACCTATTCATGCTTAAATGACCAATTAACCAAACCAACCCTGTCATCCACCTATCCACCTCATCAAACTTGTACCTAATTTTGTTTTATATCATCAATTCTTGGTTTTAGGGGGAGTACCTCCTTCTATAATTAGGGCATCCAACCTTCTACCAACCATCTATTTTTATTTTGTATCTTGTTGATACAAACTACACAACAAAAAAGGGCAAAATGTAGACACTCAAATTTTATACACTATGGCTCTAGATGTTGCATTACCCTTTAAACCACCCCTTGACCCCCCTTTTTGATTAAATTATTTATTAAATACCCTTTTTCACCAATTTACCCCTTTATCTATTTTAATTATTTAAATAAATTAGTTAATTCCTATTTCCACCTCACCTACCCAAACCTATAACTAACCTATCAAAACCTAGCCTAGAGACCATTTATACCCTAGCATTTAATTCCCTAACTACCTAGACGTATTCTTCACACATCCTTATGCCCCTTTAAATACCCTTAAACCATTTCCCAATGTCTTAACTACCAATCATTAGTGCAAATGGCTAATTTAAGCCATTTTGATCTCTTTTTCCTAACCATTGGTGATCAACCCTAGACCGATGATGGTTGACTAGGATTGCCGATAGTTACATAAAACTAGCCAAAAACCCTTTCCCAAAGGTTGGAACCATAGAGGATGGAATAGGATCACTCAGATCAAACAAAAATAACCTTTGGTGAACTAGAGCTAAACCAAAATTAGACAGAGACTTGGAAGACACTTCAACATCTCCACACAAAGGATTTAAATACCATCACTCTGCCCACATAGCTCTAGGATCTCAAGTGGCTCATCACCTCCACTCCAAGAATTTTTTAGGCCATCAAGATATGCAAAGATAAGTATCTTACACTTACCTCAAGTTAATTTATTTTGGTTTCAATAATTTTACTCCATGTACCTACTTTCACCTTTTCTCATATCCTCTTCACGTTAGAGTTTTATAACTTTAAGCACCCTCCTCTCCACTGGAACACCCACTAATGACTCTTAACAATTTGAATGTCAAAACCCTAACCTTGACATATTTTAGGTCCTATTTTATCTCTATGTCCATTAACCCACCTCGAACAACCTACCAAAACCCTTCTACAATTTACCCATAGCCTATTCTGCCTAAAACCAACACCCTATCAAAATCCATAGTAACTTCCAACTATCATCTTCAACCATCAACGATCACTTGTCGAATGATGAAGGTCAACCCTAACCACCAACTATCATACCTTAACTGGTGATGATCACCGTGTAACTTATTTCATCTAAAACAACAAGCTGAAAACACCTACTCACCTTAACCAAAACTTTGTTTCTTAGTCCCTGTCACTATACAAACTCAGCAATAACAACCTAAACCACACCTTAATAATTTAGCATTTATATGTAATTATATTTTGTTAAATCAATCATTTCTTTTGAAAAGTATTTATTTCATTTAGATTAATTATTTTTCATTACTTATGCAACCTCTTCTATTGGCACTTTGCTTAACATTAACTTGCCTAAAGGTGGATTCACAACCTCCAAAGAAGTCTTGTACTTCTTGTATCTAGCATTTCTAAGAAATCCACTCACCTACATTACTAATCAACCATTTTCTAGTTTCTATATTATCTATAAGTTATCCTCCCTAGACAAAGAGTATTATCTACAATCAACTGGATCACACTCACACAATAAAACCAAGTTCTTCTACCTTACCCTTCTTTGAATTTTTACTCTCTCTTTAAAAGGAAAAGAAAATAAGAAAAAAAATAGTGAAACATATACATTGTGTCTCCAATCAGATTGGTCTACAATCAAAATTTTGGAGTTATTGATTTAATAAGGTGTTATGTGGGTGCTCAGTATCTAAAATAAGTGGGTGCTTGTTCATAATTGGAGGTGGGTGCTCCTTGTGAAGTGGGTGCTTCACTAAAAGGTTTCATGTTTGTAATCATCTTATAAGACAAGTAGTCCATGTGTTTCTAAGATTAGAGAGTGGGTTTTATTCTCCAAGAGGGTTTCCCATGTAGATCTTGTGTTATGTGTGTGATCTTGCATCATCTTGCTTATTCATTATTGTGAACATCTTGTATGCTCTATGAATGCTTATGGTCATTGATTAAGAGTTTTAAAGGATTGAATTTAAAGTTTGAAATATCTTGCATCACTGATTAACCTCCCCCTCTCAGTGATTTTACCTCCAACACTTGATTAAGGCAAGATCACACTTAGCTCTTTTCATTATGGGAGTCCTATAGTCTTCACACCCAATAAGGATGGGTTTTGGTAACTCTACATAGACTATCATGAACTAAAAAAAATAATAGTGAAGAATAAATACCTATTTATATGCATTGATGTCCTTATAAACCAACTCTAAGGTGAATAATACTTCACCAAGATCAACTTGAAGTCAGGTTACCATTAGTTTCTAGTCTACCCTGAAGACATCTGGAAGATAACATTTAAGACATGGGGAGGATTGTATGAATGGTTGGTCATGAATTTCATCCTAACCAATATACTATTCACATTCATATGCATTATGAATTACCTACTCAATCCCTTTTTTAAATCTTTTGTCATCATCTACTTGTATGACATTCTTGTCTTCAGTAAGACTTGGTAAGAGCATATGGAGCACATATCTCACATCCTCGACACCTTACATTAACATAAATTGGAATCTGAATTAGTAAAGTGTATGTTTGGTACTACATAGATTTAATACATAGGCTTCATTGATCACAAAGGAATCCATTATATCTAGAGAAAATCAAAGTAATTCAAGATTGGCCTACTCTTGCAATCTCATAAAACTGAAGAGTTTTCTTGGACTTGAAAATTTATACCACATGGTCATCCTTGGTTTTTCACACATGTTTTGGGATCTCAACAAAATAACATGTTTGAAATTCAATTTTGATTAGACTCATGTTCAATAACATGCTTTTGAGGCACTCAAGTAACACCTTTATGCAATGTTTGTTCTTGTAATTCCCTACATTGCACATTCCTTTGAAATTCACATTGATGCATCTGACTATGCCCTCAATGAAATGATCATGCAACATGGACATAAATCACATACCACTTACATATGTTCACCGATACAGTGCAAATGTATTCCACTTATGAGAAAGAACTATATGCTTATTATCCTAGTTTTTGAATGGAAGTCAAATAGTTAAAAGTGTTGAGTATTTATACTATAAATGATCAATTTGAGTTGAAGTTGGTCAATGTTGTTGTTCATAAGTTAAAATGTATTACTTCAAATAGGCATGGTTAAAATTCAACACTTGGTCAAATGTTGAATAAAAAACTGAGAAACTTAAAAAAAATGACGAAGCCTTTTAGTCTTGGTGGGTTTTATAAGCTTATTAAACACACATCAGATTTTTAATAGTTATTTATCTATTTAACCCTAATTTAAATGTGGATCCTATTTATTGGTTAGGGTTAATCATATAAAAATTATAGTGTACATGGGTGAATTTTAGATATACAATAGGCCAATTAAGGTGCTAAAACTCAGATGTACCATATGCTAAATTTATAAAGCTGAGATAGGCTATTAATGAAAAGTGAAGCTATGATATATATACAAATGATATAAAAAAATTAATTATTTATTTTTTATGTTAATACAATGCTAGATTTGGTATAGGTAGGAAGCGAACAGTAAGATAGTTCTAAAACAATTGTCAAAATCTAGATCTAGTGCCTTTGGTTCTCTAGACACTTACATCAGCCTAGGATAGTTGTATCAATGCTAATGTTTTATCTTAACATTAGTGTTTTATATGGAATATGCACTCAAATAGGATGTGACCATTTGAATGCTTATGGGTTTGGATTTGCCTTCACTTTGTTGCATTCAGATCTAGGTTATGGACTATCAATCTTGGTGAAATGCTAAAATCCTAGCTTTGCATCTTCAATGTAACCTTGGTAAAATATGGGTTAGTGGGAAAATGGTGTCAAGATAAACTATAAATACCCCACTTTCAAAGGGAATTTCCTACATATCCAATACTCTAGAAGAGATCTTTAGACTCAAGTAGTTTTCTCCTATGTGTTAGCTTGTGTGTGAATCATGCAATGTGTGTAAAGCAAGTACTATAGTGACCTAACTTGTAACTTGGAAAATATGACCTTATGACTACTCCTTTAGTAATTCATGCCTTGATCTGGGTTTTTCCTTTAACTGATATCAAAATATGGTAGAATAGGAAAGCTTTTGGTAACTTGAGTGATTTTTTGGTCTGATTCTTGGTGAGCAATGAGTGAGGGTTGATATTATATTTATACTAATCCTATTAGGAGATAAATCAAATAAAAACACTTAGGTTGACCATTATAATACATTTCATTTGTAAATTGGATGACTTTTAGGGTACTGGACACTTGCATCAGGCCAAGATAGTAATGTCAATGCTACTATAGTATTCAAGGAGAAAGAAAATAAGCATAGGCTCAGAACTTATAGAGGTGTAAGATAAGTGAATTTTAAGAATTCTAGGCAAGATAGGATGTTTGTGTCAACAATATAATATTATTTAGACTAATAGATATGCCAAGGGGCACAATATAGAGCAAATGTGAGGCTTGCATAAGTAAGGCACATGTAAAACTAAGAGGAACATCTAGGGTCATGAGTTTGCCAAGTGTACAAGACTGAGGTGTTACATAATCATAAAATATCATCTACATCTACCCCCCATTTCATATAGTAATGAAATTTATAGTTTAAAGGAAAGGAATAAGTACCTCTGTGTGTATACACACATTGTCTTTACTTGAGTTAAAATTTAGTGCTTTGTTGGAGCTAGGTTTGAGTGCTTTGCTAGTGACTGACCTAAAACCAAGAACATGTTATAGTGTATCATTAGTGCATATAATTTAGATAAAAGTTACTTAAAATAGATTGAAATTGAAAGAACAAGGTTTAGGAGAACACTTATGTGTCAATGTAACCACCTTGCCTATTAACAAGTTGTTTTTTCAAAAGATGTACCATTATAAAGCTCTAAAACTAAGATTAGGATAAATATAGATAATTATTTAGACTACATATATCTAGAGAGAGAGAGAGAGAGAGAGAGAGAGAGAGAGAGAGAGAGAGAGAGAGAGAGAGAGAGAGAGAGAGAGAGAGAGAGAGAGAGAGAGAGAGAGAGAGAGAGAGAGAGAGAGAGAGAGAGAGAGAGGCACATGCCCCCAAATTTAAAGATAAGTGAGTTGCCACTTGATAGTTAAGATTATCTCAACTTTACAACCTAATGATACTTTTAACCTAGAATATAAATTTGATTTGGAATTTGAAATATGATGAAACTATGTGTAACAATGGTTCCATGTATAGAATTCTGCCATAAATGTGTATTAGAATCATATAACTTTGTGTTTTGGCCAATTTAGAAAATTATGTAAGTGTGGAGGACATGCTTCCAAAACTTGCCCCAATATATGTGGAGAAATATGAAAATGATATAAGTACCAATATGGAGGACATATTTCCAAAACATGCCCCCACTATAAACTTGAGATGCTAAAAACTAAGTAGGTGTGCAAAACATGATTCTAAAGGATGCCCCCACTGAATCTATGAATTATAAGTACCATACTAAATGAGTTTGAAGAATATGCTTCCAAAGCATGCACCCACTAAATTTGAAAACTATGGATGTGTGGAATATATGTTCATATGACATGCCTCCAATGAATCTGCAAACTAGTGTAGGTACCATATACTGTGTGGTTTTAGAAAACATGCGTCCAAAACAAGCCCCCATTAGTTTGAGAACTGTGAAAAATGTGGAATCCATGTCACCATGACATTCTCCCACTAAAATGCCCCCCGCCTCCCTCCCCCCCCCTCCCCCACTTTGAGGTGAGGGAAAAATAGTACCTATAAGTTACCTCACCTCAAAGGGGTAAGACAATTATAAAATTTGTGAGTGTAACCATGTAGCATATAAAAGGAAACATGTATAGGTAAATGTATCATTAAAGTGCATATAACCAATGTGATCACATGTAGGCCAAATATGCATGATAAAGATCATGAAAATGTCTAGATAATAACATTACAAGTTTAAAAAGCAAATAAGCACACACATAAGAGCACTCAAAATCAAGTCAAAAAGTAATGGTCCAAAGAGACTACAAATAAGGGGCATGTTCAAATACCATAAAATTGAATTTACATGTCTTAGTCAAAGGTCCACAAAAATAAGGAATGAAATATGCAAATGCCCATATAACAATCAATGACATATTCAAATGTCCAAGAATGCAATAACATATTCAAATGTCCAAGAAATCAAACATAGGCACAACAACCACATACAATGGAGCATATTAAAATGCTCAAAAAAGCAAGACAATAGCAAGGAAAAACACTCATAGAAGTGTGCAAAGGAAAATCATAAATAACTAGCATAAACATGTCATAGTGGCCCTTGGATTGAATATGTTATAAAAAAATCAAGTACATAGCATATCAAGTATCCTATGCAATGTATAATCATTATAAGGCATGTGTGAGCTTAAACATGATTTTTTAGAGTGACGATCAAATCATATAACCTATGTGTATCAAGATAATAGAAGTTGTATGCCCCCCACATCTTGATGATGTGAGTAGATGGAAAGCCCAAAACCCATAAGTGTATCATGTATCTATGTGTGCCTGTATATGTGTACGTAATAATAAATGATATGCTAATCCTCAACATGAAACTAACACATAGATGTCAAGGAGCCAATAGAACATGTACGTGCCAAAAATGTTTTTTAATTTTTAAATGTTTTTTTGGTATGTTTGGAGAGACAAGATAATCCTATGATCTCATACAAAGGGTAATCATAGATATCTCCACACTCAAAACCTGGTGCATGAAACTGGTAGTACTTTTAAAGAGGATGTATAGGTGAAATATCTATCATTATAGTATCTTTGATGCTCGGTGTATGTATAATAGGACTTTGAGGTCATGAAGTAAAAATAAAAGGAATAGGGATTCTTGGAACCCATCTCTATGTACTCTATGGTTTCTTTAGAATAGCAATAGTAGGAACATATGTAGTTGCTCTAGATGTCTAAATTAAGAATAAATAATTTGTATCATGGTTCTTTGGTAGTTTTATGTTTTGTATTCTCACTTCTATGGTATATGTTGTGTATATGGTAAAAGGTATAACAAATATTTTAATTTAATGAAATACTTTTATGATTTTAACAATAAAGTACTCATCATATATAATGGAACCCTATAGGAAAAAAAAGCTTTACTATAATGATCATGTGGTAAAATAATTATTAGTTTTGCTTATGTAGTCAACTCTACTATAATTGTAAGCATAACTGATGAATTTGTAGGCTCTGTTTTTATGGAATCAAATCTTCTATGTAGGTACACCCCCTCCACTTGTGCCTCTATCCAAAACTTGATCAACCAATGGTTCTTTGGTAGGATCAGTGTGGGAGTGATCAGTTTTGGTAGAGAGCACACTAGGAGAAGGAATTCTACTCAGTGGGCATCTTCTGTGAAGGTTGATGGACCATGTTTTACTTATAAGGATCAACATGGTATGGTTTAACCCTATTAAAAGATCCTCTAGGAGAATTATGTAAATGAGGTTTGGATGCATCTTTTTGAAATGAAATGATTCCCTGATCTACTATGTAAGCTTTTGCTAAAAAAGAAAACACTCATTATCGCAATGCCCATTAATAACATGATAAGTGCAAAAGTGGTATCCTTTTACCTTACCAAATCTATGAGGTGTGTAATGTGAATTAAGAGGGAGCTTGATCAATTAGTTATCAAACAAAGTTTACAATATATCTTATAGTTTATATTATTACCAATAAAACTTAAGAGGCTAATGTCTTATGGTGCTATTTGGTCTAACTATGGGAGGTACTCGAAAAACATGTTCCTTCCCTTTGTTCAATACTTTAACTATTGGTGATGTGGTAGGTACTGGTGGTTCTGAAGAAGATTTTTGAAGTGGTTCATGATCCTTCATGACTTGTTTATGTGCCCTTGAAACATAATTCTTATCATGCTTGGTTTGTGATGGAAAATTATGTAATTGAGTTATTGTATTCATTAAAGCACATGCATGTTTAGTGCACATCCCAATATAAGGTCTCAAATGAAGAAAAGGGTTTATGAAATGATATCTCTCTAAGTGGAGAAAGAAGACCCCTTATAAATATAAATTATACTTCCAAAATTGAAGGTGTATAATTTAAGGAATACAAAACATCCTTAAATCAAATAACATAGTCTTGTAGAGAGTCATTCTCATTTTGGGTCAATGCTTATACATGTTCTAATGATAATCTAGGTAAGGTAAACTGATGAAAATGTGATAGGAATACATCCTCAATATTTTTGAAAGTTGATAAGGAACCATTTAGAAGGCTGTAAAACCAATTGAGATCTCCTTTTGTTAAATTGTGATTGAAAGCTTTTAATAACAATTTTCCATTTTGGGCCCAATTTCTAAATGAGTGTACATAGTATTGTAAATGACTATCAAGATCCCCTTAACCATCAAAGAAGGAGAAATTAGGCATGATAAAATTATGCAAATATGGATATTCAAATACATGTCAAGAAATAGGTTGTTCTGGTAAATTATTCTCCTCAAAAAGAGTCTTGTGAGAAGAAACTTGTAACTTAAGAGTGTTGATTTATTATTGAAAATATCCCATGGTGGTCATAATAGATAACATGTCCTAATAAGAAGTTGAGGCTTTTACTAGTGGTTGAAAACTGCCATGCACATAAAACATAGGGATGATGGACTCTTCACCATTCTCAAAAATAGGCTCATCACATGATTTATTAATATTTGGTAAAGGAAGTTCACCCATGTCTAAAGATATAGGTATGTATTGTGGAAGAGCATAAAGTTTAATATTATTATCATTGCAAGGTGATATATTACTTGAAACTTTGTGACATATTATAAGATTAGTAGGTGTAATTTCATTTTGAGGCACACTCTACTTTTGAGAGGAAAATGCAAAGGAGGAAACGGAAGAAACATTTGCTATGTTATGTACCACATTAAGAGATGTAATAATGTCATTTTCACTTTGAATTGGATTGTCTCATCCTATATAAGGAGTAAGTAATGCAATATCACTTTATACTTTAGGTTCATCATTATTATGTGATAAATGAATATTGACACAACTATCATTTGCATCCTTGATATTTGTCTTAGGAAATTATTTCATTAGCAAACCTTTGGGAAACTATTTTAACCTTTTAGGGTTTTACTATTTAAATCCAAAGTCAGATTAAAGGGTTGAGTCTATTGCTAATTTGGAATAAAATTGGAAATTATTGATTCAATGGAACTTCCCAAAATAACAACTGTAAAGTGAAAATGAACTTATCTAGAGATACTTAGAGTTTTTCATGGATCAAGATACTAGAAATGGTTGAGCAGACACAGAGGAATATTTTATCTTTTAATTATTTGTTAAGACATGAATCTAGACATCAACACCCATTTTATGACAATAGTGCCATGTGGTGCTTGTTTCCAATTCTGGTGCTAATGTCCTTTCAATAGTGACTATTTGTAACTTCTAGGGAAGTTATGGGAGCTTCTAGAGGTCCTATAGGTGATTTTGTGTCACTCAAGGGCTCATCTATGTCACTGTTTTGGCTGAATCTTCTCCAAAATCCTAATGAATACCTACATAAATGAAATAATGAATGCATCAAATGCAAAAGGGAAAGGAAAAATGGGTTATGGGATGTTACGATCATGCAGATCAAAAACCCTATTGTCTTGGTAGTTGCCTATATTAACCCCAATGCTAGGGATATTATATTGCATGTAGTTCTCCCTTAGGGAACATGTACCATCAAATTGCATGGTATGCTATAATTAATTTCACCTAGGTCCTTCTTTGATCAAGCATGCAAATGTCTAGGTGTGAAAACTAAGTAGTATACAAAGTATTTGAGATATCCTATTGGTTGATTTTATGTAAATAAGTGCCAAAATAGTAAGTTTTAGATGTAAAATAGCTTGTGAGGCTCTTTATATAGGAATATATATTTTTTGAATATAATTCCTTATTCCTTGGTTGACAAGTTATGAAAAA
This sequence comes from Torreya grandis, assembly GCA_037957365.1. Classification (NCBI taxonomy): domain Eukaryota; kingdom Viridiplantae; phylum Streptophyta; class Pinopsida; order Cupressales; family Taxaceae; genus Torreya; species Torreya grandis. The sequence continues at coordinate 1,001,921 of JARHVA010005325.1, forward strand.
GATATAAAAAACATAAAAGAAGGCTCATGGAGGGGTTACGACGCAAACATGGGTGAAAGGGCCCATCAGACACTAGAGCCATAAGTAGACACTAATGTCATGTGGCACTACTATATTAAAAGTGGTACTAATGTCCTAAGGCTCAAAATAGATTAAAAATCAAAAAAGACATACTAGGGTCTCTTAGGACTGGGAAAAGGTGACTTGTGACTATTGGGGATGTCACAAATAGGGAAAATAAGACATAATAAAGATTGAAAGACTCAAAATGACCACATGAACAAGGACTATAACCATCACTAAGACCCTCATGTGAAAGAACAATTAAATACATAGTACTTATGGTTGCTTGACCAAATTATGATATTTACATTTTGCCCCCTTTTATTCTATTAATGCATTGAAATGAAAGTACTAGAGTAAAATAAAATAAGAATGCCCACCTATACTTACCTATGTGAATATAATTTGGATTTGGCCCACTTATTGGCTAGAGAAGTGGATAAGAATTGGAGTGTAACATGTGAAGGGGAGACATATGGTGTGAATTACCCTATACTAAAATTGAGTATGTAAACTAAATGCATGGAAAAATAAGGCTCACTTGCCCCCATCCTAAATCTGGGTACGTGAGCTGAATGTGTGGAGAAAAAAGGTTCACTTGCCTCCTCTCTGAATCTAAGTATGAAGGTTGAATGTGTGAAGAAATAAGGTTAACTTGTCCCTAATCTGAGTCTGATTATGCAAACTAAATGTGTGGAGAAAAAAGGCTCACTTGCCCCCACTTTGAATCTAAGTATGTAAACTAGGTCTAGTGAAATGCTATGGATCAACTACTGCAAATGGTACTATGACCCAAATTGGTGAAAACTTGGCAATGATACTAGTGATAATATTGAGTGTAACCTATTAAATCTGAAAATGGGGACCAAGAACATGCATTCTGTATTGTTCCCCCTAATCTTGATATCTAAGCCATGTAGTTGTGTATCTGAATATCTAAATGAACTGGTATACCTGAGTGAAAACTATATATATGCATAAAGTGTATATCTAAATACATGTGTAAACCTATGTAAACATATGCATCTATATATTTGGAAACCTATGAAAATATACGTAAACCTATTTATACTTGTGTATCTATATATCTAAAAATATATGAATCTAAATGCCTATGTAAACATGTGTAGACTCGTGTGTCTATATATCTAAAAATGTGCATAAACCTGTGTAGACCTATGCATTTATATATCTAAAAATTTGTGAATATGAATGCCTATGTAGACCTGTGTATACCCATGTGTCTGTATAACATAAAATATGTGTAAACTTGTGTAAATTTTGTAGACCTATGCATCTGTATATCTAAAAATCTATGAATCTGAATTCCTGTGTAAACCTATGTAGATTTGTGTATTTATATATCTAAAAATTTATGAATCTAAATGTCTATGTAAACTATATAGACCCATGTCTATATATCTAAAAATATATGAATATGAATGCCTATGTAAACCTATGTAGACCCATGTGTTTATATATCTAAAAATCTATGAATCTACATAGACCCATGTGTCTGTATTTCTAAATGAAACATTGTATGTTTGAAGCAATCTATGCTTATTTGCCCCTCCTTTTTATGAGAGTATCGAGACTGTTATGAGGATATGTAACCAAAAGTTTTAAGGATTGGTTATACTAGTATTAATTAGCATTTGTAATTTTGTATTAAGTTTGAATAGTGTATTTACTATGTAAGAGTTGATAATTGAATGTTTAATTGGATAGATATTTTGTTGGTTGTTATGTTAAATATAGTGAGATTGTTTTTGTCATTTTGTAGATTTTATAATGATGAGGAGATTAGTTTCACCAATATGGGATGTTTCATATCTATGTCAAGTCCTATGTGCAAAAAATAGTTCATAAATTGGAGTTACGATTCTCGAGATATGGTGATAGCAAGAGATTTGTATTCGTTAGCGAAGCTAGTGCATAGGGGTAACCTTAATAAGGTGGTATTGGGTAAGTTATGAATTAAATAGGTCATTTTGATTCATTTGGATCATTTGATTTGAATTCATTATTGTGTCTAAGTGAGATAAATATGTTGAGGAGACGAGGAACTTGCTTGTCATACTATGAGGAGGTCAAGGCATGGATTCTGGCCAGGGAGGAGGTTTCACTGGTAAATAACTCATAATTTTTCCTATTTATATCATTTTTTTGTCTTATTTACTATTTTTACTAAAAATGAACCGGTTTAGAGCTATTTTGCATAGACTGACACTAGTGTCACTTTTTGGGTGCTACTATCTAGGTCTTGACAGTAGTGTCTAGGGTGTGGCACTATTATCCAATGTTACTATCCAAAAGTCCTGAGATGTGATGTTTAGTATTATTGACTGGTTTCTGATGCATGCTATTATTTTTTAGGTTTGGTTTTATTTTGTTATTATCTGATAGGTTGTAATTTTATAGGTTAACACATGCATTAGAGAGTTTTGCAGGGGAAGATGATGGAGACTTTGTGAGGAAAACCCTTGGCTAATGCAAAGATGGAGGTGCTCAAGAGAGCAGGCCTAAGATACATTATTTTCCTAGAGCTTATGCCCTAGGATAAGCCATATTATTATTGCATTATGTGAGAGATAGGATGAAGACACATGCACATTCTGGCTAACCTACTGGTGAGATGATTGTTACATTAGAGGATGTATATTAGATTATGTAATTTTTGATCTATAGGCAATGGGATTTATTATATGAGGGTCACTAGTCTTTAGGCCCATACAATTGGGCATCTAGATATTTATCTACCATGATGATGGGGACTCATCATATAGGGATTTAGAGTGATATATTGTTGACCTTGATTGTAACGATCGATGTTTTATGATTGCAAAAGTTCTTAGCTATGCTGCTATCTTCATTTATTATTGTAGATGGGAGTGGTGTTTTAATTTTATTATAAGGTGCATGAGATTTGTAATACATAGAGGAGAAAGTCACCATGTAATTTTAGGGTCATACACTACTAGCTTATCTATACATGGATCTATACCATTTTACATAGGAGATGTGCAGTGAGGAGATCGATGTGATGCTATTACACTATTGGCATATGAACAGATAGATTTGAGTAGGCCAGTGGCACATGCATGAGATGGATGGGCTCATCTATATGTGTGTTATAAAGATATGGACTAGGATAAGTCATGCATTAAAGAGGAGCACTACATAATGTCAATAGTTATTAGATATTCTCATAGTAGAGGATATCATTTGGAGACCCTATAGGGGCTACTAGGGGTGGGCTAAGGATATTATGCAATTGAGGTAGATTTATGTTAGTTGTTGGATACATGACCAATGGGATAATGTATACAAGTGATTTCAGCATGAGAGGGTCACCTAATAGTTTGGTGTTGTGTAAAAATGTGCCTTTAGCACCTATTGATATAGTTGAGGAGTTCTCAAGGTCTTCTGAGGCTAGGTGTCATATATTACTGAGTTATCTCCCATTATATTATCTGAGCATGATACTTATATTGAGATACCTGATATAGATGATGTGGGAGTGACCAAGGCTTACTCGATCTAGTGGAGTGACCACAAATGGGTACCTCTATTTTTGAGAGGTGGGAAAACTGTAGATGAGGTATTTTATGTAGAGCCCCTAAGGGTTGTTGATGATGAGTTCAAATAACATGTTTATATGTTATGTGTAAAGTTGACTTTGTGTTTATATGATATGATTCTTATGAACTATGTGTATACTTGTAGGTTCAAGAAATTATGAGTATTGGGAGGTCATTATTGAGTCGACACTGCATGAGTTGACATGACATATCCCCAATGATTCCATGAAGGATGAATTGGAGGAGAGGGCCACTAATGTGGTTGTGGTGCATACCAATTTTTTTATCATGTTGAAATAGTGACTATAGTATTTAGGCAAGCAACAACAGATATAGATGAGGCACACACTAAATTATAGAGGCAGACTATACCTGCACCTGATGCTCTAGATGAAGCTAGTAGTCAGATAGTAGAATACTACATATGACTTCAATGAGAGCATGTCAATTGTACAACTAAGATAGGCATGTATTGAGAGAGAGAGAGAGAGAGAGAGAGAGAGAGAGAGAGAGAGAGAGAGAGAGAGAGAGAGAGAGAGAGAGAGAGAGAGAGAGAGAGAGAGAGAGAGAGAGAGAGAGAGAGAGAGAGAGAGAGAGAGAGAGAGAGAGAGAGAGAGAGAGTATGTGGAGCTATAAATTGAGGTCACATAGAGATATCAGGTCCTCTAGTTATAGTTTTGGTGTATCTAAGAGTGAGAGTGAGGGAGCTAGTCTTAGTAGTCACGTGCACATCATTGAGTGATGTAATATATTTATATTGAAATAATATTTTGAGTTAAATATATTGATGGTTATTATTTAATTTAGCATTATGTATTGGAAACTAGATCTTATTATATTCTATACATTGTTATGTGTTAAATGGGTTTGATTGTTTGAAATGTTGAGATTTTGTAATTTATTTTAGTTGGAGTAAATTTAATTGATTTATGTTTATTGTATGAATGTTTTAGGCATATATGTAGTAAATTAGGTTTTTTTATTTTATTCATATATGGTTTTTATTTATATTCCATAAGATGTTTATGTGTATATCATGTGATGGCGATATTCCCTATCTGAACTTGAATGGCATGGAGAACCAACAACCATACTACTCATGATGTGTCGATGTAGACATAGACTATGAAAATGGAGTTGCATGTGATGCATTATTAGTTTGTGAATGTGTAGACTTTGGTGTAAAAAGCTTGATTGATTAACATTCTAGAAATTCACTCTAAGTTGTATGGTTTCTTTCAAATATCTTAATTGGTGTGTGAACTAAAGTTGGGTTTTGATCTCTGTAATTATTTCCATATATCTTTATTGGTGGTCAAACTAAAACTATGCCCTTGGGTTTATAGTTGTTCCCAAATATCTTGATTGGTGTATGCACTGGAGGTGTGTTATGAGTTCTATAATTATTTCCATAGATTTTGATTGGTGATTGAATTGAAAATGTGCCCTTGGGTTTGTAGTTGTTTCCAAATATTTTGATTGGTGTACACACAATAGGTGAATTTTTAAATTTATAAATTGGTTGCCATTATTGCTGATGTTGTGGGATATAGGTCTACTCATAATTGGGTCTCCTAGAAGTCACATGGCTCATACAATGAGTAACCAATGGTTCCTTAAAAGGAATTTCTTGGGATAACTCTGTCGCAGAGGAGTGTGATCTAGTAGAGTATGGCAAATGAGGTCTTGGTAACCCTTGTGTAAACTCTATGATGCCTTGAGTAACATACTGGTCGATGCAAGTTTAGAGTGCATAACCATCATCATTTGAATATCCATTTATTTGGTGAAAATGATAATATGGCTTATGTGGTACCTGGTGAAAGAGGTGTGGTGGATGATTATTAGTTGAATGAAGTGTGATCATCTCCTATCTAATAATGTAATCAAAATGTCATGAGGCCCAATCTTATCTAAAAATGTTATAACCCCTCTATGTATACCTTGTGTTCTACTCACTGTAGAAGGTGTTGTGTAGTGTGGATCTTTGCCCTTACTAGGTATTTTTATTGGTTTTTTATATTCCACTAGTGTTTGAATTTGAAGTGGAGTAGGCTTTTGTACCAAATTAGATGACTGAGGATCTGAGTGGTCTATAGCCAAGTCTACCTTTGACTATGTAATTATTATTCCCAATTATGCCTCTAATCTTATAGCTGTATTGTATATATGTCTAAATTATTTAGATGTTTGATATAATAATCTCTCCTTGAGAGGACAGATTAAACTTCTAGCAAAGATGCATTGTACTTATAAATCTATTGGTTGATAAATTAGCTGATGCAAATAAGATTTGAATTGTAGAATGTATTCAGATGTAGTCTTTATCTTGGCCTGATGTAATGAAGGTAATATATCATGTGTGATTAGAGGTCCCTTATTTCTTATGTTTCCTGATAAAGACTATCTCTAGCTCCTCATATGTATGTAAATATCCACCAGGGATTGTATGGTAGAACCTATCTAGTGCTTTTCCATTTAGGGACTTTGGAAACACTTGTAGTAGAATTAACTTATTTTTAATATGAGCCATGGCTTTCTCATAAGCCTAAATATGTAAGGATTGATCTCCATGTCCATAAAATATAGGTAACATCGGTATGTGAAAGTTGTGTGATAACCTTGTAGTTGAGATTCTGCATGGAATAGGGTTATTATGTATAACATTGGCATCTACCTAAAGTTTGTATGCATTATTCTCCAAAGTGAGATGATGTACTTATTTTTGTAAAGCACCCACACTATGCATTAAATAAATCAACACTTATGAAGGTATATGATCATTATCAAGGGGTTCATTTAATGTTTTAATTTTATTATTTATCTTAGACATTGGTACATTGTGTTGGAAATCTTTTTTAGAGAGGTTTAGTTTGGTCTCAATAATATGTGGAGATGTGATAGCTGGGACCTAGTTAGAGGGATATGAACTATCACCCTCATTTAGGTTTGTTTAAGAAACATGTTATACTATAGTAAGGGGGGTTAAGGGGGATTCATTGGAATCTTTTATACTGGTAAGTTGTGAGGGAGTATCACATACTAGTTGAATAGAAGGTACTTTATTCTCTAGTGAATGTAAATTATGAACATAAGAAGAGGTGTGTGTGTGTTTTTTTACATGTGACCTATTTTTTTGTTGAACAAGAGAGATATGTGAGGTAAGAGAAGAAGTAAAAGGTGTAGATTCTATGTCATCTTCATCATAATCACAATAATCATCATTATCTCAAGGTTCGTCAAAATCAAAATTTATTTCATTTGTAGAAGTAAGAGTAGAAGTATCATCCACATGCTCATTAAGAGAAAGCAAAGAGGAAGATTTTAAATTTTTACTACTATGTAATGGATCATAATATGTAGGTGTAATGTAAGGCATTTGTTCACTAGTTATTTTTGAAATGTAAGCATGATTATCACTTTCCATTTTGGAATCAAGGGAAGGAGAAGTAAGAACCATGTTTTATTTTTGCATATTATGACATATAAGATAAGATTTAGATACATTTACATTATCAATTTGTTGTAAATAATTATTGCATTGAGCTTGAAATGTGAGGGAAGTTGATAAAGTAATTTCATATACCTTAGTTTATGCATTGCTAAAAGGTGTAATATCATTTGTACTTACTTTTTCAAATGTAACTGAGAAGGGTAAAGAAGATGTATTATTGCTGTCTACTTTAATTGAAGCATGAAAAAGTGATTTTTGTGTAGTGCACTTATATTTATTTAATTTAAATAATGAATTAGTAAAATTAGTTGATAAGCTAGGATCACATTCGAATAAATCACTAACAACAAAAGGTTCTTTTGGCATTATATTATTAGTTTGATTTTGAGGAGGAAGAGAAGAGTGAGAGGAAAGAAAAGATGATGTATACAATATATCCTCATGTTCATTTTCATTGTCATTCTAATAGTAATCCTCATATCCATCATTATAACAATAGTCATCATCATCATTATAATTGAAGTCATTGTTATGCTCTAATGTACAATCTTGAAACTTAGTCTATTCATTATTATAATCATGAGATAAATTCAAGTGTGAATCAAGTGGATGAGGGGTAGAAAACTTTTTATATTCCATTTTAAACTTACCAAAGAAGATAGTGTAAACAAGGAATGACAAACACACAAGAGGTAGAATAGAATCTAACATAAGTATGTTGGCAATGTGTGAAATTTTGAACAAAGTTTGTAATAGAAAATAGGATTGTGATTGAAACCCTAATTATTATTATTTGTATGTATAAGGACCTAATATGTGGATATAGGGTTTGTGTTTCAAAAAATAAATTAAATTAATTTAATGAAACCCTAATTTAGGATTAATTAAATTAGCTGGGTTAGGCCAAAAATAAAAAAATTAGAATTTTATAACCCTAATTTAATCTACAAAATTTAGAGAAGGTAAACCCTAATGAAAATTAAGGTTTTGAATTAATATTCAAAGTAAGATGGGTTCACCAAATGTTTTAATTTTTTAGGGTTTTACTATGTAAATCCTAAGTTAGATTAAAGGGTTGAGTCTATTGCTAATCTAGAATAAAATTGGAAATTATTTATTCACTTGAACTTTCCCAAAATAACAAGTGTAAAGAGAAAAGTAACTTATCTAGAGATACACAAAGTTTTTCATAGATTAGGCTATTGGAAATGACTGAGTAGACACAAAGGAACCTTTCACATTTTGATAGTTTGTCAAGATCTAGCTCTAGACAATAACACCCCTCTTAGGATAGTAATGCCATGTGTTACTAATATCCAATTATAGTGCTAATGTTATTTTTATAGTGATTTTTTGAAAATTTTAGGGAAGTTGTGGGAGTTTTTGGAGGTCTTGTAGGTGATTCTATGTTGCTCAGGGGCTCACTTGTGTCACTATTTTGGTTGAACCTTCTCCAAAACCCTAATGAATACCTACACACATGAAATAATGAATGAATCAAATACAAAATGGAAAGGAAAAATTAGGTTATGGGATGTTATGATCATGTAGAGAAAATTCCCTATTGTCTTAGGCACTGCCTACCTTAAACCCAATGCTAAGGGTTTCAGATCATTTTTAGTTCTCCCTTAGGGAATGTGCACCACAAACATGCACAATATGCTAGAATGAACTTTGCCTAGTCCCTTCTTTGATCAAGCATGCAAATGTCTAAGTGTGAAAAATGATTCACATGCAAAGTATTTGAGCTATACTATTGGTTGATTTTATGTAAATAAGTGCCAAAATAGTAAGTGTTAGTTGTAAAATTCCTTGTGAGGATCTTTATATAGGAGGATCTATGTTTTGAATATAATTCCTTGTTATCTAGCTAAGAAGTCATGAAAAATATATAAAAAACATAAGAAAAGTCTCAAGGAGGGGTTAGGACTCAAATATAAGTGAAATGGCCCATTAGACATTAAAGCCATAGGTGGATAATAGTTCCATGTGGCTCTACTATACTAAAAGTGGCACTAATGTCTTAAGCCTCATAATAAAGCAAAAATTAGGGAGGATAGGCTAGGGCCCCTTGGGACTAGGAAAATGTGACTTGTGATTGCTAGGAGTGTCCCAAATAGGGAAAATAAGACATAAGAAACATCAAATGACTAAAAATGACCATGCAAACAAGGAATATAACCATCATTAAGACCCTCATGTGAAAGTACAACAAAATACATATTACTTGTGGTTGCTTGACCAAATTAGGGTGTTTACATAAACATGTTTTTTTGTTTCTTTAATTGTCATAGTGTGACCTTTGCACAAGATACATCCAATATATTTGGGATTTTTTGCATGTCCCCAAAAAATGTATGTTTTGTAAGTGTTTCCTTAGGATGTTCATTGGCACTTTCATTTTTCCATTCAAGCAATAAAGGGCGAGAGATAAGACATGGATTTTGCTTATTACATATTGGAGGGGAAAAATAACTTGGGCTAGGTGTGTTTGAATCATGCAAAGAAGACATGGGATTTGAAACACTAGAATTATTTGGAGGTGAATGCACACACTTAATTTCATCAATATTTTCATTATGAGATACATTGGGGGAACATGCAACCTCCTTGACTATCAACATTAGAAGGGGGAAGCTCACATTTGGTTGTTAAAATAACCAAAGAAGGTGTAGATGCAATAATTATATTTTTTACACTAGGAATAATATCATTTTACATGCTTGTAGGTTCTTGATACTCTTAATCATTATAAAGCAAAGGAATATGATATTGAGGTTCAACATATCCAAGAGGAATGCCACTATATTCATATCCATAAGAAGAAATATCATTATTACTAATTGGGTCATTGAGATTTACTTTTACATCATTTATTATTTCAATGTCATAATTATAAGTAAAGGCAGGGGTTTTAGCCCATTTTTGATGTTTGATAAGATCCTCATATGAAATATATTGATCATTAGGTACATTAAAATTAATATCAAAATGATGGGTTTTTTTTGGTTGAGGGTCCTTTAGATGAGTTAGGGAATCCGTAAAGAGGTGAGATTTTATTAAAATTTTGAAAATTATAAGGAGAGACAAATTAATAACATTAGTTCCTAAAATAATCTGACATAATTAAAAATTAGATTTGAAAATATAATACAAAAACCTAAAATAAAATTTTGAAAGAAGGTAAAAACCCTAATATGCAAACTAGGGTTTTGATTCAATAAAAAGTGGATGGGTTTACCAAAAGTTTGACCCTAATTTATATATTTATCTTATTTAGTGGTTAGAGTTAAGGATATATAAATGATAGGGCACAAAGGTGAATATTAGATCCATAATAGGCTAATTAATGTGCTAAAATTTATATGTACTGTTGAATTTATAAAGTTGAGATAGGCTATTAACAAAAATCAAAATTATGTTCGATATATAAATGATATAAAATAAAGTACTTAGTTATTTTTTATGATAATATAATGTTAGATCTAGTACAAGTGGGAAGTAGGCAAGAAGATAGTTTTGGAATAGTTACCAAATTCTAGATCTAGTGTCTTTGGCTCTTTGGGTACTTGCATCAGCATAGGACAATTGTGTCAATACTAGTGTCTGATATTGATGCTAGTGTCTTGTATATAATATGTGATAAAATAAGGTGTGACCACTTGGATGCTTTTGAGTTTGGCTTTACCTTCACTCTAGTACATTTAGATCTAGGTCATGGACTGTCACTCGTGGTGAAATTGTAAAACCCTAACTTTACGTCTTCAATGTGACCTTGGAAAAAATAGGTTAGTAGGCACATGGTGTCGAGTTGATGTGGAATGACCTTGCTATCAAAGGGTACTACCTACATAGCCAATACTCCAAAAGAGGGAATCATACTCATGTAGTTATCCCCTACATGTTGGCTTGTGTGTGAATAAGGCAATGTGTGTAACGCAAGTATAATTATGTTCTAGCTTGTAACTTATAAAATATGACCTTATGACTAATCCTTTAGTACTTCAAACTTGTAGTTGGCATGTTCCTTTGATAGATATTAGAATAGGGTAGAACAAGAAAACTTTTGGTAACTTGAGAGCTTCTTGAGTGCTCTTGTGGTCTGATTTTAGGTGAGGAATGAGTGAGGGTTGATATTATATTTATACTAATATTATCAGGTGATAACTCACATTAAATCACTTAGGTTAACCATTATAATACATTTCATTTATAAAGTAGATGAATTTTAGGGCACTAGACACTTACACTGGGCCAAGATAGTAACGTTGATATCATTATTTGACTTGAACGTTAGTGTCCAAGGAGAATGAGAGTAGGCATAGGCTCAAAACTTACAAAAGTGTAATATAAGTATATTTTAGGAAATTTTGGGTAAGATAGGATGTCTACATAATTAATATAAGGCTAGTTTGACTAAGGGATATGCCAATGGGTGTAATATAGAGCATATGCAAGGCTTGTAGAAGCAAGGCATGTGTAAAACAAAGAGGAATAGCCAGGGTCATGAGTTTTCCAAGTGTAGAAGATTGAGGTGCTACATAATCATAAAATATCATCTACATTAGTAAGCTATTGGAATGTGATATGTGTTTAAACATATCATAGGATTTGAGACCCTATTCAACACTTCATCAAATTTTGACCTTTACTCAAGCACACTCCAAAACCCATTAGGTATTCAAACACCTATCAAATATTGATTACTTGACAAATGTGCTTACAGACTCTGATGCATGTGAAAACACCTCCTGAGACCCAATCCTTGCTCCATCACTCTTCAGATTTTGACATTTTCCCTATACCTCTATTTCTCTACCATTAATCCTCCTTGGCCCTTGCACATGTGAATTATTTGCATCCTAAAATACATTTCCTCACCCTTTCCATTCAAATTATCATTTCCTCATCAATCCTCACTTTTTCCACCCCTCATTGATTAAATTTAGAAGTTCACCACTTCATTAGTCATCAACATTATGGGGTCTTGTAGATATAAAACATTTTTCATAACTCACAGTGGCTAGGGTTTATTTTCAAAAATATTAAACATTATTTTTGTCATAATTTTTTCCTAGTACTTGGTCTTTTTCTCAAGTTATTATTTAAAAAACTTCTTCAAAATATCTTTACAAAAGTTATAAATTTAATTTTGTGGCCTATCAGAACTTGTTCTAGTTCTAGACATTACTAGATTTTAAAGGCTTTCTAGACATTCATCAAGTCCCAAGTGTTGTATGTGTACATACCAAAACCTACCTACACATTGAGAATTTCATTAGAATCTAACACATTACTAAATACCTTATTATAATCTGTGACCCTAATAAACATATTATTAGACTATGACACTTGCTCCAACATTTGTTAAAATATGACACCTTGCCAAACACGCTATCAGATTCTATCATCTATATTTTCACACTTTAAATTCCACCTCTTGTTGGAGCACATTCATATTTACATCTTTCCTCAAAGGTCAATTTATGTGATAGTCTTTCTCTCAGGTAAGTGATTTTCATCAGATGTCAACATTTAACATCCTAATCAAGGAGATTGCCAAGAAAAAGACTCTAAAGAAGATCTCTACCAAGAAGAGTCTCCAATTAGAAGAGGACACAAAAAATAAGTATCAATGTCAAGGAGTGTTTCCACCTTCACACCTAAAGTCAAATGCTTTAAAGATAACATATACCAACCTAGGCCACATTATCATGAAAGAATTCTTGAACATAATAAGTAGTGTACACAAAATAGATTATGGAAAAATCATACACGATAGTGATTTGGATCAAGTAGTTACATTTCCTATCTAAGTATAATGTCTATAATTAGTGTTGACAATGTCCCAATACTATGATGTATAAGAGAGGGAAGTCAAGAATCTAAAATGAGAGTTAATCTTATACTTAGGTCCAAAACATATTGATCATCTACTACAACTACCTGACAAGGAAGCATTTGTAAATTTGACTCTTGCATATACTTAATAATTCTAGGACTCTAATAATAGATTCTATCATGGAATAATTCTTAAACTCAATAAGTAGTGTACACAAAATAGGTTATAGACAAAACATACATGATAGTGGATTGGATCAAGTAGTTACATCTCCTATCTTAGTACAATATCTAGAATTAGTATTAATAATGGCCCAATACTATGGTGTAAAAAAGAGGGAAGCTAAGAATTTGAAATGAGAGTTAATCTTATGCTTAGGTCCAAAACATATTGATCATCTACTAAAGCTACCTAATAGGGAAGCATTTGTAAATTTGACTCTTGCATTTGCTCAATAAGTTTAGGACTCTAATACTATATTCTATTCAAAGTTAGTCAATAAACAATGGTTGACAAAATATAGGCATACATCAATAAGGCTGTTTAAGAATATTTCTAGATTTAAACTCATAAATAAGGTCAATGAGATGATCACACTCTTGTATAAAGCAATGGGAAGCCCAATTGTAAGGAATTTATAAACATGGATGTACAAGTACATATGGATCATCCACCAGAACAAGAAGCATATTAAATGAGGATAGTTGATTAGTGATTCAATTCACAAACAACTTGTAGAGGTTAATACAAATTCCAAATTTTATACATCTTATCTTGTTTATGTTGTCACTATAAGAATATTCTACAATGATTTGAATATAGTGGCTGATATGCAAACCACTAAAATCTATGACTTCTATCCTTAACTCTCTTTGAAAGAAAGTGCATGACATTTTCATAAGGTAAATGATGCATTATTACAAAATGTGATTTAGATGTTCAAACCATAACCATAAAATTTGAGTCTATCAAGTCAGGCCTCTACAAAAAAATTTAGGTGGGGAATATGGTTCATACAATTCCTAAGTTTCATCTACTTGAGAATTTTTGGTTGTGAAATTAATCTGTACATGCTCTTGAGATATGTTGATGATAGATGGGATTTGATGGAACTAGTGAGATAGTTGACTAAAACACATAAGATGATATCTTATAAAAACAATTTTGGAATAAAATTTCTTATCTCTATTTGTTGATACACTTATGCTTATTTAGCCAAAGCAAAATTGATTGAAGAAGATATAACTTGAGTTAATATTTAATCACTTAAAAGTTGACCATAATTTGATGCTAGAGGTATGATGTAGAATATTCTTTGTGCTTCACATCAACATGTACACCATTTTGAAGACTATTGGATGGACTATGATGATGAGAAATATGTGAGAATCTATGATTAAATATAATTCACTTTGGAATAGGTTATTATTTTTGATATATTAAATATCAAGAAAAATATATCAGATGATGAAGATGTATTAGATCCCATCTATGAAAAATATGGATTTGAATTAAAACCTATTTGAAGAGTAGATTGGAACAAGAAAAAATTCACTTCACTCATCGATATAACTCATGGTGTGCTAAATAAAACTCTAAAATGGTTGAAGAGCAAAGGTATAAATGTTGATAAAGGAGGATTTCCTCCTTCGATGAAAGAGACCAAATTAGGAATTGCTCATCTAAAACATCAATTAGAGATAAGAACATCCTCCGTAGTAGGAACCAACAAAGAATCAAAATAAATAGAATCATAAATAATAGTTTAAGCGGTTACAAAGGCTATTCTAGTAAAAAAACCACTCAAGTTGAAGATAAGAAGTTGGGTGAAAATATTCCAAGTACTCCAAGTCTTTATATTTTATAATCAACTCCTCTTGATAATTTTACACAACCTCAAGCTCTAGTAACTAATACTACATAACATTTTATGGCCTCCAATTCATCCTTCTTATTTGATTTTTCTATTCTTTCTTAACCTGATACTTTTGTACCATTGTCTCTTACATAAAATGTTGAATTACTGACTGAACCTTCTCCCAAGACTCCAATTGATACATCAGTAAAAGAAGAAAGTGAAATTGTATCTAAAAAATATCAAGTTTTGTCAACTCCTCCCTTTATTTTGAAACTCAAAAGGAATCCACTACTACCTTTGTGTAAAATTCTCCTAATTTAGAAGTTAATGATTGGTTAAATTAAGTTGTGAAGAAAATAAAAAATATTGAGTAGACACAAGAAATTAATATTAGTGTCCTAACAATTGTCCATCCTTGTGCAACAAATAAACCCAAAACAATCTCAAGAATAATCACTAATCAGAAAGGAGGCATATATGCTGAAATAGTAGTTCTTCCTATTGACAAAATTAAAGAGGATGTTGGAGATTTTGATTATTAAGTGATAAAAGTTCACTTTGGAAAATATACAAGATAAGGTATGAAGGAGAATGTCCAATCTATAATTGGGACATTATTTGAGAAAATGGACCAAGATAAAGTAACTAACGAGTAACTTAGAGAAAAAGTTGAATAACTAACATCTATGGTTAAAAAATTGGTAAGGCCTATTTAGTCTTCCCATTTTGTTTTCCATCAAATTTATAATATATGGACACTTAATTTTGTATAATAAATTAGTCATATGGGTGAGGAAACAAAAGGGTGGACTGAGAAAATTTTCCAGCAGGTTATTACTACTCTTTAGATAACGATAGCCATATGTTCTAAAATTCAATTAGAATATGATAAAAAAATTAAAAATAAAAAAAAATATGAATAAAATGTGTAAAAATGGAATGAATTTATTCCTTATTGAGCATGGTCTTTGATGTCTTAGGTTGTCATTGATGTCAAGAGGAGCATGAGGTACTAGTGCATTAATGACAAAGAAGTTGTGGTTGATAGCTTAGAGAGTATATGGAATATGTGCATATAAATAAGGAAAATGAAGTGGTTTATCATGAAAATGAGTCTTAGAATGAATCTAAAGTAGCAAGAAGGTCAATATTGAGGCTTAGTCCTTACATGAAGAGACCTAGTAAGAAGGCACATGCTTGGTAGCTTGTTGAGAAGAGTAGTGTGAGAATTATGTGAAGAAGTTTGTAAACATGTGATCTTGGTATGATTTTATTTGACATGTGTATGAGGTTTTAAAAATATGACAAGAGGATTCAAGGTGTTTTCAAGGACTATGTATGGCTTACATGTTTAAGCCTGGTATGCAAAGAGACCCTAGGTAGCATGATGAGACATCATGATCATGTTTGGAGGCTTGTGAGCCTATGTAAGCATGGTATGAGATCATTTTACATGTGGATGAGGTTATTATAAAAATATATGAGGTTTCAAAGTGCAATCAAAGTCTAAGTATAACTGACAATCATAGGCATAATATGCAAAGAGACCTAGTGAGGCCTAATAAGGTGTCAAGTTGAGTTCCCAAGGTGATTGATCTCATGTGAGATTTTAAAGAAGTGTAATAGGTTTTTTCATGGGTTTTTACCAAGTTTTTAGTCCTAAGTTGAAAGAGAAAGTAAGAAAACAAGTTTAAAGGTCTCCTGTGTATGCAGAATGAAGAGTTCCAAGCTTGAGAAGGTTTTTATTATGCTCATTAGCAGGTGTAAACTCTGAATGATGTCATAATATTTTTAAGAGATATGAGTAATGGTCCTAGCTAATATCTCTAGGCATTATTTTGACATTTGAGGGGCAATAATATATGAACAATTGTTAACACCATAACTGGTCTAAAACCCTTATAATGACACAATAAGGAAAATAATATTGGAAATGGCCTAAAATGGATTAAAAATTATATTTTTATGATTGGAGGTGGTAGAATACTCCCTTAGTCATATCCAAGTGGCATTGGTGTGTCAGGAAAATGAATGAAACCTTTAGGAAATTACTTATTTCTCATAAATTTGGTATAATAAGGAAAGGTTGACTAGGTCAAAGATTGTAAATCATTAGAAGAAAATGTTTGAGACTTATAATTCATGCCAATGATGATTTATGAGTAGTTTGTATAATTAAAAATTTCTAAAATAGTCATGAAATTTGGCCTATCGCTAATCTAGGCTAATAATGAAGACAATGAGAAAAACTAGTCAGAGTGAGAATGCATTTAGGGATTGGTTGTAGAGGATTAGGAACGAATAAAGTTGTTTGGGTTAATTATTCAATACCATTAATTCATCTCAATATTTATTATATGTTTTGGATTTCATTGAAAAGGGTATAAATGGTGTTCATGAGATGGACTGTCTAGAGAAGATGTGACAGTGAAACCTATGACAATGAGATTGGTATGCAAGACCAATGTTGATCTTTGAGCCTATGATATATATGTTAGAGGTATAGATAATGATATTACATGATCTTTTTCATGAATTATAATTCCATGAAAGTGTTTCTATAGGTGTTGGAATTCATGTTCACCATGACTGGTTCACTAGGTAGAATGATAGTCCTAAGTAAGTGAGTGAGAATGGTGAGTTGGAGGATATTTTCACTTAGTTGATTCACATAATGATTGTGTTGTTATGGTTTATGAAATAAATGATCTATAAATTCTTGATTTAAGGCTTTGAGTCACTTTAAATAGTTGTAATATGAAAGCCAAAATGACTTATTTAATTGTGTAAGGATTATGAGAGAATAACTTAACAAATTAGATTATAAGACCAATGGTTGATCCTAGAATCAATTATATATATATATATATATATATATATATATATATTATGATGTTATAGAGATAAAAAATGATATATTAATGTGAATTATATGTCATTAAAGTTCCCTTACAAGTACTAAATACATCATTTATCATGACTGTGTTGACATGCTTATTGGCAGTTCTACGTAGTCATCTTACAAAGATGATTTTGAGGTGATTTAGAAAGAGTTAGAGAATATATTATATATTAATATGTTAAATATGTATTTTATATTCATTAAAATGATTTTAGAGTTATATTTTTTCCTTTTTCAAGTGTGGGTAGTCAAAGATTCATGAATTTGTTTTGTATTGGCCATACAATTTTGAGTGAACATTTGAAAGTTGTTGGTTTGAGGTCTTATGCAATGTTTGGTGATGTTAAATGAAAATGGTGATTAAAAATAGGTCATAAATTTTATATTAATTTTATTTAAGGATATGTTTATATGGGAAATTGATTATATGCTTCAGTTGTGTGAGGTAGACTTTTTTAATGTGTAAAGGGCTAATGGAGAGTAGGCCTAATGACATGGTTCAAGGAGTGATTTGGGATAATAGGTGGTATGGAAATATATGAATGTTATAAATGGTATATTTAATGTGTTTGAGAATTTTTTAATGTGTTGGTAGAGACTCAAGATGTTCCAAGATAGTCCAAGTGTAACATGTGGTTGAGACAAACCTAATTGCATTAGGTCTCCTTTAGGCCTAACAGTGGTTTTGTTCCTTGTGAGTAATGACCGAAATATGTGGTGGTTGTTTCAATATGAAACATGTGTTATGACTAATTATAAGGGTAATACTAGGGTGGAAATATGTTTGGCCAACCAAGATGGGTGAGAGTAAGTGATTGGTATAAATACAAGATATAATAGGCTTATTTAGTAAGTTAGATTGTATGAGAGTGAAAACAAATAACAAATATATTTGAGGAGAATAAGTAGGTCATGTTGACCATAAAAAGGATTATAGGATAAATCATGAATATCTAATAGAGTTTTTAAAATTGGATGACAAGATTATTTGACCTAATGAGCCTAGTAAGATGCATATTGAGTGAATGAGCCTAAAAGGCCGTTTGAGAGGGGTAGAAGGTTGAGAAGAGATAAATAAGTTGATGAATATTGAGAGACCATAAATATAAATTAGAGGTGTGTTATAGGTTTATGATAAATGATATATAATATAAAATATCTAAAGAATAAGGTCACCATCCATTGGTTAAGCAACAAGATGTCTTAAAGTGATCAAGCTTATCTTGGCTAAGTTGGTGCCTAGTCAAGATGGAGTTGGATCTGCCTTATAGGTTGAAGCTTGAATAAGTGTCTTTGAAGTGTCTGGGTTTGTGCCAATTCACTTAGGGTGATATATCCTCCTTGCAAGTTGGATCTTGTTAAAGGACTAGTTGAGTTGGTGCTTGACTAGTGAGGGGTTGGTGTTCCTTGTGGGTTTGGTGCCTCATTAAATGTTGATCCATTTATTATAGGATAGTAGTCCAAGTGGCATTTTAGTGGGTTTTATTATCCATGAGGGTATCCCACATATCTCTTGTGTTCATGTGTTGATATCTTACTTCTTGTCTATGTGATTTCTTCTTTATACATTGTTTATTTACTAAATTAGTTTGAAAGACTAATAAATGATCTATGGAATTGAAAGTAAAGTTTGCACACTAATTCACCCCCCTCTCAGTAGTTGTGATTCAAAAAAAATTGTATCAAATCAAGTCCTTTATAGGATTCTTGATAGCTTGAAGTTGATCCTAGAAGCACAAGATGGCTAAGGTAGTGAAGGTCATGATTGAAGACTCCATGATGGTACTAGCAAGATTGACTAAGAAGAAGAAGGATTATGTTGAAGCCAAGTCAAAAATCAAACCTAAGGAATTTGAAGACATGTTAAAAGAAAAGTATAGGTACAAATTTTATTGATTAATGATTATGTTGAGGTCTATATGGTTAGTTAGCATGATAGGGGGAACATGTGTGAGACATTTCTTAGTTTTAGGAAGTTTGTTTTGCTATGGTTAGATGTAAAAGAGTGTTTACAAGAAATTAAGGTGATTTAGGATGATATAAGGGTGTCCTAAATGCTTTGGTGAAGTGCTAGTGTTTCACATGATCATTTAGAAAGAGAAATAAACATCCTCTACCTTAAGAAGGACCAGACCATCATAGACCATCACACAAGTATGAATGTACTAATAAGTTTATGCATTTATTATAGGTACTCAAAAAGTGAACCCTGATCAAATTAAAACATGGATATGATGTACTTAGTGCCCTAAAATTTTGGTGTCATGAGGAGTTGTCCTATTCAATATATAAGTTTATAAATATCATCTAGCAATGTATGATGTGCCAGAGGCAGTCAAATTTATACTTTAGGAAATATTTGTTGAGCATTCAAAAATATGAACATTTGGGTTTGAATTCAAATGAATGTGCATGAACTTGAGAGCATTCTTTTTCTTTTAAAATATAGGGAAGAGGTCAAATCAAGATGGTACAAAAGACAAATTTGTAATATACTCTATGATGATCATCCTCTAGGTGGTAGTGTGCTTTAAAAGTTCATACAAGTGCATTTATTGCATGCCAAAGTTAGTTTCTATTGACTATGTTTTGTCCCATGATCTTGGATTGATCTAAGAGGGTTTAGATCCTTTCTAATGCACTTGAAATGGTATTATAAGTGTTTTATAGTGTCATTAACTCCTTGAAGAACATGTCTATGTATTTAGTTAAGAATCTGAAGGTTAATTTGTAAAAGAATCATCTCAAGATATGATTGTGTCTTTAAGGTGCTTATCATTTGTAAATAAGGTAAATTATAGAGGTGTTTTGGTGCTTTGTGTCATAAAAATGAATAATTAGATTGGTTGAGAATGTTTTCAAGGTAATTTATCTCTCATAGGTGTGTTTCATATGCTTTTTACGTGACCTATGAAGAAATGCAAGCTCAAGACAAGCTGGGCAAATTTGATGATGGTTTCAAGACAACAAGCCCTAGGAAGTATCCTTTCTGAAGTGGATGGATTTGTGAGAGAATAAAAAGTCTGGTGAGTATTAGTTAGTCTATGTTCATGGTAATACTTATTAGTTATCATGATTTGAAGGTATGAAACACTTGTCTAACCACAAGACTAGGTTTAGAAGTCTATGATAAAAACATGAAAAACATAAGAGTAAGAGAATTGGTCTACAAGACCAATATGGTCATGAAGGTTATATGATAAAGTTGTTGACTGAGCTACATGGAATGAATATGGAGTGATATTCATGAGTAAAGACAACAAAGGTTTGAATATGTTCATTGAATAAAGAAGACTATATGTAGGATACAGTGAACAAGGGAAACTAGTGAATATAATCTCAGGTTCATCATGAGCAAGCCAACATGTTAATTTTTCCAAGAAGAAGATCACAATAGTCCTTCATAGTGAGTTGTTGACTTAGTAGGTAGAGTGCACCAAGAAGGGTGTTATGATTTTGTCCAAACTATGATAACTTGTTAACCATAAAGAAGATAAGGTCTCACAAACTTAGTGAGTAGAGTATGGCAAGGATGTTATGATGAGATGACTTGAAGAAAGTGTTGTCTTATGGAAGTTGTATATGACTAAGATAAGGATTGAAGAATATCCTATGGATGCAATATACCTGATGAATATTATGCTTAGATGGAGAAATCATATTGTTCCTATAAGAACAATGCTCATAAAGTTTTATGTAGACCTAGTTGGTTGAGGTGATCTGTTGAAGGTGCTATGAGTTGAGTCAAGCCCTAATGACTTGAGGAGTCTATTTGAGACCTATGGAACATGAGGAATGGTGTATGTGATCTTAAGAGTCTTTTGATAAAAAATAATCCATTAATTTGTAGAAGGCAGTTCTATTTCCTTGAAACCATATCTATGGTTAAGTAGTCCTAATGAGGAATAGGCTTATATGAGGTCTTATATGGAATGTTAGTGAATTGAATGGTTCCCTAAGGATGTTTAAAGACTCATGGTGCATGTAAATGTGTGTGATGAGATAAGGGAAATTTTGGAGCTAACCTAAAGAGAAATAGGTCTCCATAAGGCTTATTGCTTAGTGAATAAGGGCAAGAGATCGATTCAAAATCTCATATTAGTTAAAGACAAGGATGAGTAGTTATAGGTGAGCATGGTGATAGTGGGAACATATTTGAGTTTCTTTAAGTATTCATGGCATGGTTTATCGAATACCATGTCTAATGATCAATTGGAAATCTTGTAGTAGACCATTTGTCATTAACGTCAAAGGGGGATATAGACTTGATTGGGAGAAAGACCAGTTTGGAGAGATGAGAGTGATCTATTATGTTAGAGTGTTTGTCATAAATGACAAAGGGGTAGATTATTGAGCATGGTCATTGATGTCTTAGGTTGTCATTGATGTCAAGAAGAGCATGAGATACTAGTGCATTAATGACAAAGAAGTTATGGTTGATAGCTTGGAGAGTATATGGAATATGTGTAGGTTATTAAGGAAAATTAAGTGGTTTATCATGAAAATGAGTCTTATAATGCATCTACATTAGTAGGGAGGTCAGTATTGAGGCTTAGTCCTTATATGAAGAGACTTAGTAAGAAGGCACATGCTTGGTATCTTGTTGAGAAGAGAAATGTGAGACTTGTGTGAAGAAGGTTGGAAACATGTGAGATTGGTATGATGTCATTTTAAATGTGTATGAGGTTTTGAAAATAGTACAAGAGGATTCAAGGTGTTTTCAAGGACTACATATGGCTTACATGTTTAAGCCTAGTATGCAAAGAGACCCTAGGTAGCATGATGAGGCATCATGATATGGTTTGGAGGCTTGTGAGATTGTGTAATAATGGTATGATATCATTTTTCATGTGGATGAGGCTATGAGAACAATACAAAAGGTTTCAAAGTGTGATCAAGGTCCAAGTATAACTGGCAGTCATAGGCCTAGTGTGTAAAGAGACCTACTGAGGCATAATAAGGTGGAAATTTGAGTTTTTAAGGTGCATAGAGTTCATGTGAGATTTGATATAAGTTTAAGAGGTTTTTTAAATGGTTTTTACCAATTTTGAGGTCCTGAGTTAAAGGAGAAAGTAATAAAATAAGTTTGAAGGTCTCATATGTATGCAAAATAAAGAGTTTCAAGCTCGAGAAGGTTTTTCTTATGCTCATTAGCATGTGTAAACTCTACATGGTGTCTTTATATTTTGGGGATAGATGAGGAAGGGTCATAAATAATATATTTAGGCATTATTTTGATAGTTGAGGGGCAATACTATATGAACAATCATTAACACCAAAATTGGTCTAAAACCCTTATAATGACCCGATAAGGAAAATATTATTGGAAATGGCCTATAATTTATTGGAAAGGATATTTTGGTGATTTTAGGTGGTATAGGACTCCCTTATCCATCTCCAAGTGGTAGTGGTGTGTTAGGATAGTGAATGGAACCTATAGGAAACCACTTATTTTTCATAAATTTGGTAAATCAAGAAAGGTTTTCTAGGTAAAAGAATGAAAATCATTGGAGGAAAATGTTTGATACTTATAATTCATGCCCATTATAATTTTTTATTAGGTTACAAAAGTCAAAATTATTAAAATGGTCATGGAATTTGGCCTATCACTAATCTAGGCTAATAGTGAAGATAATGAGAAAAATCAGTCAGAGTGAGAATGCATTTAGGTAATGGTTGAAAAGGATTAATAATGAATCTATTTGATTTAGTTAATTATTAAATACCTATAAATTACGTACATATTTATTATATTCTTTGGAGTTCATTGAAAAGGGTGAAAAAGGTGTTCACAAGATGCCCTGTCTAGAGAAGATGTGACAATGAAATTGAGAATAGTGAGATTGGTCTACAAGACCAATGTTATTCATTGAGCCTATGATATGGATATTGGAGGTATATAATGATATTATAGTATATTTTTCATTCATTATAATTTAATTTAAGTTTTTATATATGTGTTGGAAGTCATGTTCACCATGATTGGTTCACTACGCATAATGACAGTCCTGAGTAATTGAAAGAGAATGGTGAGTTGGAGAATATTTACACTTAGATAATGAAAATAATGATTATTTTGTTATGTTTTAGGACCTAAATTATATATACATTCTTTATTGAATGATTTTATTCACTTTAAGGAGCTATAATGTAAAAACCAAAATGGCTTGTCTAACTGTGTAAGGACTGTGAGAGAGTAGCTTAACAAATTGGTCTATAAAATCAATGATTGATCTAATAATCAATAATATATTTATTATATGATGTTATATATATCAAAAATGATATATTAATATGAATTAAAGTCATTAAATCTCCCTTACAACTACTAAAAACAACATTTATCATGACTATGTTGATAGGCTTATTGGCAATTCTGTGTAGTCATCTTGCAAAGATGAGTTTAAAGTGATTTGGACAGAATTGGAGAATATATTATATATTATATGTTAAATAGGTCTATAATATTAATGATAATTATTTTATATTCATATTTTTTCCTTGTTCAAGTGTGGGTAGTCAAATATTCATGACTGTGTTTTGTAGCAGTCAGACAATTTTGAGTGAGCAGATGAAATTTATTGCTTTGAGGTCTTATGCACTATTTGGTGATGTCAAATTAAAATAGTGATGAACATGGAGTCATAAATTTTATATTCATGTCATTTAAGTATATGGTTATATGGTAAATTTATTGTAGGCTTTAGTTGTGTGAGGCAAACATTTTTTTGTGTGTAATGGGCTAATGGAGAGTAGGCCTAATGTTGTGGTTCAAGGAGTACTTGGAATAAAATGTGGTATGGAAATACATGTATGTTATAAAGGTTATATTTAATGTGTAATTAAATGTTTCATTCATTGGTAGAGACTTAATATGATCCAATATTATCTAAGTGTAACATGTGGTTGAGATGTACCTAATTGCATTAGGTCTCCTTTAGGCCTAACAATGGTTTTGTTCCTTGTGAGTAATGACAAAACTATGTGGTGGTTGTTTAACTTATGAAATATGTGTTATGATTAATTTCAAGGGTAATCCAAGTGTGGAAATATGTTTGGCAAACCAAGATGGGTGAGAGTAAGTGATTGGTATAAGTAAAACACATAATAGACCTATTTGGGTAAGTTAAAGTGTATGATAGTTAAAAAAAAGAAAATATATCTGAGGAGAAGAATTAGGTCATTTATACCATCAAAAGGAGAAGATGGTCAATCATGAATATCTAATATAGTTTTTTCAAGTGGATGACAAGGTTAATTGACCTAATGAGCCTAGTAAAAGGCATATTGAGTGAGTGATCCTATAATGTTGTTTGAGAGGGGTAGAAGGTTGAGAAGAGATGAATAAGTTGATGGCTTGTTAAGATACCATAAAACTACATTATAAGTGTGTTATAAGTGTATGACATGGGATAGGGAAGATATAAGAGTTGAATAATAAGGCCATCATTTGTTGGTTGAACAACAAGGTGTCTTGAGGTGATCAAGCTTGTTTTGGCTGCACTAGTGCTTAGTCAAGATAGAATTGGAGCTGCCTTGTAGGTTGAAACTTGAAGAAGTGTCCTTCAA
Organism: Torreya grandis; assembly: GCA_037957365.1. Classification (NCBI taxonomy): domain Eukaryota; kingdom Viridiplantae; phylum Streptophyta; class Pinopsida; order Cupressales; family Taxaceae; genus Torreya; species Torreya grandis. The sequence continues at coordinate 1,027,190 of JARHVA010005325.1, forward strand.
GTGGCTGGGTTGGTTCCAAGTCACTTAAGGGTTTGGATCCTCCTTATAAGTTGGGGCTTATTAAAGGACTAGTTGAGTTGGTGCTTGACTAGTGAGGGGTTGGTGCCTCACTAAATGTTGATCCATTGTTTATAGGATAGTAGTCTAAGTGGTGTTTCAATGGGTTTTATTCCACATGAGGGTTTTCCACATATCTCTTGTGTTCATGTGTTGATATTTTGCTTCTTGTCTATTTGATTGCTTCTTTATGCATTGCTTGTTTACTAGATTGGTTTGAAAGACTAATACATGATCTATGAAATTAAAAGTGATCCCAAAAGAAGAGATTATGCACCTTACCAAATTTATGGGGGTTTCTAAATTCCACATTGTTAAAGGAAGTGTCAATAAATTTTAAGACTTTAATTCAATGGGAAGAGATGCTCTTCTTGATATACTAGGAGAAGTAACAAAATTGAAATGGAAGCTCATTTATGATAAAGGGAAACTGATACTCGAGGATGTCATTATTGATCAGTTCAAGAATAATATTGAAAAGATCGTAACTCTAAGTTTTGCATTAAATTATGATTCAATTCAAATGTTAATCAAGTATTAGATCAATTTAGAGAACCTTAATGCTATGTTGAAGTGGTTTCAAGGAACAACTTAAAAGATGATCGACCTATATTATGAGACAAAAATAATTTATACATATTTAGATGGTCCAGATTAAAATAAAATGTTTGAAATCATGCAAAAGTTTGATAAATATCATAAGAAAAAGACGTGGCCTAAGAAAGAAGAGGTCTAGATCATCATCGTTGAAGATGATAAAGAATGATTCTACATCAAATGTTTATCTTTCTCATATATTTGGCTTTCCTAAATCATTCTTGCAATTAGAATTACACCTTGTTGTATTAGTTAATTCACACACTATAAGGTCATGCAAATGTACTAAGTCCTTTTTACAATTTTGAGTTGTGAAAATTTGCCAACACACTTTTTAAATTTGTGAAAATTTGTCATTGTACTTTTATAATTTGTGTGAAAACACCAATGTAATTTTTCAACTTGTGAAAATTGCCTAACATGTTTTTATAAATTTTAAGTTGTGAAAATTAACTAATGTGTTTTTATATGCCCCTGAAAAGGCAAAAAAGTGGTTACACACCATAACAACTCATTTTAACCTATAAATATGAGTTGAGGGATCATTTTTAAAGGTTATTAATAGTTAGACTTTTCAATGTACATTTTTTAAAGAGGAGATTGTATTGGTAACCCAAAAAAGATCAATATAAGGAGATTTTACAAACTTTATGCTCAATATTTATTCGTGGATTATGTATGTATATGATATCTACATGTATTTTGATCTTTTATTTAAAAATGCTATTGAAATTTTTATAAACTAGTCAAAACTTTAAAATTTTATTGTAATCTTTTTTTAGAACATACACCTATTATTTTCATTTTAGTGAAACCTTGGTGGAGTTAAAAAGTATTTTTTCACTTTTTACAAGTAAATATAAAGTGATTTATATATTTTTTTATTAGTCATATATAGTTATTTTTGATATGTTGTATGTTCTTATGAACATATATATGTCTTTCCTATCCATTAAATGATAGAGGTTGCCTTCTAGAGGGATTACTCATTGATTCAGTATTTTTAGTAAGTCTCTAAGTTTGGCTTATTGAACATGTTATCTTCCACTCTTCTAAGTATATTTATTTTTATTATATCTCTCTTTCATAATTTGTTTTATATATCCTTTTCATACTTTTTGGTTAAAATTACTATGCTGATGAAACCCATTTTTGTTGTAAATATTTTCTCTTACTACATCTTTTTTGGTTTTCAATAAAGGTAGCTGTAATTGATAATAAGAGAGGGACTTTGTGACATGACTATTGATGAGAAACATTTATTTGTCTTCTCAACAAATTTTCATGCCAATAGTTTTTAGTGCCCACCATGGGGCACATTTATATAACAGTCGTGAAACCCACATTTTGAGATATTGTTCCATATGACTTTGTCAATAACTCAAGGACCATTTTATCAACCTAAGTTAGAATTATAGTAGTTTGAATAATTGGACATCATTTCACATATCAGAAAATTATCCTGGGACTCAGACAAAATTTTAGTGACTTAGTTTCAAATTATTCTAGGAATTTTGAATCAAGAATTGGATCATGTTGAGAGAGTAGAAAGAATTATTGCATGTAAATAAGACCACATAGCTTAAAAAATAGCTTAGAACCATTAGATTTTGTTTATGACCATTTAAAATATTCAAAACCTTGATCACCAACTTGGTTTGAACTAAATAGAAACTATAGAAGAAGACATTGTTTAAAGTCTTTGAAAACTAGCTTGGGATAATTTTTTTCACTCAATTTAATATTTTCACTACATTAATAAACAAAGAGGAAGATAATGCTACCATTACCTAAAGAACGTTAAGATAATTTTAATAAGGCAAATAATAAGACAAACATGAAGATCAGTTCATATAGATGCTCATAAGCTTTTGATAGTAAAAATTTCATCTAATGACCATTCAAGCAATGCAAGTACCAGTTCTTCAACTGAATTTTGATTGGTTAAGTCAGACATAGGAGGATATTTCATTGGATTTGAGAGCCTTTGCTTGGGATAATATAATTAGTTCAACACATTTTCATAGAGCCATTGAGGTATTAGAATATGAATAAGATCATATTATTTTAACATAAAGAGTTGAAACACTAGCTGTATGTAGAGTTCAACAAAGAAGACCAACTCAAATAGTTCTTCAATTTGCACGAGTTCCTCATCAATAGTAAAAAATGACCAAAAAATGATTCATTAGGGTTAGTAAAATTAAAAGGTGAAAGTGATCCTTTTTATCAGCTATAAGAGGCTTCTAGTTTTAAGTTAAATCCCAAACAAAAAGGCCAACTCAAAAAAGTAGTCAATATTCTTACAACCCCTAAGAAAAGTAAACCCTTACAAGTAGGAACAATCATGATTTAAGATCTTATCTTACCAGGTGTTATTGTACAACTACAAGTAGTATTTCCAACCATGGATCTACCTTGGGGAAACATAATTGGTTGTTGGCTTTGAGATAATTACATGAACTTATAAAAGGGTTACAGAAGAATTTTTACAATTTTTTAGGTGATGGTAAACAACACCTAGATGAACATATTATTGATTTCTTTGTAGCATGTGAAATTATAGGTGTTGAACATGAGGATGTCATAGTGTGATTATTTGTTGAAACTCTCCAAAATAGAGTAACAAGTTGGTTCTATCATCTTCCTCCATGAGTAATAACCAATTGTAATAACATGAAAATCTAGTTTGAAAATAGATTCAAATTAATGGAAGATACACATGCATTATTAGCTCAACTCACTCAGATGAAAAAATAAACACATGAACCTATGAGAGATTTCATATCTAAATTCAACAAGTTACTACATAAAATACCAATAACTACCAAACCGATCGACAAGTATCATAAGTGATTCTTTATAAATTTTCAATTGCCAAAAGTAATTTATCATTTGAGAAAAGCTAGAGTAGATGATTTAACTACATCTCAAACATTAACTATTGATGTCGAAGATGAAATGATAATGGTTGGAAAGCTAAAGAAGGAATCATCTAAAAGTAAAATACAAAATTTAGGTCAATCTTTAACCAAATAACTTTTATTAAAAATGGATAATGATATAAAAACTTTGAATAAATAACTACCTCAAAAAAAATTTACTATTCCTTATTAAGACATCTCAAGAAGAAATTATGTGCCTTTTCAAAGGGATCTTCCTCGATTGCAAGATAATTAGTAAAAAAATGAACTGAAATATCCTCCTCAACAAAATACAAATCCACCTATGAATGTTGTTTTGGAAACAAAATAAGATTTGGATATGAAGAGATCAAAAAAGAAAATGAATTAGAAAATCCAGATCCTCAAGAATGTGAATCAAAGAACCTAGTGGTGACTCCAAAAATATATACATATAATACAATTTAGATGAAGATAATTATGAGGAAAATATTAAAGACATGAATATTTAATCATTTATAGTCTTCACAATAGCCCAAAATTAAAAAAACAACAAAATGATAGGCAAGAAAAATCTATGAAAGTTATTCTTCCATGAAGAACACCACCTCCTGTTCAGATGAAAGGAAAACAAATAACAAATAAATTAGGTGAGTCCTCCTTGAATACTTATATTTCTTATCCAAAAATATTTCTTTTGTCAATAATATTGCTAATATATCTCAGCCTATGGAAATTTCTTCTTCTACTAGTCTACCTGATTTTGATATAATTAAACATGTTAACAAGACTAAAATTTAGACGTCACACACTAAATATTTGATAGCCTATCCAAATCAACTAAATAGAATATTAGAATTTATCATAGTACAAAAAACTACTCAAAAGAATACCAACATCAAAATAATATTAGCAACCTCACCTTCATCCATTCTAGTAAAATCCAAGGTTGTTGTGATATCCAAGTCCAATAAAGTTTATCTTTTTTACATTTACTTATTCCTCAAGGGATGTAAAGTTAGTAATTGCATAATTAACACAAGAGCCTCATTTAAAATAATGCCTACCAAAGTTTCTCATGATCTTAGCCTAACATGTATAAAAATAATTGGTCATTATTACTCAATGAAATCAAAATAAATTTTAGTTGTTGGTCAAATCAAAGATGCCCAAGTTACCCTTGCATCATTTCCTCAGAAAATGATCAATATCAATGCCCTAGTAGCTAATATCATAGAAACCTATGGTACTCTCTTGGTAAGAAACTTTTGTAAGGAACTTGGTGGTGAAATTCATTTGGATTTATCACATGTAATGATTCTAGTCAAAGGAGTGAAACAACACCTTGAACCGGAATTAAAAATGAAATAAACTGTGCAAAGGTAGATGACCCTAGGGTAGATATCTTGTATGAAGATGTAGGTATAGGTAATTATTTTTTAATGTCAATAAAAATAAAGAATTTCTATAAATCATGGAAACCAATCCTAATGAGTTATGGATGATGAAATTTTATGGTAGTTGCTCTTCAACATGATATGGTGCAGGAATTGTTTTGATATCTCCAAGTAAGGAAATATTTATTTATCTTACAAATTGTAATTTGAGTGTACTAATAATATTATAGAGTATGATGCACTCTTTCTTGGGCTACAATTTTTATAAGAAATGGAAATTAAAAACTTGAAAGTATTGGGTGATGTGTAACTAGTAGTAAAACATATCAAAGGCCAGTATCAGGAGAAAAATGATTGTTTGAGGCATTACAGGAACAAAGTCTAGGATAACATTGAAACTTTTGAAGTATTTTCTATTTGTGTTATCTTAAGAGAAAGTAAATCTAAAATAGATACACTTACAATATCAGCTTCATTATTGATTCATCACTTAGAAATTACTAAAGACAAATACATGATTTTTCTTATGTATCGATCTAGTATGTCCAAAAATTATAGAATTGGTAAGTTTTCAATTATGATCAATAAATTATATCCTTTATTGAAAAAGCCAATATTTTCAAAATCCTATATTTTAAAGGTAGTGATTCATCATATAAAGAATATTATTCATAAAATTTGAAAGACGGTGTTGCCAAAGAATAATATGAAGAAGGGGTAATTAAAATAAAATTACTAAAGGTTTTGTCTCATTGGAATATTTTTTTGACAAACATGATAGATTCATCAAAAAAAATATACAAAAAGATTCTTTTTTTAACACACTATGAAAAAGTAAATAATGGTTCTGAAGAACAACCCAGATTGGATTATAAATTACTATTTACCAAAAGAAAAAAGAAAATCCACCTGTTTAATCCAAAAATACATTGGTATTATTGCATATTCATACAAATATATAAAGTTTTTCTCCTTTGAAATAAGTGTAACATACAGATCCACTTAAGCTTAATGTCAAACCATTCAAACAAAATCAAAGACAATATAATCTAAATATTACAAGAATAATTTTTATAGAAATTCATAAAATTTTGAATGCACAAATTATCTTCCCCATTCACCACTCAACATGGATTGTGATTTAAATTTTTAGGGTTATAGAGTTTAAGGCCTAGGTTGTTAAAGGGTTTGAATATAGTAAATTAGGGTATAAATATGTAATAAATAAGACATTTATTTATAAAATAATTGACCTAGTTTGACCTTTTTAAAAATAGTAATAAATGATGTAAATAAGTACTTAGATAAAAATTAACTGAGATGAGAGCTTTGGAGGCTTGAGATGAGAGATCTAGAGGTTGTAAACTGGGATAAGAGTTCATATGAGTGTCACAAATAAGATCTAGGTGTCATAACTCTTCTTAGATAGTAGAAACCTAATTGGAAAATAATACTAATGGAGCTAATTCCCTTCTTTTGGTTCTAGTGTCCTATATGCAAAACTATTTTTAGCTTTTAGGTACACCTGTGTGTGAGTATACCAAATCTGTTCCTATGTGCATGAGTTCTAGATCCCTATCAGTGACTTATTTTGTCTAATTTTTTTATACAAACCCTAAATCTCCATATTGCTAAGGCATTTGGTTGGAATAAGTAGTAAAGTGTGATGTTAGTGGGGTAGGTTAGACATCCTCAACACCCTAATATGATGAAAATTGTCTACATAGTAATACTCTAAAGAGGGATCAAGCCCAATGTATTTCTCCCCACCTAAGTGATGATATAAGTATAAGTGAAGCTAGTATGAATGCTAATTTGAGTGCTTTGAGTGTGATTAAGATTGAAAATTTGAGTAACTTGAGCTTATGAATGTTGTATATGGTTGTATACAAAAGTATGACAAAATATGGATTAATAACCTTGATTATGCATAACTTGTTCGAAGTTTGTTTGTGTTATTTGTATTTGATTTCCATATTATGGATAAAGGATAAAAGTGATGTATATATATTGTTCTAGTTCTTGTGTCAGTCTTAAAATAGATATAGGTTGGCCCTAGGTGGTTTTTAATTTGAAAATATATCCGTTAGTAAAAAAAGCCGAGAAAAGGAAAATTGTACCCAAACTAGGACACTAGCACCATTGGCACTACTATCCAAATTTTGGTGCTAGTGTCCAAGCGGCATAACTTGAAGCAATAGGGGCCAAAATTCTAAAGTGAAGGTCTAGGATTGCTTTACGGATGTTTATGTATGTGTGTGGCCCAAACAAAGGCTGGATAAGTGTCTAAATAGGCCCTAAGATAGGCCTTGGGCTAAGCTATGGATAGGTGGTCTCAAGTAACACTCTTAACACTCAAGTGTCATTTTTAGATGATTAAATTTTCCCCCATTTATTCTATAAATATAAAAAAGTGAAATGACTAAGATAAAGGAAAAATAAGCATAATTGGACTTGCCTAAGAGGAAAATCTTATGAATCTAGATCTAAGTATGTGAAGCATGCTCTATTATGTGTTTTGAAAATAAAATGTGCATATATCAATCCTTACTTAGGAGATATCAAAATAAAATACAAAACTAATTAAAGAGATAAGAGAGAAGAAAGGAATGAACACACCTCACTAGGTATGTGAATTAATGCATAAACTTGGTGGCAACCTATGTGTGTGTGTAGTTAGTGATCAATAGGTGAATAAATTAGATTGAGCTGATGGATTACTCAATCCCCATATGTGGGTGGATCAATAACTCAATATAGTTTTTACTCCATAATTGCCCACCCTTGCTTGGTGGATCTTGACCTATGAATATATTAGATTAAACTGATGGTGCATCCAACCCTCTCATGTAAGTGGCTCAAGAACTCAAGTAGACTATGATTCCATCGTTACGTACCCATGCATAGTAGATGCATCTAAAATTTAAACTATGTAATGTAACTGAAGATGTGTAACTATAATTAGGATTGTATATATCAACTTTATAGCCACTCGGGAACTTTGGAATGTAAAATGGCTTTAGGCCATTTAGGAATATTAGGTGACTCTTAGCCACTTGGGAATGCCAACTACTACATATGGAATAAGGCATCAGTTTGGTCTATAACTTAGAACATGGTGTCTAGTGTGTACAACATAAAGAATGACATGGAGTTTGCCATTCTATCTCATCAACTAGTGCATAAGTGAGCATATGAAATTAATGTGCCATGCACATGCCCCCAAATCTTATATCTAAGTATATGGATTCTGGATTAAGTTGTAATAATCTTTATATGAGTATCTTAAACTAAAATGAGAATGATCATGCCACACATAATGCCCCCAATCTAAGCAAATCAGTATGAATCTAGCTAAATTGAGCCAAAATTGGTAATTTGTAATTAAACCTATGCAAACTTGGACTATACCTATTGTAATTTTCTATCCAGTCTAGAATTTTTTGAGATTGAGGCTACTAAATAATAGCACCATATCTTGGATATAGTACTAGTGGCACTAGTGTCTTAAGTTGGGCGCTATTGTCCAAATGTATTAATTTTTGTGTAACTAAAACTGGTCTTTGTGTCACTATTTCCCATTATATTTTCTTGAAACTAATTTATATATTTTGTGCATGTGTGTTGAAAACTATGCTCTAAGTGCATGTGGATAGCCTGATCTCTGTGATAAACCTCTGTGAATTCCCCCTCTTTTGAGGGGAGTTGTTGTACTTGTGTAAGAACTTTCTTCAAAATAAAAAGCTTTATAAGATCTATGTTAGTCAAAGCATATATGATATTTGCATAATAAACCAATATAATGTGCATAAAAACATCATATGTAAGATAATCTAAGCCTAAATTTGTAGTGTATGATGTATGTTAGATATATCATTCACAAGGCTATCAAGATACATATAATAATTTATATGACTAATAAATTTGAGTAGTAACTAAGTAGTTACCTAGAGGGATGGGGCATGATGTCCATCACAACACCTAAAGAAGAAGGGGAGATGTATGAGGTCCCTCATGACATCTAAAACTAGAGTTTGAAACAAGCAAGAGACAAGTGTCATGGCCATGACACATATAAGCAATCATACATATAACACAAATGAGGCATGAAAAGTAGGCAAGGGGGCTATAATATAAGGGACATGAGCACATATCACTAAATTTATGAAATCAAGACATACAAGGACATGTTCAAATGTCCACATACACAATAACAAGTAAGTTGGTTTAGAGCCACATGAAAGGACATGTTCAAATATCCACATATATAATCAAGAAAGAATACACAAGGACATAGGTATATGTCCAACATGTATATACAATGAAAAGAAGTGGTGTATATCCAAAGAGCAATGGCATATTCAAATTCCCTTAAATATAATAAGCATAGAGACATAATCAAGTCTAAACTAGGAAAGCTAGAGATGAAATTATGCATAAACATGAGGTATAAATCTATATAAGAGCAAAGATGTACATAGGTTGAGTCTAGATTAATAGTAGTTGGTAATAAATCTGTGTAGTGTAGGATGATCAATATCAAGATATAACAATGCTTAATCTGTAATGTAGAGTTTAGAAGTATGTAACTTGGAAATCAAAACTATGTATAAGATGCCCCAAATGGGCAAATGTTTCAAATAAGGAATCCATGTATTTGTGTATATGCCCCCAGTGGGTAGATAGTAACATGTTTGGATTTGTATAGTAGACCTGGGTCCTGTAAGTATCTATGAACACTCGACAAGAATAAGTGAAGCATGTATGTGTGATAAAAATTGACTATACTAAGATAACTAGCATATGTAGTGTATAGAAAATATAAGAAACATAAACATGGAGATGCATACAATCTCTAATTTGTATTTTCTAAGTAAATATTTGAATGCTTTTATGTTTTGACATATTAAATTATTTTTTTATTTTTTAGATATAATCTATGTACAAGTAACATGAAAATAAAACTATATACAAGGAGTAATAAATAAGAAAACTATGTACAATAAGGAGGAACATACTAACTGATGAGTCTCATGGGAGACTCACTATCAATGTGGCATGTGTCAAATAAAGGATCAATAATCATACATGCTATATGAAAAGGTAATTGAGGTCCTATAACCTATTGTACTGAGTGATCTATAGCTAATACTCCATATGGAGTGGTGTTAGGAATTTGTGAAGCCGACTAGGGTGTCCTATGAACTGTAGGGGTCCTAAAGACCCATATGGTAGAATATGTTATAGATGGTAAGGGTTCCCTATGATGAGAACCTTGTGAACTCAATAACACTAATCTTGGAAGGAAAGGGGTAGATTGAGTCCCTCTAGAATCTACAACATATCTCTGACACATGGGTCTCTCTAATAAGGGTCTCCATGGGAGAGTATGTGTATGTGGTAACACTGTAGGAGTAGGCCTCACCTACACTGGTGTCTCAATTGAATTATATGGTGTAATGATGATTGGAAATGTAATTGGTAACTATAGTGTGACTTCTTTTAGGATAGGTAAAGGATACTCATATGAGAGAACCTCAATTATGACCACCTAATTAGTATGTATGTACTTGGGGCATATATGCATGATGGATGGAATGGATCATAGTTTCTATATCTATGGTCTACTCAATAACATGTCAAATGTGCTTTCATTAGGTATTATTAGGAATCTAGTGGTAATATGTGTTGGTCCAACTTGTAGTGGATGTACAATTTCCTAATGGATCTCTAAACATGGCCACAAAAACCATGAATAACTATGTCAACAAGAGATATGTTTTGCTTTGTATAACCCAAATGTCATAGAAGTTTAATAGTGCACATGTTAATACTTGACCCACTATCAACCATAATACTCTGAATAAGATGATGATTAATATAGGCTCATATAAAGATTATATATAAATATAAATCATTATTGACAATATCCTACTCTGGGAAAGTGATGAGTGGCATAACTAGCACTGTAGTATGATACATACCAATTATATTATGTAGGGGGCGTGCATCCACTATAGTAGTGTGATATGATGTCAGTGGTGAATGTGCTTGATACATATAGTGAACATCTAAAGTGCCCCTACCTCATTAGTTGTATGCTTTGGAAATGTATCCAATTTTTTTTTCAATGCCTTAGATTCCATTTGTTGAACTTTGAGTCCCTTTGTGGGTGTGCCTATATCAATGATGTTTGCCTCTATCAAATCTTGTATTTTATGTTTCAAGTTGATGCATCAATTTTTAGTATGGCCTGGTTCCCTGTGATATTCACATAATGCATTGGAATCATAGGTCTTTGGAAGAGGTCATGTTGTATCAACCTCTTTAATGGAAGGGAGAGACATGACATTACATTCTAGGAGCTATTGTAATACATGTTCTGGTGATTATATAAGGTTGGTGAAAACTCTCTATGTAGGAGACGATAAAACCAAGTGAGGAGGTGGCTCTGAAGTTACAATAACTTTGGACTTTGGATCATTCTTATTTTTATTGGCCCTTACTTTGTATGGAAGCTTATTATAACTCTTAATAGTTGATTATGATCCACTTTTATATTTTAATTTTCCCATAGAGACAAGCTTGACTTCCCTTTATTTCATTATTTGGTAGTAATCTATGAATGATGGAAACTTCTTGAATAAGATAACTTCATGTAATATTAGTAATAAACTCTATTTGAATATATCTTGGAGGGGCTAGTGATCTTTGCCAATATAGTTTTATATCATAAGACATATTCTACAATAGGCTCATTGGATTTTTTATTCAGTTGTACCACTTGAGCATATGAGATATTATCACTAATGTTAATTGAAAAGTGTGCTAAAAACATATCCACCAATGGATTGAATGTGGCTATAGAATGATTTGGAGGATCATAGAACCACTATAAGTCATACTCCTTTAGACTACATGGAAACAACTTAGTAAGGAGCCAATCATTGGATACGTAATCCAAACATGATATATGGAAAGCTCTTAGATGGTGCTCTAGGTGACCCTTACCATCATACACATTAATCTTATGTTCCAAAAATCTAGATGGCATGTGATGGTCTCATAGCACCTTGCTTAAGATGTAACACCTTAGCCTACAAAGAATTAATCTCATGCATAAGGGATTGTACATATGGAGAGGAGGAACTAGCTAGAGGAGGTGTTGCTATTGTTAAAGGTTGCCAAGTTAAAATAGGTTGTTGTACAAGTTGAGTTGCCCCCAAAGTAGGTGTAACAATATTGTTATTTGGGGGAGTAAAATATTGACCATTATTCAATTTTGGAATTTCTTTGTGGAAAATATTGATAAGGTCATCTTGCATATCTGAATGTTTGGAAATGAAATCTTGTAAATGTCTCTTATCAGTTTCATCAAATTAATTGTTAAATTTTACCATTGTAGGTTGGGAAGTAGGAAAATAAACAACTATATATTTTAAACCTTTAAATAAATATAATCTATGAAAGATTACAAGAATTAAATACTAAAACAAATATGAGATTTTAGAACTAATATCTAAGCATAGAAAGCAAAAGGATACAAACCCTAAAAACATATAAGATTAGGGTTTTAACAGTGTTTGAAGTAAGTCAAGTTCACCAAATGATTTAAGTTTTTAAGGTTATAGAGTTTAAGACCTAGGTTGTTAAAGGGTTTGAGTATAGTAAATCAGGGTATAAATATGTAATAAATATATCCATTAATTTATAATAAAATTGACCTAGTTTAACCTTTTTTAAAATAGTAATAAATGATATAAATAAGTACTTAGTTGGAAATTGATTGAGACAAGAGATATGAAGGCTATAAACTAGGATATGCACCGATCTAAGTGTCACAGATAGGATCTAAGTGTCTGAAACCTTCATGGATAGTATATCCCTAATTGGAAAATAACACCAATGATGTTAGTGTCCTTCTTTTGGCACTAGTGTCTTATTTGTATAACTATCCTAAGCTTCTAGGTGTACCTTGGTTTGAGTTTTCCAAACTTTTTCCTATGCACAGGAGTTCTATATCCCTATTGGTGACCTATTTTGATTGATTTTGTATGAAAACTATAAACCTCCAAGTTACTAGGGCATCTAGTTGGTACAAGTAGCAAAGTGTGATGTTAGTGGGGTAGGTTGGACATCCTCAACACCCCATTATGATGAGAGTTGCCTACATACTAATATTATGAGGAGGGGTCAAGCCTGATGTAATTATTCTCACCTAAGTGTTGGTGCAAGTACAAGTGAAGCTAGTATGAATGCTAGTTTGAGTACTTTACGTGTGATTTAGATTAGAAATTTGAGTAATCTGATCTTAAGAATACTGTAGATAGCTATATGTAGAAGTAGGGAAGAATAGGGATTAATAACCTTGATTGTGCACAACTTGTTTTTAGTTTGTTTGTGTTATTTGCATCTGATTTCCATCTAGTGGATAAAGGGCTAAAAGTCATGTAAATATACTAATCTAGTGCTTGTGTAGGTCTTAAAAAAGGTTTAGGCCAACCCTAGGTGTTTTTTGATATGAAAATCTATCTGCTGGTAATAAAAGGAAAGATAAGGATAATAGTTCCCAAATTGGGACACTAGCACCATTGGTGCTATTATCTAAATTATGGCACTAAAGTCTAGGTGGTAGACCTAAGGCACTAGGGTCAAGATGCTAAAGTGAAGGTTTGGGACTACTTTAGGGATGTTTAGGGATCTATGCAACTTGTTTGAAGGATGGATAAGTGTCTAAATAGGCCCTAAGTTAGGTCAAGGGATAAGATATTGATAGGTGGCCTCAAATAAGATTCTTAGCACTAAAATGTCATTTTTAGATGACTACATATTGCTAATATTAACCTAGTTCACAAAAAGAATGGAAAAATTAGAATTGGTGTAGACTTCCAAAATATAAATTAGGATTCTCTCAAAGATAACTATCCATTACCCATCACAGATCAATTTATTCAAGCATTTACAAGTTTATAAATACTCTCGATGTTGGATTTATTTTTATGCTACAATCAGATTGGGGTTGATAAATAAGATCAACATAAAATAACTTTCACAACTCTATGGGGAAATTTCACATATCAATGAATGTCATTTGGACTGACCAATGTAGGGGAGACATTCCATAGAGATATGGATATCAAATTTAAAGATATGAATACAAAGATAATTATTGTATATCTAGATGATCTAATGGTGGTTTCAAAAAAGAGAGAAGATCTCTATGAACACCTCAAAAAAGTGTTTGCAAAATGTCGACATCATAGTCTCTCTCAACCCTAAAAAGTCTATTTTTGGGTAAAAGAAGGAAAACTTCTTGGGTACATTATATCTAAATAAGGGATCAAGATTTATCAATAAATAATTGAAGCAATCCAAAATTTGTCTTTAGCAACTAGTAAACCAGTTGTGCATTCATTATTTAGAAAGGTGAATTTCCTAAGAAGATTTGTTTCTGATTTTATAGAAGTCACAAGGCATATTAATAATATGATGAAAGAAAAATTATCCTTCAAGTGGAATAATGAAGTAAAATAGGTATTTGAAAATATAAAATTTTCTATTACTCATGTGCCAACTCTGGTTTGTCCATACTTCAAAAAAGAGTTCATCATTTATTATTATGCCTTGAAACATACTCTCTTAACCATACTTGTTTAGAAAAATGATGAAGGTATTAAATCTCCCATAATTTTCATGAGTTGTAAATGGAAAGATTATGAATTGAAATATTCTCTAAAATAAAAACATGCATACACAATCATGAAAGTTGTCAAATAGTTTAGATATTATATTATATTTTCACATTCTATTGTAATGTTGCTAAGTACAAAAATCAAGTCTATTTTGACTCAATAGGAGCCAAGATATAAGAGAGGTAAAAGTATAATAATATGATCTTGAAATCAATCCCAAAAAATTATTTCAAGGAAAAGGTTGTGTCAGCTCATAGTAGAACAAAAATATTCTTAGATAATCCCTTTAATGGATTTTGATGATCAAAATAAATAAGGGTTTCCCTTTGTCTTTTTTATAGATTATACTAATGAATGATTTGCATATATTACTCTCTTATTAAATTATGGAGAATGTCCATTCCATTTGGATGATAAACAATGCAAGACAATCAAGTTTAAAGCTTTAAAATATGTGATCTGGGATGGTACATTATTCAAAAGGATCATATTGATGGCTTTTTCTCAAGGTGTGTTGACAGTGAACAACATAAGGAGCTCTTAAAAGATTATCATGATCAAGCTTAAGGTAGACACTTTTATGCTCCAATAACAACATAAAATATCTTAAGAGATCACTATTATTGGCCTACATTATTCAATGACTCTTATGAGTGGGTAAAGAAATGCAATGCCTATCAACAATTCATCAGGAAAAAAAAACTTTAAAAAAATTCCCCTTAAGCCATGGTGATACAAGAGTATTTGTTGGGATCTTTTCTTTAGTCGAACATGTCTTTTCCTAGTCACATGCCTAAGAAAACAAAAGTTCCATTAAGCTAGCATGATGGCATATCTTATAAGAAAAGGTTCTCATGTGCTCACCTGAAGCACACAACTTAAGACCAATTCCCATTGGTTTTATCACACAATAGTGTAATAATTTAGTTTATTAAGCTAGGGTACTCAAATAGGCACTAAGTTCTAAATCATACTTAGTTCCATGTCTAACTCTTAACTATTCATTCCATACTCACTAATCATATAAAAATAAGTTGGGTGAAAACTAAGAATAAAATAGAAATAATTTCATTGTATTCATAATCAGATTATATCAACACAAAAACTTCCTCTCATTACATACATATGTCATATCTAGGATTATAATGACTTCAAGATTATAATCATCAACCAATACACTAAGTAAAACTAGGAGGTATTTATACATGGATCTACCTTGACCATTCAGTTAAAAAATTAATTACATAAAGATGACTCACCAACAACCATTAATAGTAATGAGTCATGGGAAGCCATTATATTAAGTTCCTAAGGATCTAGGCCCCACTGCCCCTATATTCTCTGTATACTAGATCCTCATCTTTACACACCTATCTTCTTATGAATCAGTGCTAGATTCATGCTTGACTATTCTTCTTTGATGTTTTAGAAAATCATTCCCTAATTGTCTTCAATTTCTATGCCGTTGCCCAAGTATTTCACTATTATTTGAGTCTGACATTCTTGATTCTTTCATGTTTCATGTTTCCATATTCTCAATGACTTGCCTCTTTTATGCCATGATATTATACATTTCATCTCTTTTCCACCATGGTCTTCCATGCCATGTATTTTCTATGCCTATGGTCTTCAAAAATTACTTAAGAAAAATAGATACAAAATTGAAGGCCTAACATCACCCCACACTAAGCCAATAGTCCATCCTGGACTATGCATTAACCTTAGGTCCCTCTAATATAAAAAATTTAGGTCCTATGTGCTCAACCTGATGCTTAACTTCCTCTTAATGATTCAATGTATTTTTGGGCTTGGAAGTTATCTCTTCTACTTCTTCCTTGAGCCACTTAGTCTCCTTGGGTTATTCCAAAAAGTCACCCCCTTGAGTGGTAAAATACTCAAGTGATGCAGTAACATCCTTATGAATGTTCTCAAGTGAAGTAACCTCCATCAAAACCTATCCTCAAAGCTCTATAAAATTGATGTTCAACTCTTGATGACAAGTGATTATTTTATTTTCAATAGCCTCCACATATTGATATGATTTGGCATGCTTGGCTTTATCCTTTATTATAAGTTGATTTTCATCCAATTATTGGCATTGAGTATCCTAATCAACTAGATTACAATGGAACCAAAATGTTGGGCTCTTTTATTTTAGTCTAGCATGTCTTTTCCTAGTCATGTACCTCAGATAAAAAGAGTTCTAATGAGCTAGTGTGCTGACATATCATATGAGAAAAGGTTCTCACATGCTCACCCAAAGCACACAACTTAATATTAGTTCTCATTGGTTTTGTGGAGTGGTGGTGTATTCATTTAGTTTCTTAAGTTAGGGTGATCAAACAAGGACTAAGTTCTAAATTCATACTTAGTTCCATGTCTAACTTTTAACTATTCATTCCCTACTTACTAATTTAATAAGAAACTCACTCCTATTTAACTAAAAATATTGAATATATTAGATTGTATTCCTTTTATGGAAGGAATCACTCTGAATCACTTGCCACTTCAAGGGGGATACCTCCTTTGAGCAAGCTCAATTAAAATTCTTCTTTTTGGATGATATACAATGGCATATGCCCTCTTATTTATACTATTCTAATTTATCTAACTCTTCATTCTAATTCATGTGGTACTAAACCACTATTCACTATTCTATTAGTTATTCTACTATTATACTACTATTATACCCCTCCTTAGGTATATTAGATTTCATCCCCCTTAAAAATGTTTCACATTTGAAACATGCAAAGAATTACATATCAAAAATATGTACATGATCAAATAGAGACACGTCTATGTGTCCTTTTCTGCTTCCATTTATTTCACACTATAATTAAAGGTTGAAGTGCAAGTTGTACTATGACGATCATATCCTCAAAGTGAGAGCAAGGGTGCTCAAAATAGTCATCCTGATGAATGAATTAAGGATATATGCCATCTACCTTAGTAGTTTTCTTTGAGGTATTTGAATACTCAGTTCCCTAATTAAGAGTTATGATTATCAACTTGGGCTCATCAGGGGCCTACTCGAGTATGGTGATTTCCTGAATGGGGTCATTGATGAATTAGTCAGGCACTTCAAGTTCTTATTCTAGTGCTTTTGTCATATGAAGGGGAATTATTTGGAGATGTTACTAGTTAATGCAGTCTTCAATGAGCTTAGATAAATCCATAACATCCATCATTGTGTGAGGATTAAACATTTCAACCTCATGTCAAATTATATCGTTAAGACCATTAATGAAGCAACATGGGAAAAAGGCATCAGAGAAGCCTATAGTTTGGTTGGTGAGTGATTCAAATGCTGCTTGATATTTTCAAATGGTCCCCATTTGATGAAGTTGTGTCAAGGCCAAAATAAAATTACCTCTAGATAAAATAGGAGTCCTCATGAAAATTAGAGATTATAAATATTGACAAGAGAGGACGTCGACATCAACTGAAATTGTATCCTTTACATTTTTTTTAATTAATTAGATGTCATATTCAACCAAAAATTCATCTTTACATCAAGACTTCCAGTGACCTTTTTTTTTAAATTTATTTTTTACAATAGAGACAATCACTAAAACTATGATAACTTATACAATTCTTTATAAAATTTAAAACTTGAAAATGTTTTGGAAATGTGAGATAGAGGCGCACAAAACCTATAATTTTTTTGATGTGATCCATTAATGTGTGAGAGTAGTATGCAAAAGAATAGTCATTTTTTGTTTTTTTGTTTTACAAAAGAGGTAGTCATGAAAACTATGATAAATTTTAAAATACAAATCAAAAATCAAAACTATAAATTATTCAAGAAATATGGGAACAAGGTACACAAAACCCAAAAATGGTTTGTTGTGATTCATTACAGTTTAAGATCAATTTGAAGAAAATTAGTCATGATTTTGAGGGCTAAAAAAGTAATCTACACTTGCAAATGACAATTTTTAGCTTCAAATTCAGATTGGAATAAGAAATAAAGATACGTATATTACTTTTAAAAACCTCTAAGATAAAATAAAAATCCAAAATATGTCTCTATAAAATATTTTTGAAACAAAAAGGATCATGATCATAGAAATAGATTGGGAAAGTGCTTTGATACCAGATAATAAGAACCTCACTCTCATATAACTAAAAATACTGAATATATTATATTGTATACCTTTTATGGAATAAATCACTCTGAATCACTTGCCACTTTGAGGTGGCTACCTCCTTTGAGCAAGCTCAATTACAATTCTTCTTCTTGGATGATCTACAATGACATATGCCCTCTTATTTATACTATTATAATCTATCTAACTCTTCATTCTAATGCATGTGGTACTAAACCATTATTCACTATTTTATTAGTTATTTTACTATTATTATACTATTATACCCCTCCTTAGGTATATTACATAATCAAATAAAAATAAGTTGGGTGAAAAATAAAAATAATAATAGTAATAATTCCATTGTATTCATAATCACATTACATCAACACAGAAGTTTCCTCTCATTGCATACATATGTCATATCCAGGATTATGATGACTTCAATATTTCAATCATCAACCAGCTTTATAAGTAAAACTAGGGGGTATTTATACATCGTTCTACCCCAACCATTCATTTATAGATTTAATACATAAATATGACTCACCAATGACCATTAACACTAGTGAGTCATGGGAAGCCATTACATTAAATTCCTAAGGACCCTAGCATAACTACCCCTATATACTCTATCTATATTAGATCCTTTTCACCATGCACCTATATTCTTAGGAACTAATGCTATATTCACATTTGACTATTATTCTCTAACATTCGAGTGAACATTACCAAATCATATCTTCTTTATGTTCCCTTACCCATGTCTTTTTCTATTGTCCAAGTTATACATTCTTGATTCCTCCATGTTTCATGTTTCCTTGTTCTTTGTGACTTGCCTTTTTTGTGCCATGGTATTACACATCATGTCTTTTCCATGCCATAGTCTTCCACACTATGTCTCTTCCATGGCATGATCTTCCAAATCGTGTGTCTTCCACATTTACTATATTAAAAAAGTATGTAGGAAAAATAGATATAAAATTGAGGGCCCAATAGTTTTTTCAATAATGGGGGTTGGACTTTTTTGGAACTATGAATCATCATTCTAGTGTGGGACATACACATGTTCTCACTACCATATATTACTTCGCCAAATGGGTAAAATATAGCCTAATCAAGCATATAACCTCAGAAGTTATTTGTCACTTCATCAAGGAGAATATCTTAGTAAGATATGGTGTTCTATAGAAAATTGTAACAGATAATGCCTTAATTTTTTCTTCTAAAAAATTAATTAGATTCTACTATGGGCTATGACATCTCATTATCTCACTCTTTGGACTATTACCCACATGGAAATGGTCATGCTGAGTCAAGAAATAAGAACTTGGTCATCATCATTCATAAGTTAATTAATGAAAATTAGAGGAATTAACATAAGAAGTTATATTATGCATTATGGGCATATTGTATAAAATCAAAAAAGGCCAATGGTATGCCTCCATTTTAGTTGGTCTATTGGATAGATGTGGTAACTCTAATAACACTTGAATTACCTGCACTTAGTTGGCCAGGGATGTAGAGAATCAAAAGTTTGAAAGTCCCTTAGATAAAAGAATTATTTATTTGAACAAGCTTGAAGAAGATAGATTTAGAGTTGTTGATAGAATTTCCAAGTATCATGCTTAAGTTAAAGTTATTTTTGACAAGAAAGTGAAGAAAAGAGATTTTTAGGTGGGAGATCTTATTCTTTTAAGGGATAAACATAGAGAACTAAAGGGAACTCATAGGAAATTTGATTCCTTATGGATGGGCCCCTTCAAAATCAAGGATTTTTATGGATACAACTCTTTTTATTTGGCCTATCATGATGGCACACATCTTCCATTACTCTATAGTGGGAAATATCTCAATCATTACATCAAGTGAAAGTAGGTAGTTCCCTGTATGTAAGTATGCACATAACAATATTAACTTGTCTCCTTTTCCTATTTTTGTTTTGGTGGGTATGTGTGCTATTTTTCAATCATACAACAACATGTCTATTGTTCCCTCCTTTCCATGTATTAGTATTTTTACTTGAATATCCTTGTAGCTTTGTTCTCTTCTTGTAAACTCTAAGTAAATAATCAAATGACTTGTATAAAGGGGTCAAAATAGTTATTTATCTAGTGTAGATACAATATTTCCTTTATGGGAAATACACAACCATTGTTAAATGGTTCAAAATTCAAATATATATTTCCTCACACACCTATTTTGAGCATAAATAAACTACACACCTTCAATCTTAAGCCAGTTCCAAGATGCAATGTTTCTTCAGTTTATAGAATAAACAAGTTTTCATGGATCTCTTCAAATGAATAAATGATAAACATACAAAATCTTTATGAGCAAAATATATGGTCTAACAATGCATGTTCATTTATCATATGATTGAGATAAGTGAACTAGCTATCAGTTAGTTAGATAAGGATATACAAATTTTCAAAATAGAGGATCTAGACTGGTAGCACATGTTCATTTCTCATACAATTGAGATAGGTGAACTGGTTATGAATTGGTCAGATCAGGACATGCAAATGTGAGTTTCATAAAAAATATCAATAAGATTATGATAAAGTTAAATGACTCTATAACCCAATGGAAATGCACTGGTCTACAAAATTAGAGTCTATAGTTCTTCTCTCATCCCTTGTAATTTGAGGTCCCCAATTAGAGCCAACTATTATCCTACTTTTTGATTGAAAGACATAAAACTAAAATTGTTGAGTCTTTTAACTGTAAAAGGTCAACTTGAGTCAAATTTTGTCAAAGTTGTTATTGCCAAGTTAAATGTCTTACCTCAAGTAGTCATGGTCAAAAGTCAACATTTGGTCAAATGCTGGAGATAAAAATTAAAAACTTGTCTAAGTCTTTTTGTCTTGTTGAGTTTTATAAGCTTATTGAACACACATCATATTTATTATATCTATTTAAAAAGCTATCATAATCTGATACATTTTCAAACATACTATAGGATCTGAGACCTTGCTCAACACATCATTAGATTTTAACCTTTGTTCAAGCACACTATGGAACCTGATAGGTGTTCAAACACCCATCAGATCCCAATAAACTATCAAACATGCTTATAGACTCTGATTCATGTCAAAACACCTCTCAAGACATGATCCTTACTTTAACACTTTTTAGATGTTGATGTTTACTCATGCACCTCCATTTCTCTATCATTAATCCTCTTTAGCCCTCACACACATGTATTCTTTGCATTTTAAAACATATTTCTACACCCTTTCCATTATGCTTATCATTTCCTTATGTTCATCACTTATTCCACCCCTCTTTGCTTAAATCAAGTTCAACACTTCATTGGTTATCAACATTATAGGGTCTCACAGATTTGAATCATTTTTCATAACTCACAGTAGCTAGGCTTTATTTAAAAAAATATTAAACATTATGTTTTTCATGAATTTTCCCAAGTACTTGGTCTTTATCTTAAGCTATTATTTCAAAAATATCTTCAAAAGAACTTTTTCTAGAAGTTACAAATTTTATTATGTAGCTTATCAAAATTTGTTCCAGATCTAGACATCATCAAATTTTGAAAGCTTTCTAAACATTCATTGGATCATGGGAGTTATCTATGCACATCCCAAAACCTACCTACCTACTAAGCATCTCATCAAAATCTAACACCTTGCTCAACACTCCATTAGAATCCAATACCCTATTAGACACCTTCTCAGAATTTGAGACCTTATTAAACATGCTATCAAATTGTAACACTTATTCCAACACTTGTTAGAATCTGACACCTTGTCAAACACCCTATCAAATTCTATCATCTGTATTTGCACATACTGAATTCTACCTCTTATTGGAGCACATTTAGATTTATTTCTTTCCTCACAAGTCAATTCAGGTGATGGTCTTTCTCTCTTAGATAAGTAATCTTTGTCAGATGTCAACATTCAACACCCCAATCAAGGAAACTCATAATAGAAACACTCTTAAGAAGACCCCTACCAAGAAGAGTCTGTAATATGAAGAGGACATAGAAATAAAGTGTCAATTTTAATGAGTGGTTCCATCTTCACAACTAGAGTCAAATGTTGAATAGATAACAGATACTGACCTAGGTCACATTGATATGGAAATTTTTTGGAATAGAATAAGTGGTGTACATAAATTAAATTTTGGATAAAGCATCCATGATAATGGATTGGCTCAAGCAACTACATTTCCTATCTCAGTATAATGTCAAGGATTAGTTTTGACAATGACCCAACACTATGATGTAGAAAAGAGGGAAGCCAAAAATTTGAATCTCTTATGCTTAGGTCCATAACATATTGATCATCTACTACAACTACTTGACATGGGAGAATTTGTTAATTTGACTTCCATATCTACTCAAAAATTATTGGACTCTAATACTAGCTCTTATTCAAAGTGGGTAAATAAGTAATGGTTGACAAAATCTAAGCATATATCAACAAGGCCACCTAAGAATATTTCCAAATTTGAATTCATAAATGAGGTTAATTGTTGGGGATCAACCAACAATGTTGATTACTATATGAAAGCAATTAAATGTGGAATTAAACCAGAAAGATAAGTAACTAGAATCAGAAAACAACAAACAATAAGAGATACAAGAAACCACCCTGAAAACTTGTATTAAACTCTTTACAGAAGGAATACAATTGAAGAAACTTCTTTTCTTCCACACCTCTCTCAGATGTACAGATCTCTTTCTAGATCTCTTTCCCTCAAGAGCTCTCTCTCTCAATCACAATCAATTCCAATAACCTGGATTGATACACATATACAATCTTGTACTGTTAAACCACTTCCAATAAGCTATGAAGATCTATCCTATTATATAATAATTAGGAAACATGAGTATACAATTACAGCCATTAGATGCACCTCCTAATCAAGGGCTCTAAACAGTCTTACTTAAAATAGGAGATGCGGACTTAAGACTAACACTTAATCCTATCATGCAAACATTCTATTTTGTCCATGGAAATAGCATTCTGGATGCACAGGTGACCGATGTCGGTCCCTACCTATCTGCACCTAACCGACATCAGCCGAACATAACCGACGTCGGCATCTCCCAGTCGACTCCTGACCGACGTCGGTTGCTCTTGACTGATGCTGGTGACTGTGTAACACCAGCAACCTACAAAATACTCATTTGGTGAAGCTTTTAGCTCCACACCTTAACATTAATGACATGATCACAATCTTTCATAGAGAACTGGGAAGCCTAGTTGTAAATAGTTTCCAAACATGGATGTATGGGTACATATGGATCATCCACCATAACAAGTAGTATATCAATTGGGGATAGTTGATAAGTGATTCAATTCACAAGTATATTTTAAAGTTTAATACAAATTTCAAATTATATATAACCTTTTATCTTATATATGCTATTTCCAAAAGAATATTCTATAATGGTTGAAATATAGTGGGTGATATGCAAGTTGTTAAAATATATGACTTTTATCCTCAGCTCTATTTGAAAAAAATTGCATGGCATTTCTGTAGGGTAAATGATGCATTCTTACAACATATTGATTTAGATGTTTGAACTAGAACCATACAATTTACAACTATCAATTCAAGTATATATAGAAATTTTCTAGGTGGGGAACATGGTTTATACAATTCCCAACTATCACCTACCTGAGAATTTATGGATGTGAAATTGATCCTTACATGCTCCTGATCTATGTGGATGGCATATGGGATTTGATGGAACTAGTGAGATAGTTGACTAAAACACACAAGTTGATGTCTTATAAACACAAGTCTAGATTAAAATTTTCTATCTCTATTGGTAGACACACTTGTGCTTCTATAGACAAAGTAAAATTGATTGAAGAAGAAATGACTTGAGTTACTATTTGATCATTTGAAAATTGACCTTAGTTTGTGATAGAGGTTTGATGTAGAATATTATTATTTATTCAATCAACATGTACATAATTTTTAATACTACTAGATGGACTATGATGATAATAAAGATGTGAGAATACATGATTATTCATGGTTCACTCTAGAATAGGATATTATTTTTGATATATTAGAGATCAAGAAAAAATTATTAGATGATGAAGATGCATTAGATCCCATCTATGAAAAATATGGAATTGAATCAAAACCTCTTCCAAGAGTAGATTGGCACAAGAAATAATCCACTTAACTCATCGATAGAACTCAAAGTGTGATAAATAGAACTCTAAAAGGTTGAAGAGAAAAGTCATCAATGTTGATAAAACATGATTTATTCCTCCAATGAAAGAGACTAAATTAGAAACTACTCATTTAAAATATTAATTAGAGATAAGAACATCATTTGAAGTAGGAACTAATAAGGATTCAAATAAAATATAAGCAAAAATATAAGTTGAAGTGGTTACAAAGGCTATTACAATGTGTTTTAACTATTTTGGAATTAATAGATGTAAATCCTAAGTTGTTAAAGGGTTTAGTATAGTAATAACTTGAGATAAATACCAAAAATAGTTAATTTGACAAGCTCTTCCATAAATAGTAAAGATAGTGAGAAAGTGTACTTATCTATAACAAAATAGGTGTTTCTATAAGTTAGGAGAGTGGGGCATGCTTGAAGATCAGTCATACATCTTTCATTTTAGGAATGTAGTTGAAAACATGCCTTGGACAATAGCACCATTATGAGGACAATAGTGCTAATGGCACTAGTGTCCTTCTATAGAAGAACTACCTAGAACTTTTAGAGATGTTATGAGAGGATTTTATAGACCTATAGGTGATTATGTGACTCTTGAAAGCTCATATGTGTCATTGTATTTCATGGATCTCATTCAAAACCCTAATAAACACCTGCACACATGAAACAACAACCAAATCAAATGTAAAATAAAGAGAAAAACTAGGTTGTGGGATATTATGATCATGTGAGATAGAACCCCTATTATCCTAGTCACTACCTATGTTAACCCAAATGCTAGGGTTCTTAGATCACATGTAGTTCTCCCTTAGGGAAAACATATAAACAACATGTATGGTATATTAGAATGACTTTCTTGTAGGCCCTTATTTTGATCAAGCATGTAAGTCTAGATGTGATAGCTAAGTAATATGTAGTGCACTAAGTTGTACTATTGATTGATTTTAAGTAATTATGTTGCAAGATAGTAAGTGATAGATGTAAAATGCCTTGTGAGGCTCTTTATATAGAAGGAAATTTGATTTGAATGTAAAACCCTTGTTCACTAGCTGATAAGACATGAAAAGAGGGATAAAATCATAAGAGAAGGCTCAAGGGAGGGTTAGGACCCAAAACATGGAAGAAAAATGATTGTTAGACATTAACACCCAAAAGTGGACACTAGAGCTAGTGGTTCTACTATATAGATAATGGTTCTAGTGTCCCAAGGTCCCAAAATAGAGCAAAGATTAGGCATAACAGGTCATGGTCCCCTGTAACTAAGAGGGGATGACTTATGACCACTGGGGGTGTAACAAATAAGGAAAATAAGAGATAAGAAAGACCAAAAGACCTAAAATGACCATGCAAAGAAGAGATATATTCATTATTAAGACCATGTGAAATAACAATAAAAGACATAATACTTGTGGTTAATTGAACAAATTAGGGTGTATATATTCCCACCCCCCCTTTATTCTAGTAATGCAATGAAATGAAATTACTAGAGTAAAACTAAAGGAGTAATGCATACCTATACTTACCTGTGTGGATGTGCTCTAGACCTAGCCCACTTTTTGGCCAAAGAAGTGGATATGAGATGGAGTGATGTATAAAAAGAGGAAATCCATAATGTGGGTTCCCACTCTACTAAATTTAAATAGTGAAATGAATTTTGAGGAACAAAACCCTAATTTTCTCCCACCCTAATATCTGGATGGAATATGAGAACATAATCTAAAAATGTGGAGAAATAAGGCCTGCTTACCCCTACTCTAATATATGGATTGAATCTAAGTATGTAATTTAAAACTAGAGGTCAAAACTATCACTTGACCTACCTAATTTAGGTCTAGTAAAAAGGCTAAGGATCAACAATTATAGATGGTCATGTGACCCAAATTGGTGAAATCCTAGTGACATCCTAGTGATGATATGAGTGTATCTTGGCAATTTGAACATAGAAAATGGTATAACTTACCATTTAATCTATATAATATGGTGTATTCCTTTAAGATCAAGGACATGTTCCCTTCATCATGCCCCCAAATCTAATATTTAAGTAATGTAACTATGTATCTAAACCAATATCTGATGAGATCATGGAACCTTAGAAATTTGAATCAAACTACATATATATATATATATATATATGTATATCTGAGCAAACCTATGTATCTAAATATATGTATATTTGAGTAAACCCATGTATTTAAATTTCTATATATCTGAGTGAACTTATGTATCTAAATATTTTTATATTTGAGTAAATCTATGTATTTGAATGCATATCTGATGAGATCACAAAACCCTAGAAAGCTAAATCAAACTACATATCTGAGTAAACTTTTGTATCTAAATATCTATATATTTAAGTAAACCTATGATCTAAATATTTGTATATCTAAGTAAACCTTTGTATCTAAATATCTATATATCTAAGTAAACCTGTGTATCTAAATATCTAAATATTTGAGTAAACTTGTGTATCTAAATATGTATATATCTAAGAAAACCTATGTATCTATGTAAATTTATATAAAAAGTTTGTATATGTTCCCCTTTTGGTGAGAGAGTTAAAACTATGGTAAGGGTGTCTAACCAAAAGTTATATCACCCAATATGTTAGTGATAATTAGCTAGGGTAATGTTCTTTTTAAGTTTGATTAATTTGTCAATTATAACAAAGTTGTTTATTTTTAAATCGGTAGTAGGATAGACCTTTGGTCCATATTGAGTTTGTCAAGGAAATATAGGTTTTGTCATTTTGTGTAATTTAATTTGATCAATATAGTAGTGGAACTAGTAAAAGGTGAGGTACATTAGGGTCAAGTCCCACACATAACAAATAGATATAAAGTCAGAGCTACAATTATCTAGATATTGTGTTTGGAAGAAATTGGTATTAGCTGGTGAAATTGGCATGTAAGGTTAAAATTAGTAAGGTGGCATTTGTAAATGGCTTATATAGGTTGGTTGATTGGTTTACAACTCATTTGAACCATTTAACTTGATAGTGATTATTTTTTTTCAATTAGAAAGCATGTCAAGGAGACGAGGATTGAATGTGACCTGATATGAGGTGGTGGAGGCACTTATCCAGGTCGAGGAGGAGGTTACCCTAGTAAGGGATCTAACCTTTTCACCTGATTTTGACATATTAGTACATTTTATATCATCTTTAGTGAAAATTTGGTAGTTTAGGGCCATTTTGAGAAATGTGGCACTGCTATCTTGAGAATGGTGCTAGTGTTCTAGGACATGGTGCTAGTGTCTTAGGTAGGGTGATACTATCCCATATGTAATGCTAGTGTCTAGTAGGATAAGTTTTGGTGCTTGTTACTTTTGATTGGTGTTTTATGACATTGTTGTATGTTTATCTAATATTTCATGATACTAATGCTAGCTTTAGCTATGTTTTATAGGTAGATGTGAGTATGAGAGTGTTCTAGAGTGGTCGTATGATGGAGTCTTTATAGCAATTACCCTTGACATATAAGGAGAGTGTTGTGGTAGATAGAGATAATTTGGTCCATGTGGCATCATTAGCTCTAATACCCTAGGGTAAACATATGATGACAAAGTTATACGAGAGGAAAAATGTGGATACAAGTATAGTACATTTTGGTTACATATTGGGGAGATGACTAACATATTAGAGGATGTCTATAGGATCCTAAGATTGTAAATTACTGGTCAAAGGGTAGTGTTATAGGAGGCCACTAGTGGCTGAGATGTAGAGTAGGTTAAAATGTATTTTTGAAAGATGCCTAAGGGGACTCATCATGTAGGGAGTAAAAGTGATGTATTATTTTTGTTAATTTTTATAGTGTATGTTCCATGGTTATGAAAGTTTTTAGCAGTTCTAAGGGATTTATTTATTACCATGGTTGGAAGTAGGGTAATTATCTCATATAAGATGCATGGGATAGTATATGATATATAAGACCATGGTAATATGCACTCATAGGGTTACACTATGCTATCCTACTTTTATCAAGATTTATACCACTTCAATCATGAGATGTGTGAATGGGGTATTGGGTCTTCTACATTATTACATTACTGGGATTATGAGCATATAATAGTGAACAAAATGATGTTACCTCAATGATGTTATTGGGCTCACCCCTAGAAATTTGTAGAGAGGTGGACTACTATGACTTATATGGACAAGAGGAGAATAATGTAGTGTCGATAGGTGTCAGTTAGGTTGATGATTAGAGATATTATCTAGAGACCCTACAGGGGATATGAAGGATGGCTTGAGGATGGTGCTTAGTTGAGATAGATGTGAGTGACCTTATGGTCACATGACCATTGGGTCAATGTATCTTAGAGGTTTTAGTAAGAGTGAGCGATGAGAAATTTTGTATTACTCAGGATGTGCCACTGGTACCATTAGTGTGGTTGAGAATTTCTCAAGCTCTAGTGAGGCTAAGGAGTAGGTCCATACCATCAGTTATAGAGCTAGCTCTAATTATATTGATATAGAAAGATCTGATGCTTGATATAATGGATGTGGATGATGTAGGGGTGATTTATTCCTACATAACATGGTTGATGGAACATAAATGGGAACCACTTTTCCTAGGAGCTGGGATCATCATAGAGGATGTGTTTGATGTTAATCCCCTTAGGGATGTTGAGGGTAGGTTGCCATCATATATTTGTATGTTCTATTACTTTATTACTTGATAACATGTGTAATTATTTGATGTATTGTGTTGGTATGTATAGGTCCAAGTGATGATGAGCATTTGGAGACTACCATTGAATTTGCACTTTGAGTAATGACATGACATATTCTTGATGATTCTACAGATGATGGGCTAGTGGAGAGGGCCATAGATTTTGTTGGCATTCATGCTCACTTGTTTGATCAAATATCCATTAATCTTATGGCATATAATTGAGTAGCTACTGATAAGGATGAGGTATATGCAGAGTTATAGAGATGAGCTATGCCTACACTTGATGTTCTAGGTGGGGTAGGTAATAAGATAAAATATGACCTTATACATCTCTAGTGAGAGTATGCAAAGGTGGTGGTTGAGTTGGTAGTGTTATAGGATAGATAGAGTAAATGAAGGTCTCGATTGAGGTCTCAAAGGAATAATGGAGCATCTAGCTCTAATATAGATGTATTTGAGAGTGAAAGCAAGGGGGATGGTCCTGGGGACCAAACCTAGATTATTGAGTGACTTGTATTATTATAATGAAACTATATATATATATATATATATATATATATATATATATATGTGGATGCTTTTTATTAAATGGGTATCATGTATATTGGTATCTTGATTTGTGACATCATGTATTTTCATATGTGTTTGATTATATTCATTATTTAAATGGTGATATGGAAATATGTTATATGATAAATGATTATTTATCTATTTATGAATGTTTAAGTAGACATGTATAGTAATTTAGGAATGTTAGTATGGGTGTTATAGGACTATTATATAATATATAAGTGTGGATCATGTAATTGCGGTATGTACTATCTGAGCCCAGATGTCATGGTGAACAAGTGACCATACTGCTCATGTTGTGTCATTATAGAAGTAGATTTTGGAATTGATACTACTTATGGTATATTTCTAGTAGATAGGTGTGTAGATTCTATATCAAATAGCTTAATCAACTATCTTACTAAAACTATGCTCTGATCTCTGATAAATATCTTGATTGGTTGTTGAATTGTGTCTTGATTTTTATGATCTCTGGTAAATATCTTAGTCAAATATTAAATTATGTCCTAATTTATATGATATTTGGAAAATATCTTAATTGGTTATTTAATTATGTCCTAATTTTTTTATATCTAAAAAATATCTTAATCGACTGTTGAATTGTTTCTTGATTTCTATGATCTTTGGAAAATATCTTAATTGGTTGTTAAACTATGTCTTGATTTATATGATCTTTGGAAAATATCTTATTTGGATGTTGAACTATAACTAGGGATTTACTTACTTTCCATTTTTATACCATGCTATTATAAGTATGTGGATCTTTATGAACTGGCTACCATCTTTTCTGACTCTATGGTGCACGAGATCTTGAATAAGTAGGTGTCCTAGAAACCACATGGCTCATATGATGATTATCCAATAGATTCTTAAAAGGAACATCTTGGGATAGCTCAATAATAGAGGAGTATGATCTAGGAGATTTTGGAGACTAAGATCTCAATGATCCCTATATAAATGTTATAATTCCTTTGTCAACATACTGGTCAATACGATCTCAGAGTGCATAAAAATTATTGTCTAAATGTCCATTTATCTTATGAAAATTATAATATGGTTTATTTTATATATGATGCAGATGTTGTGCTAGATGGTGATGAGTAGAAGGAAGTGTGATCATCTCATTATTTAATAATGAATTAAGATATCATGAGGCTTATCTCTCTCTAAAAAATATATAACCTCTTTGTTGGTGTCCTATGCTCTACTCATTGTAGGAGGTACTTTGTGAATTTGATCTTTACCCTTGTTGAGTATTTTGATTGGTTGTTTTTATTCCACTTATTTCATAAGCACAATTGAGTGCATTCTTGTACTAGATTAGATGATTGTGGATACGGGAAATTTACATCCAAATATTCCTCTAAATGTGTCTCACTTAGTCCAAACATTTTTTCTAATCCCAAAGCTGTGGAACATAAATTTTTGAATGATTTGGATGTCTCATATAGCAATTTATCCTTAAGAGGAATATTAAGGCCTTTACCATAAATGTATCATACCTATAAATCTATCAACTGGTAGATCAATTGATGCATACATGTTTTCAATATTATAATGCATTCATTTACTATTTTTGACTGACCCTAATGTAGTGAAGGCAACCTATCATATGTGACCCGAGATCCCTTGTTATAAATATAATGCATGAGAAAGACCTCTTCAAACTCATCATATGTGTATAGTGAACCACTGGGGAATGAATGATGAAACCACTCTTTTGCTCGACCCTCTAGAGTCCTGGGAAATAACTGTAAGATAATCAAACTACTAGTGACATGTGCCATAACTTTCCTATAATATTTGAGATGCAAGTATGGATCTTCATGTCCATAAAACTTTGGTAATGTTGGTATATGTAACTTTTATGACAACATTGCATTGATAATTATATGTGGGATGGGATTATTATGGATGGCGTTGGAATCCTCCCACAAGTGATATGCTTTACTTTCCAATGTGAGATGGTGTACTTGTTATTTTAAAACAAACAAAACATGCATCAATGAGATTACCTCTTATGAAGGTATATGAACATTATCAAGGGGTTCAATTAATTTTTGAATCTTATTATTAATATTAGACATTAGTACACTACATTATAAACTGATACTAAGTTTGCTCACCATAACCTTTGGAGGTGTGATAGCTTGGACATGGTTAGAGGGAAATAAGCTATCACCCTCATGTAAGTTAGGATGAGAAATGAATTTTAATATAGTAAGGGGTTTGAGGGAGATTTATTGGAATATATTTTTTTGTTAATTTATAAAGAAGTATCCCATGCTAATGGGCTAAAAGATACATTATTATCATGTCATTATAAGTTGTATAAGCTATGAACATAAGAATAAGTTTGTGTGTGTGTGTGTTTTATATCCTTTGAACTAAAATCAACTTGAACATGAGAGATGGGTGAAGTAGGGAGAGAACTAAAAGGTTTAGACTCAATGTCTTCTTCACCGAAATCATAGTAATCATCATTATTTCAAGGTTCATAAAAATTAGAGTTTAGTTCACTTGTAGAAGTAAGAGTAGAATAATTATCATTCACATGCTTACTAAAAGAGAGAGTAGGAGAAGATTTTAACTTTTTAATACTATGAAATATATCATCATGTGTATGTGTAATGTAATGCATGTCTTCACTAGCTATGTGTGGAGTGAATTTATGATTATTACTTTCAATATTGGAGTCAAGGGTAGAAAAAGTAAAAATCATGTTTTCATTTGGCATATTATGACATGTAGGGGAAGAGTTAGAGATATTTACATTATCAACATTTTTCAAAGAATCATTGTGTTGAGCTTGGAATGTAAAAGGTGATAAAATAATTTCATCTACTTTAGTTTGTGTATTGGTAAAAGGTGTAATATCTTTTATACATGGTTTTTTAAATTTAATTGAGAAGGGTAAAGAATATGCATTAATATTTTATATATTTCTTGAAACATGTGAAAGTAGATTTCATTTATTGCACTTATATTATTTTAATTTGAATCAGGAGGTAGTGAAAGTGATTGAAAAGCTAGGATCACACTGGAACAAAGTGTTGCCAACAAGAGGTTGTTTTGGCATTATATTATTAGTTTTATTTTGAGGTGTAGGAGAAGAGGGAGAGGAAAGATAAGAAGATGCGTCTAGCATATCCTCATCAACACTTTCATTGTCATTCTCATAGTAATCCTCATATTCATCATTACAATAATAATAATAATCATCATCATTATAAATGAAATAATTATCATGTGCCAATGTGAAATCTTGAGAATTTGTCCATTCATTATTATAATTATGAGAAAAATTCATAAATTCATCAACTGGGTGAGGGGTAAGAGGCTTCTTGGATGTCATTTTAAATTTGCCAAAAAAGATAATGTAAATAATGAATAACAAGAACACAATAGGTAGAATGTAATCTACCATAGGTATATGTGAAACTATGGGAAATATTCAAACCAATATATAGAAAAAAAAAATCAAGATTATATTTGAAACCCTAAAGGCTAGTATTTGAATGTATAAAGACCTAGTATGCAGATCTAGGGTTTTATGAGGGTTGTTTGGTAAAAATTTAAATTGTATTAAATTAATGAAACCCTAATATATGAATGATTTGTATTAGTTAGGTTATGCAAAAATTAATAAAAAATATAAGTTTGTAAACCCTAATCTAGTGCACAAAAAATGAAAAAATTAACCCTATGCTAAACGAGGGTTTCAAGCAATATTCTAAGTAAGTCAGGTTCACCAAATGTTTTGAATATTTAAAACTTAATAGATGTAAGCCATAATTTTTTAAAGGGATGAGTATAGTAATAACTTGAGATAAAAACTAGAAATAGTTAATTTGACAATTTCTTCGCAAAATAGTAAAGATAGTGAGAAATTGTACTTATCTAGAGTAAAATAGGCATTTTTGTAAGCTAGGAGGCTAAAACAGGGTTGAATATTAGTCAGACATCTCTCATTTTGGGACTGTAGTTGAAAATAACCCTTAGATAATAGTGCCCTTATGAAGATAATAATGCTGATGGTACTAGTGTCCAATTATGGCACTAGTGTCCTTATGTAGAAAAATTACCTAAAACTTTCAAAGATGGTGGGGGAAGGTTTTATAGACTTGTATGTGATTATGTGACTCTTAAAAGTTTTCCTTTGTCACTATCTTGCATGGATATCTTTAAAAAACTTAATTAATTCCTATACACATGAAATAATAACCATTTCAAATGTAAAAGAAAATGAAAAATTGGTTTGTGGGATATTACAATCATGCGAGACAAAACCCCTATTATCTTGGCCATTACCTACATTAACCCTAGTACTATGGGTCTCAGATCACATGTAGTTATACCTTAGGGAACATGCATAATCAATGCACATGGTATACTAGAATGAATTTCACTTAGCCCTTCTTTTGATTAAGAATTAAAGTCTAGATGTGATAGCTAACTAATATGCAGTGTGCTGAGTTGTATTATTGACTGATTTTATGTAATTATGTGCCAAGATAGTAAGTGCTAGATGTAAAATGCCTTGAGAGGCTCTTTATATAGAAGGAACTTTGATTTGAATGTAAGACCCTTGTTTTTTGGATGATGAGACACAAAAAGAGGGATATAAATATAAAATAAGGCTCAAAGGAGGGTTAAGACCTAAAACCATTGGACACTAGTGCCCAAAAGTGTACATTAGCACCAATGGTGCTACTATCCAGATAAGGGCACTAGTCTGTTGAGGTCCCAAATTAGATCAAAGATAGGGGAAAATAAGCTAGGGGCCCCTGTGATTGGGAGGGGATGACTCAAGACCACTGGGGGTGTAACAAATAGGGAAAACAAGACATAAGAAAGATGAAAAGACCCAAAATGGCCATGCAAACAAGAGCTAAATTCATTACTAAGACCTTTCTATGAAAGAGCAATAGAAGACATAGTACTTGTGGTTGATTGATTATATTAGGGTGTATATAAAGTGAAAAGACCACTCAAGTTAAAGATAAGAATATTAGGTGAAAATATTTTAGGTACTCCAAGTCTTTATATTTCAAAAGAAGCTCCTATTGATAATTTTTCCCAAACTCAAGCTCTATTAAGTAATACTACACAATAATTTTTGGCCTTCTATTTATCCTTGTTATTTAAATCTTTTGTTCCTTCTCAACATGGTACTTTTGTCACATTATTTCTCATGTAAAATGTTGAATTGTAGACTGAACCTTCTCTTGAGACTATAATTGATACATTATGGAAAGAAGAAGGTGAAATTGTAAATGAAAAACCTGTGTTTTGTCAAGTCCTCTGTCTTCTTCTAAAACTCAAAAGGAATATGATATTACCCTTGGGCAAAAATATTCTAATGTAAAATTTATTGATTGGTTAAATTAAGTTGTGAAGAAAAGAAAAAAGATTGAGCAACTTTAAAAAATTGATTTCAACGCCCTGACAACTACCATCTTCATTTGGTAATGTAACCAAAAATAGTCTCAAGAATAATCACTGGTTAGAAAGGAGACAAATATGTGGAAATAATAGTTCCTCCCATTAAAAAAAATAAAGAGAATGTTGGAGCTTCTGATTATCAAGTCATAAAAGTTCACTTGGACAAGCTACAAGAGAAGGTATACAGGATATGTCTAATATGCAATTGGCACATTGTTAAAGAAAATAGACCAAGACAAATTAACTAAGGAATAACTTAAAGAAAAAGTTGAATAACTAACATCTATGGTTTAGAAACTAGTAAGGCCTATTCAATCTTCCCATTATGTTATCCATCATATTTTTTATATAGAGACACTTAATGTTGTTATTGCTTACACAACATGCCCTAATTCTTCCAAGAATTATGGATCTTCTCTTTTTTGCCTTTTTCTCTACTCTTTCTTGCAATCATGGTTCATTGGTCTCAGCACCAAAATTTTCCTTGGTGGCATATCTCATTTTACATTTCAAACTAAGACTTAAAACATCACCATTATAAATATCACATATGTGCAAGTCAACTTTGTATTTTACACTTAGCATAAAAGTGGAGTTATGACCTCCCAATTTGCATTTGAAGTTTGGATTTCTCCACTCTCTTAACTTACTCTACGGGGTTATATCAATATTAATTCCCTTAAATCTCTCAAAACCTATCCTATTGTGATGATCAAAATTAAACACTAAAGTTTCATGTATAACACTTGGCCCCAAAGTGGGGTTTTGCTATACTTCCACTCATATGGCATTTTTGCCTACCAACTCTCTTAGATCCCTACAGCCAATTCAAGGGGTAACCTTGATTTAAATTTCTATTAGACCTTTCCAACCCATCCCATCCTCTCTATATCATTTACATAGATAAGTTTCATGTTTTTCTCTTTGAGTGAAAATACATTTTCAAGGCACTTATCACACTTGTTGGGTCTCTAAAATAGGGGTTCTATAACTTACTTTGGTATCTTAGTTTGTCCTAGGGGTCATTTTTTTAATATTCAATTTCAACCTCCTAAACCTAATCCATCATATTCCTCAACTTCATTCGAGTAAGTTTCATGTTCGGTACTTTGCCCCTAGATGAATCCTAGATCCCCATTTTGTACTTGCCAAATCTTGCTTAATTGGGGAAAACTTGTAAAAGTCTCTAGTTTGGTCTATGTAGTTCAAAATTGGCTTGCCAAGTTGTAATCAGGAATTTTAGAAAGGAATTTGTCTAAGTTTAAAATTATTTTAGGTTCCCAAACCTAATCAAGCTTTGAAAGCCCAAATAAGTCTTGGGGAATATTTTTGTTGAAATCCTTTGTTGGTCAAACTTTCTAGTTCTAGTTAGGTCTTGTTATTTTAGCATTATCGTCAAGATTTTTAGCAAGCTCAATCCTTTATTAATTGGGGTGGAATTCCTAATTAATTTAGGACTATCCACCTTCCCATCCTCCTTTGATAATCACCGATGAAATCTTGATTAGGTTAGAGCTCATCCTTGGCCTAAATTTCATTTGTGAGCTTTGAGACCTCCATTCCATTTTAGGTCCTGATAGGGTTTTGACCCCTCAAAACCCCAAATACCTTATATCAAGATTTTATCCCCTTATAACCATATTCCTCTCTTTGTGGGATTTTACCCCACCAAAACCCAATAAAACTTAAGCCATAGAGCATATAGTTCTAATTGGACATCAGACCCCTGATCAGAACTAAATGTTATAAATTTCAAAAGGCATGCCAAAAGCTTAGTGTCAATCAAAAATATTTTTCCAATTAGGTCTGAGATGATGCAAATTTCCCTCCTAGTGATATTCATGCCTCATATGCCCGATTACCACTAGGTTTTAAAATTTTTTCAAAAAGTAAAAATAAACATTTAAATAGATTAGGTGCACCCCTAAAAGCCCCATAGGTCTATCAGGGGGTTTTCTGACAAATTTTGGTTTTTATAGTATAATTCACGAATGGATTCCATTTTCAAAACTATGTGCATTTCTAGGAATATGGTTTTGGTAGACATAATGATACCCTAAATTTTGCCTCATTTTACATGCAATAAAAGTTATTCATGATTCAGTGTGCTAGTTTATTGTTCACACTTTTAATTCACTTTTTAACTTGTTTTTGACCCTTTTTGATACAAGAGAGAGAAAGTGGTACGAATGAAAAGTGGAGGAGGCACTTTGGCATGAAAATAAGTCGATGGACAAATAGAAAAGTCTATATATTATTAGAGGTTACCTATTATCAGGGTTGGCTCTTTGTTTCTCTTTGGAGCAATATTAGACTAGCCACTTTGCATTTTATTTTTTCTTTCCCTCTTGTTTTCTCCTTCTATTATGTTGGAAAAATTTATCCAGATTGATTGTAATCTATTCAAATAAAATGTGCTACTCAAGATTTATGAATTAATTAAAGTGGAAAAGTTATTTACTTTTAATTTGCATGTGTTAATGAGGATTGGGGGTTTCATTTTCTTCTTACTTCCTTCTCCCTTAGAATCTTACACTGGCCTCATTGAATGGTTATGCACATGCTCACCACATGAGGGTTTGATTTTGTGAATGATCACTATCGAGATGAATGTATTTGACTTCATGATATCAGGTTCTATTTTATCTTTCCCTTCCTCTTTTAATCTATTTTAATCAACTATTAGTCTAGGGTTTTATACACAATGTATTATCATTGTTATATCATGATTGTAAGTCATTTACATTATGAAAATACATTGTTGAAGGGTAATAATGGAATACATAAATGAATGGATATAAAAATTAGTTGTAAACACACCGAATAAAAGTTTACACATGCTAATTTGAAATTGGGCAAAAATTGAATGAATGTTTATCTATTTTCAAAACCTACATGAAACCTAAATCAAATAAAACAAAAAACACATTCATTTTTTACATTATTAAAGTACCCAAAACCTACTAAAATGAATTTTGAAGTATGAAGGTTGAACCAGTAAAGGCCCCTAAATGAAATGGTCATAATGAGCCACTGAGTGAAGATTAGTGCACCTAGACTAGGTAGATACAAATCTTGGAGAGATTCCCTAAAATCTCATTTCAATAGAGGTGAGTCACAAGACAAGACTAGAACATTGGCACATGCTAAAATGCATGTAAAATAAACTAACACTAGAAGGAGGGCCACAAACCTAAGACTAAAAAATTTTAAACTTAAACATTTTAAGGCTTTGCCCAAGTAGGTTTTTGGGTTCTAAGACCGAAAAGCTGAATTTTAGATCCACATATGCCTTTTTCTTGTATAGGTGGAGGTGGATTCCCTGTGAACATTATAGTGCCTACTCGTGACTTGTCCAAAGATCCTAATGAATTTTGTCAAAAATATACACATGGTAGGATTTGGATAATAGAAGAACATATTTAGGTATTCAAAGATGCCATAATTAGGACTTAAATCCAACATGAAGATGTTACCTACCATTTTTTACCTTGCTCCCTAGATAGGAAAGCATATAGCTAGTACCTCAGATTGCTAGATAGATGTATTACATCATGGGTAATCTTCAAAAATTTGTTTATCAACCATTTTAGTGTGA
The DNA here is from genome assembly GCA_037957365.1 of Torreya grandis. Lineage (NCBI taxonomy): Eukaryota > Viridiplantae > Streptophyta > Pinopsida > Cupressales > Taxaceae > Torreya > Torreya grandis. The sequence continues at coordinate 1,066,388 of JARHVA010005325.1, forward strand.
ATATTGACCATGTTTCTCTATACTACCAATTTTACACAAGCCATAGGTATCCCAATGAATCCATTAGTACATTTAATGTCCACTTTCACGAGTTATACAGGAGGTTGAAAGACCCATTCCTGAAACTAAAAGTGGTGGTTATTAAGGTTTATCTCAAAATGTTGGATCCCCTAACTACTATATTCATTTGGAGGACTCCGTCTACTCTCACATATCTAATGTAAACTTATCAAAAGGATTTCATAATTAAACAAAAATTAATGTTGAATCACTAGTGTGCAAACCCATTTTATTCACTTGGACAACTAGGTGTTTACATCTAAGATCCTTCACTTTACCTACCTATAAGTTATCCCATTGAGTAGCCTACACCTTATAACAAAGTATTGCCTCAAGAGTATAATTAGTTAGAACTCCCCATGACAAATGAAAATCCTGTTATTACTTTTAATACACACATATATGATAATTCTTCATGTGGATAATAGTCTATTTTTTATATTAATTTAGTGATGAAGTATCTTTCACTGATTTTATTAATCCAATGCCATTTATCATAGTAGATCCCCAAAAATCAATGCTAAAATTGGCCTAAGAGACCATAGTCCACAGTTCACAATTTGGCATCTACAGATATAGAAATGAAACAATTATTGAAATGGTCCTATTTACTAATAATTTACCATTCCATAAGTAAGAACCCATCTTTGAGGGTAGTGATGAGGATGAGTCTGATGATGAATAAACAATAATTATTTTAGGTGACTTATTGGCTAAAATTCAAAATAACTGTGAGCTAGCCACACAAGAAGAAAAATTAGACATCTCTTGTAATCAACAAGAAGAATAATTACAAGAGTTGGGATAGTTATATAAAGAGGATGCATGATATGCATCTAAGACATTCTTTCCATATGTTATTGTTCCTATGCTTAAAAATTTGATTCAAGACTATAAAAAACTCATTTGCAATAATGTAACACTCATCCCATCATTAGAAAGGAATGAAATGGATGAAAACAATGATGAAATAGGTTTTCCACCTGAAGAAGGTAAATTGAAAGAGTTAGAAATGGCATATCTCTCATCTCTAGACAACCTTACCTTTTATCCAATTGGCCTAGACATTTATGGTGAAATGATGAGAGTCCTTCCCCCTAAAGAGCACCATATGTACATTATCAATGATAGGTGAAAACAAGAATAAAATAAAGTTGTAATATTTATAGTTGAAGAGTTAGATTAAATAGAGTAGCCTAAGTAATATGATTATAGCAATCATGTGCTCCTCACAATGGTGTAGAAAACCAAGATAAAAAGGCATGATTATGAGCATGGCTTCCCTAACAATGAAAATTTGAGACCAATGGAAGTTAAAGCTAAAGATATCTTGATCTGACGTATCTCCCTACATACTTCTACCATAAATGACAAGTCCAAAATATCTTTGACTTGGCAAGAACAATTATGGAGCCTTTTGTATGATGAAGATGATAAGGAGGATGTTATCAAAGTATTCATTTCAATCAAATAGTATCCAAACATGGATTCATTGATCAATTGCCACAAAGAAATTATCTGTACTATGTTGAGTAGATAATTCATTTTGGTATGTGTTGATACTCGCCCCTACCTCGCACTGTAATTCAAAGTATGGGCAGAGTATTTCTCTAAACCTCTCCCAAGTGTGTGTTTCAAATTAACTATAAGTACACAACTAAATTGATTAATCATAATTTGATTAGGTTGCATGAAAAAACATAGATAGGGATCTTTGTCATAGTGTTCATGAACATAAGGGTTAGCATAGGTAAGTACTTGTCATCCCATTGGGAGGATCTTTATCGACCTTCTCAAAATCCTAAATGTGAATACATTCCATATTAGGTGTCTAACTAGTGAGGATGTCTCATTGATTGTCAATAGGAATTTATCCCATTCTCATTTCTAGGCATGAATTAGCCTGACAAGTTCTTATAAATACTTTCTCTTTCCCTTTCTTGCTTTGTTGTCATTTTTTTCCTACTTTGTTGTTGGATTTGGTTTATATTTCTTGATTTTTATCACTTTTCATTGTATGTTTGGCCTCCTTGGTGGTTTATTTTTGGCTCAACCCACCTATTTTCCTCTATAAGTTCCCCTGTTGGTCAGAATAATGAATAACTAAAGGTATGTATGTAGGTAGCTCAATTGATGTTTCTCATGCGTAAGTGATCTGAGTAGTTTATGGTCTTAGATTCTATTTTTGAATTGGTTTTGAAGGCATAACTATCATGTGTCTTATAAATTTTTTTGAGTTGGGTTAAGTTGGGTAAAACTATATGGTCAATGAAGATGTTTTATCGAATCCAAGAACAAAATTCACATCTAAATGGTATTTGGGTTTGCTTGTATGAACCTTCTATGGTGAAGATCTAGGGTGAAAAATCTATAGTTCTACCCTTTGAATTCAACCATGGTCCCCAACCCAAAATTGAGATGTTAAAAAAGAAAGAGAAAAGATAAATCAAGACAAGAAAAACTTGATTGTGGGTGATTTGGGAAACTCCACCATGGGCTTTTTGGCTTGGTTGGTAGTAGAGCAAGGCCTTGAGTGGGATCAGTGAAAACTCCATTGAGTCTATGGATGCCTATCTAGCAATAAAGCAATGTCCAAATAAGCAGTCTCAAGGTAAGATTCACTAACTTAATGATCAGATCTATAATAGATAATCTTTATAAGTTACAAAAAGTGGTAAAGTAATTCACTTGCATAGACCTAATCAATGAGAATGTATTATTTTGTCTTTTAACTACTCATGTATTCTCCTTTATCGAATCCATTCATGTTACATACATAGTCTTGTCTAGAGATTCTAGGTTTTAGACATGTTTACATCATTTTAAAATACCCAATAGTATTTTTAAACAAATTCATCATTTGTTATTGCTTGTACAACATTTCATAATTCTTACAAGAATCAAAGATCCTCTTTTTTTTGCCTTTTGTTCTGCTCCCACTTGCACTCATGGTTCATTAGTCTTAGCACCAAAAGTTTCCTTAGTGGACTATCTTAGTTTGTGTTCTAAACTAGCAATTGAAACCATCACCATTAAAAATACCACATCTATGTGATTCAACTTTCTAATTTACACTTATCATAAAAGTGGAGTTATGACCTCCCAATTTGCATTTGAAGCATAACTGTCTCATCTCTCTCAGCTCTATTAACCTACTCTAAGGGGTCATATAAATATTTGTTCCCTTCAAGATCCCAAAGCCTATCCCATTATGATGACCAAACCCAAATGGTACAGTTTCATAAATAACACTTGGCCCTAAAGTGGGGTTTTACTTCACTTCTACTCACATGACATTCTTGCCTATCAACTCTTTCAACTCCATACAATTGATTTAGGGGGTCACTTTGATTTACATGCCTATTGGACCTCTAGGACCCATCCCATCATCTTCATCTCACTCATGTGGACAATTTTCATGTTAATCTGAGTGAAAATGCATTTTCATGGCACTTATTCCACTTGCCTGGTCTCCAAAATAGGCATTCTCTGACTTACTCCATTCACTAAGTTTGTCCTATGGGTCATTTTGGTTTTCATTCCATTTCAGCCTCTTGTACCTACTCCATCAACTTACCTAGCTTCATTCAATCAAGTTTCATGTTTGTCACTTTCTCCTAAATGACTCGTAGATCCCCATTTTGTACTTGTTAAATCTTGCTTAACTAGATAAGAACTTGTAAAAGTCTTCAATTTGGTCTATGCAGTCCAAAATTAGTTTGCCCAATTATAATTAGGATTTTTAGAAATGAATTTGTTTAAATTTTAAATGATTTTTGGTCCCTAGACCTAATCAAGTTTTGAAAGCCCAAATATGTCTTGGGGAACATTTTTTTTGAAATCATTTGTTGGTCAAAATTTCTAGTCCTAGTTCGGTATTATTGTTCAACATTGCCATCATGATTTTTGGTGAACCTAGTCCTTTTTTAATCAAGGTGAAAGTCTCAAACTAATTAGGACTATCCATGCCCCATTTTCCTTTGATAATTAAGGATGAAACCTTAATTAGGTCGGGGCTTATCCTGGGCTTATGTTTCATTTGCGAGATTTGATCCCTCCAATCCTTGATGGGGCCTGATGGGGTTTTGACCCCTTGAAACTTTGATTATCTTATATTAGGGTATTATACCCTATAGCCTTAGTCCTTGATTTATAGGCTTTTTCCCCACTAAAACCCTATGAAACTTAAGCCATGGATCCCACTGTTCTAATCAAACATAAAATCCCTGATTATAACTAAATGTTATAAATTTCAAAAGGCACGCTAAAATATTAATGTTAACAAAAATATTTTGTTGATTAGGTCTATAGATGATGGAAATTACCCTCCTAGTGCTATTTAGGCCTCATAAGCCTGATTAACAATAGGATTTATTTTTTTTTCAAAAAATAATAGCTCAGATAGGTTTATCAAGGGGTTTTTTGAAAAAAATTGGTTTTTCTATCATAACTTTCACATCTAAAGTCTATTTTAAAAACCATTTATGTCATTGGTAATTTGGTTCTGACATGGACATAATAGTACCCTAAATTTTGCCTTATTTTGCATGTAGTAAAATCTATTCATGATATAGTGTGCTAGTTTATTGTTCATGCTTTTAATTCACCTTTTTAACTTATTTTTTGACCCTTTTTGCTATAGGAGAGAGAAAGTGGTAGGAATGAAAAGTGGAAGAGGAATTTTGGTAGGAAAAGAAGTTAATGGAAAAATAAAAAAGTATATGTATTGCCAAAGCTTACCCATTATCAGGGTTGGCTCTTTGTTTCTCCTTGGAGTAATTTTGGAACAACCACTTTACATTTAATTTTTTCTCTCCCTCTTGTTTTCTCCTAATATTATGTTGGAAAAATTTATCTAGGTTGATTTTAATCTATTCAGACATATTATGATACTCAATATTTATCAATTAATTGAAGTGGAGAAGTTATTTGCTTTAAATTTGTGTGTAAATGGTGATTGGGGGTTTCATTTTCTTCTTACTTCATTATTCCTCAGATTCTTGCATCGACCCCATTGAATGGTTGTGCACATGCTGGCCACATGAAGGTTTAGTTTTATGAATGATCATTAACAATATTAATGGATTTTGATTCATGATAACATGTTTTATTTTCTCTTTCCCTCCTCTTTTACTCTTTTTTAATCAACTGTCAGTCTAGGATTTTGTACACAATCTATTATTATTATTATTATTATTATTATTATTATTATTATTATTATTATTATTATTATAATATAGTGATTACAAGTCATTTCCATTATGCAAATACATTGTTGAAGGGTAATAATGGAATGAATGAATGGATATACAAATCAAATGCAAAAACACTAAACAAAACCCTACATAAACTGATTTGAATTAGGGAAAACTTGAATGAATGTTTATTTATTTTTAACACCTACATGAAACCCAAATCAAACAAAGTAATAAACACATTCATGTTTTACATTGTTCAAGTACCCAAAACCCACTGAAATGAAGTCTGAAGTATAAAGGTTTAACCAATAAAGACCCATTGAATATAATGGTCACAATGAGCCACTAAGTGAAGGCATTGCTAGACTAGGTAGATACAAACCTTGGGGAGATTCCTAGGAATATCCTTTTAAGAGAGGTGAGTCATGAGATGAGCCTAGAACTTTTCCACATGCCAAAACACATGTCAACAAATTTTTTAGAAGAATTTGGTCATATGGGTAATGCAACAAAAGAGTGGACTGAGAAAATATTGTAAATTTGATCTATAACCTTTAGTAAAAATACAATTATGTATTTTATTTTTTCTTAAAAATAATAATTTATGAAATTAATTTAACATTTAACTTGAATATAAATTCAAAACAACAATTTTTCAAGAGACATCAAGAAAACATCAACACACGTAATTAATTACAGAGTTTAGCACAATGTCCTACATCTCTAGGTCCTATATAAGGCTGACCTATTAAAAATGCTTGAAAATACTTATAAGACATTTTTGAAATGGAATTTCATCAACTAAAAAGTTAATCCTCAAGAAAAAATATTATAAGTCTCTTATTAGAATTTTCTTTGATTCCACCTCTAACTTCCTCTGCAAGTCTCCTTAGCCTTTTAGCAATACTTGCAATGGCTTTCGATTCTGAAAACTTTGCAACTTATTGACTATGCTTTGTTTTCTAAAAACTTATGTTTAGAAAATCATCCCCAAACACTTTATATAGTGCTTCCACCCACAATTTTTATGGTGGTGAGTATTTATCACTTTGCTAATAGAAAATAAAATGGCTCGTAGCCTTTGTTTTAGTTTTTATCTAACTTTATTAATCCCCATGTATTATATCCATATCCCCACATATATCTCTTTTATCCCATATTTGGGAAATATTAAGTTGGCTTAATGTTTTAATTACCATGAATTTATAGAGGATGATGAATATATGTAGGAATTGGCATATAATTTGGCCTTCATGGCCTTTGGCATGTAACAAGTTCATGGTACCATGCACTTTGACCTCTCCACATTTATCATGGTCTTTGTGGCATTTGGGGATCTGTTGGAGATTGTTGTGACTCAAAATTTATGGCGATGTGTTCTATCCATGGCATAGACTTATATTAATGTTTCAATTCCATGAAATTCATGGTAGATAATGTCAAGGTATTGGCATTAGCATATCATTCAATCTTTGATATGATCCATTGGCTTTGGATTGTGGCAGCTTGACTTGGCATTAATATGGAACCTTCAGTTGGCATGGAACATTCGATAAGTTGGTATGTCTCGAGCTTCCACTTGGTATGGTGAGTAGTTAATTAGTGGCAATCCATGTGGTGGATTAAGGACCCACCACATGGGCCACTCCCAATTTGACACTTATCAATGTCCAACTAGATGCTCCATAGCTCTATCAGTGGTCGGGTCTCCCTCCAAGACAAAAGTGAACTCCACCAGCTATGATCTCCATAATCAACCTTTTATGCCTATCAAAGACCAATTATGAAAGAACATACTTTTTTCCACCTCATGCCACATGCCACATGTCGCTACATCATTGGCCCATTTGGTGATTGCTTTTACCATGTCATAATTTTGCCTGTTGAATAGGAACTTCAAAAAGACAAATTTTTTTACCATGACTTCAGTTTTCTACAAATGAGATATCATCAAAAAGCTCTTAGAATGCTCTACATAGTGGTACTATTTTAGAATTTTTCTATAATGGTCAATTTTTTTAGTTTGACCAGCTTTGACCAAAACTTTGGTTGACTACACAAGGAGCATATGAGCTTCATTTTTTGCATTTTTCATACCATTATAAGGTCTTAATGGGCCTTATGTAATGGTGTAGGTTTTAGTCTGGTATGGGACCTTTTCCAAATTGACCTCTAGATCAATCCTCCCTATTAAGAAGGCTTTTTATCCTCAAAAAGCTAATACTAAACTTGGTACTCCATGTGAGGATCTTTTTATGGCTGTGGTTCTTGGAAACTAGCTTTGATTCTGATGATCCTTTGAATGCAAATCAGTTTTGAAGATACTTTGATAGGTCTTCATATTCTAAAACTATGAAAATGTTGCATGAGACCTAGTGTTATAAAAATCACCATTTTACAATTTCCCTCTTAGGTCTTACATGGAAACACAATTTACAAACATTGCCCTTTTTGGGTCTTTACAAACACTATAATTGTACATAAAAATTACAAGCATTGCCCATACTTAGGTCTTATACATTTATAAACAATGCCTATATTCAGGTCTTAAAAAAATGCATACATATTTTCACATACTAAAACATACAAATTAAAATATATAACCTATCTTTCAAGCTATTCATGATGCTTCTCATGATGGCATCTTCATGTTGCCCTGTAGTGTTCCTATCTAAAACATACATAAGTAAAATAACACTGAAGACACCATTCTTTTGTAATGGTTATTTTTGATGTGATCACACGAGATATTCTATCCTATCTTTTACAATGTTATACTGATTTTCCTTCTTAGAAAAAGTTACCTTTCTTAGAGACAAATATGGTTCTCCTATGATAGTGCCACTAAAATGGAGTGGAATGACATCTAACTCAACTTCATCTAAGAAGTTGGAGGTAATTACAGACTATAGTTTACATGTTTTACTTACATGTATGTTACTACCATCATTTATCTTATCCAATGAATATGGTTGGAGATGTGGCTTAGTTTTCAAATCTAGAGTTTCTACAACATTGTCAGATATCAGATTATTTTGATAGTGTTTATCAAAGATAACATCTATCTTAGAATGCTTAACTATTATTCTTTTAAAGAAGTTTTGTTTACCTTTCCAGGGTGACAAACACTAAATTTTTAGCTTCTTATTGACTATCATTTCCCTTATTGATGTTGTCTCTGGTTCTTGATTAATAAGACTTTATCTATTTCCTGATTAAAGTTGCAATTACAACCTTTATCTTAGGTTATTGATGAATTTTCCTATCTTCCTTAGACAACCTCATTTTGGTAGGTTTCTTAAGCATCTTTTTAAGACTTTCTTGGGAATAATTAAAAAATACATTTAAGTATTTCATTTTTACATACCTTGATGAGTCATTTGAAGATGTTTTATCCAATTTAGTTATTGAATTTTTGGAGAGTGCTTCTTCTAGCTCTTCAGGGTGTTCTAGCTTTCTGCTTAAGTAATCATTCAACTCAACTTCTTGGGAAATTTGTCTTTCACCTCCATGTCCTAATCCTACATAAAGTGGTATCTTTGCCACTTGGATAGGTTGGTCAATTCCTTAACCATTAATGCCAAGGCCTTTTCTTTTAAATCCCATTTTAGCTAATAGATTAAAGCCTATTCCCTATATGTGTTTTTTAAATTTATCAACACATAGGCTTGATAAATGTTTAGGGTTAGAATATTTAGTATCCCTAACATTTTCAATATAGTCAGAAGAGTTGATTTCATCATTTTCATCCTCAGATTGTACATCAAAAGATACATTAATAATCAAAGAAATATTTACTTTTGGTCTTACACCATCATTTTCATTAATAGGACTAATAGGAGTATATGAATTAGAGGAATCACTGCTATAACTAGAATATACCTTAATTTTTTGGCTTTTTTTGAATTGAACCTCATAGGTATGACTGGTCATCAGTTGGATTCATTCTCCTGATGCAATGTCTTTGGCATGTCAGGATGTGAGATAATAATGACCTAGAGTGATTTCCTCTTCTCTTAGAACTATTTCAAGAACTACATTATCAAATAATATCCCTCCAATGCTAAAATGTAGGATGCCATAATGGGTAACATATCCACATATTATGCCATCAGCCCCTACAAATGTCTTCATGTGAGGTAAGGGAAGAGATTTTACCCTCAGACATTGTGAAAGACCTTCAATAATATAACTTACACTAGAACTCTAGTTGAAATAGATCTGCATGAACTTCCCCTTAGCAATAACAATACAATTCTACCTTTGAGTTTCCTCAAAGCATAGCATAATAACTAGCACTTTGACTGGTAGCATCTATCACATTAGAGATTTTGGAGTTGTTTGATGACATACTACTAGTTAAGTTGATTGATGGCTACTAGACATTTTTGGTGCTTTGTCTCTCTCCTCATTCTACTTCTTGAACCATAACAGACCCTGATTGGGGTGCAGTATCCAACATTGCTCGACAATATGACCTCACTGGGCATAATGTCTACAAGTCTCTACATCTTCATGTATCTTTTTCTTCTATTGACATTCTTGTTGTATTTTTGCCCATAGCATATTAATGCTTTTGTTGGAGTTTTTCAATTTGTTACTCCTATCTTCGCTTTACCATTTATCGACATTGCTCTTAGGATTGCACATATTGCATTATTGTAATGAAGATGGTATTCAGTAATAACTAAATTTGTGCTAGAATTGGGGCTATTGTATTACAATAGCTAAATTTGGCTAAAAATAAAACCATAAATTCACCCATGAACTTAGCTTTTATACCAACCTAATTTGTAAACTTTAGCAAAAATACGCTTATGTATTTTATTTTTTCTTAACAATAATAATTTATGGAATTGATTTAACTTTTAACTTGAAAATAAATTCAAAACAACAATTTTTCAAGAGACATCAACAAATAATCAACACACGCAATTGATTATGAAGTTTAGCACAATGGCCTACATCTCCAAGTCCTATATAAGGCTGATCTATTAAAAATGATTGAAAATAATTATAAGACATTTTCAAAATAGAATTTCATAAATTACAAAGTTGATCCTTGGGCAAAAATATTGTAAGTCTCTTTTCAGACTTTATTCTGATTCTACCTCTAACTTCCTCTAGAAGTCTCCTTAGCCTCTTAACAATACTTGCTATGGCTTTCGATTCTGAAAACTTCATAACTTATCGATTATGCTTTGTTTTATGAAAACTTGTGTTTAGAAAATAATTCTTGAGTACTTTATATAGTAATTCCACCCATGATTTTCATGGTGGTGAGTATTTATCACTTTGTTAATAAAAATAAAATGGCCCTTAGCCTTTGTTTTAGTTTTTATCTAACTTTATTAATCCCCATGTATTATATCCATATCCCCATGGATATCTCTTTTATCCCATATTTGGGAAATATTGAGTTGGATTTATGTTTTAATTACCATGAATTTATATAGGATGATGCCTATACATAGTCATTGACATAGAATTTGGGCTTCATGGCCTTTGAGATGGCATGTGACAGGTTCATGGTACCATGCACTTTGACCCCTCCATGTTTATCATAGTCTTTGTGGCATTTAGGGATCCGTTGGAGATTGTTGTGAATCAAAATTTTTGGTGACGTGTTCCATCCATAGCATGGACTTGTATTAATGTTTCAATTACATGAAATTTGTGGTAGATAATGCCAAGGTATTAGCATTAGCATATCATTTAATCTTTGATGTGATCTGTTGTCTTTGGATTGTGGCAACTTGACTTGGCATTAGTATAGAACCTTCAGTTGGCATAGAACATTTGATAAGCTGGTATGTCTCAAGCCTCCACTTGGTATGGTGAGTAGTTAAGTGGTGGAAATCCATATGGTGGCTTGAGGACCCACCACATGGACCACTTCCAATTTGACACTTGTCAACATCCAACTAGATGCTTCATAGCTCTATCGGTGGCAGGGTCCCCCTCTGAGAGAAAAGTGGACTCCACTGGCTACGGTCTATGTAACCAAACTTTTATGGTTGTAAAAGAATAATTATGAAACCATATAGTTTTTTACACCTTGTGCCATGTTCCACATGTCACTGCATCATTGGCCCATCTGGTGATTGCTTTTACCATGTCATAATTTTGCCTATTGAGTAGGAACTTTAAAAAGCCATATTTTTTTACCATGGCCTCAATTTTTTGCAAACAAGATATCATCAAAAATATCTCAAAATGACCTACATAGTGGTACTATTTTAGAATTGTTCCATAATGGTCAATTTTTTCATTTTGACTAACTTTGACCTATTTTGACTAGAACTTTGACCGATTACACAAGGAGTATATGAGCTTCATTTTTTGCATTCCACATACCATTGGAGAGGTCTTAACAAGACCCACACAATGGTGTAGGTTTTGGTATGCTTCAAGACCTTTTATGAATTTACCATTGGATCAAACATGGTATCACTACTTTTTAGACAATGATAGCCATATGTTCTAAAATTCAATTAGAATACAATCAAGCAACTAAAACTAAAAAAAATATGAAGAGGTGTGTAAATGGAAAGAATTGATTCCTAAGTTGAAATATTTATCTTTTACCTTTCATGATGACCCAATTCAAGTAAATGTCATCCAAAAAGAGGAGATTATGGTCCTTACTAAAATTTTGGGGGTCATTAAATTTAGAGTTTGCATTGTTAAAGAAGGGTGTCAATAAATGTGAAGACTCTAAGTAAATGGGAGGAGATGAAATTATTGAGATGATAGGAGAAGTAAGAAAATTAAAATGCAATCTCACTAATGATAAAGGGAAATTAGGACCTAAGGAGGTTATTGTTGTTCAGTGCAAGAATAATATTGAAAAGATCATAACTCCAAATTATGCATTCAATTATGATTCAATTCAAATGTTAATCAAGTATCAAAATAATTTGGAGAAACTAAATGCAATGTTAAAGAGGTTACAAGGAAAAAATAAAAATATCATGGACATATATTGTGATGGATAAATAATTTATACATAATCAACTGGTCCAGATGAAGATAAAGTGTCAAAAATCATGCAAAAGTTTGATGAATATTAGAAGCTGCAGCCTGAGAAAGAAGAGGTCCAGATCATCATTGGTGAGGATGATAAAGAATGAATCTACATCAAATTTTTATCTTTCTCATAGATTTATTTTTCTTGAATAATTCTTGTAATTGTTATTACACCTTCTTGTAGTAGTTAATTCACACATTATAAAGTCATCAAATGTACTAAGTCTTTTTTGCAATTTTGAGTTGTGAAAATTTGATAATGGATTTTTTCAAGTTGTACAAAATTTCCATTTTACTTTTGAAAGTCATGTGAAAACACCAATGAATTTTTGTAATTTTTGCAAATTTATTAATGTCTTTTTTCAAAATTTAAGTTGTGCAAATCAGTTAAGTGTTTTTACATGCCCTTGAAAAGGAAAAAAGGTGGTTACACACTATAACCACCCATTTTAATCTATAAATATGAGTTGAGGGATCATTTGTAAAGTTTATTTATAGTTAGACTTTTAGTATAAATTTTTGAAAGAGGAGATTGTATTGACAACCCAACAAAGATCAATATAAGGAGATTTTACAAACTTTGTGTTCAATATTTCTTTATGGATTATGTATATGCTATCTAAGTGTATTTTGATCTTTTATTTCAAATTGTTATTACAGTTATTATAAACCAATAAAAACTTGAAAATTTCATTTTAGTGTTTCTTTTTAAATGTACATATGTTATTTTCATTTTGGTGAAACCTCAGTGGTGTTAAAAAGTAAAATTTCACATTTTTCAAGGAAATGCAAAGTTATTGTTATATTATGTTATTAGTCATATATAGTTATTTTAGTGAATGTTGTGTGTTATTATGAGCACCTATATGTCTATCATATCCATTAAATTATAGAGGTTAACTTTTAGGGAGATTACTCACTGCTTTGACATTTTCAATAAGTCTCTGAGTTTGGTTTATTAAAATTGTTATCTTCCACTATTCTAAGTATATTTCTTTCCTTTGTATCTTTATTTCATACTTTCCTTTCTATAGCTTTTTTTCATAATTTATAGTTAAAATTACTACCCTAATGAAACCCATTTTTGTTATAAATGTTTTCCCTTACCACATCCTTTTTTTAATAAAGGTAGCTCCACCTGCTAATAGGGGAGGAAATTTATCCCGTGATTATTGACAAGAAACATCCATTTGTCCTCTCAACAAATTTTCATGCCAATAATGCCATTATTCATGTAATTAATTAATGGTGTCATTACATTATGGGGAAGTAGACAGTTTTTCATTTGGATCACAAGCCACTTTAGTTCCTGTAGATGTAGAATAAGCTAAAAAATGCACAACACATGAAATGGATGAGTTACTTAAAATATTTCCATCTCATGATCAAGCATAATAAATGGAATGATAACAAGCCAACATATTACCTTAGCCAACTACCAATTCACACATTCATCATGATGCTAGACATGCATGGCCATAGCTTCACATATTAGCTATCCCTCTACTTTGTTGATCATGACTTCACAATAAATTATACCAACCTAGTGTAAGGTAAATAAGTTTAAGATTTATAATTGTCTGATCAACTTATCTACAAGCTTAGACATATCTATGTTCCTAGTGGTGTACTTTACCAATGACTAATCTAGGAGCCACACTATACCAATCCCCCAAGACACTTTAGCATGATAAAAGCTATAGCCATATTATAGTCACACTTCTAATAGCCACACATGCACATAGACATAGAACACCACATCAAGTCTTGCATTCCTTGTTGTATCACCAAGCCCATGAACATGAAGCTAGGGCTTTACACACCTCTATCAGTTCCATCTAGACCAAGGTAATATATTAACATGGATTTCATGACTGGGTTACCTATGATGAGATGCCAACATGATGTTGTGTAAGTTATAGTGGATAGGTTTTCCAAGATGGATATCAAGATTACTTGTAATAAAGACATTAATACAGTTGGTACTGGGCAAAAATTCTTCAAACATGTTTGTTTTAATTTTGGGATTCCAACTTCCATCATATTTGATCAAGATCCACATTTTTAAAGTCACTTTTGGTAAGCATTATGGGACCTGATGGATATGTAGCTAGATTAATCGATAAATTTTCATCTACAAAGAGATGGGAAACTAAAGTGGTTAATCACACACTTGTTTATATACTATGAATATACAATTATTCACATGTTTGAACTTGGGATGAAAATATCTTGTACATTTAATAGGCCTACAACAAATCCCTACATAGCTCTATAGGTCACAATCAATTATAGACATGTCTTAGGCTCTAAAATTTGACACCTTTAAACCTCTCCTACCATGCACTAGTTAAAACTAAATCATGTATGTAAGAATATGAAGTGGAAAATGCTAAGAAGTTTATATGAAAATCTAATCTATTCATCAACAAGTTTTATATATTCTCTCTCACATAAAATTAAAGTACAAGGAGCACCATGATTCCCATTGCACACCTTCATAAGGAGTGATTCAAAGGTACACACAAGAATAACAAGCCTTTTCATTATGGTCCTTACACCATTCTATATACAACTGGTAAGAATGCATTCATTCTTGATTTGTCTTTATACTTGGGCATACACCCTATCTTCAACATGGAACTCCTTAAGCCTTATACTCCATGAATTCCTGAGCCAACTGTGATATAACATCCTTATGATTTAGATCCTAAATATTTACACCCTATAAAGAAGTACCAGATCATCAAAGTGATAGACACATGCACCTTCCATGGCACACATCAACTTTTTTGAGTGGTCAAGGTTGGACAATATGTTGATCAAGTCAAATGATACACTTCTCAGTAACTTTGAGTGAAATTTCCTTATCTTTATACCAACACAATAAATACCATTACTATTAAAGAAAAGGAAAATGATCTAGGCACAATATAATAATCCCCTAAATTGTTTTTTATATGTAACTCGCACCTTTTGTGCACTCCTCTATATGAAGCTTACTTACACTCTTATGTATAATTCCTGCACTTGTTCATAGACTTTCACACTCAATTTTTATCTTTGTGTAACTCCTTGATACTTTCTCATAGACTCGCATGTCTACAATTTTCCTCACCTTAACACATATATGTGTTTTCTTACTTTGACTACATGGCTTATCAGGTGTCATTCTCTAGCTAGGAATATTTCCAGTTGGACCGTTAGTTTCTACCAATTAGGAATCTCAACTATCATCTACCATCAAATATGAATCAACTGTTAACCATATTACTTGTAATTTATAGTAGTTATAACTACTCTTTTATTATTCATGTGAATATGTAACACATGCATCCATCCTAGGTTTGATGTGATACACAATCTTAACATAGATAACATGTTCCACGTATCTATTTTGTAACATATAAATTGTAGCACATTTTACCACTATTGAATAGATGTTGTATTTATTTAAAGTAAGAATTTTGCTTCATTGAATGTGTTTTTATTATTCTATCTAACTACATCTTTGCACATTCACTTTGCATAATTAAAACTCAGTTATTACACCTACACACTTGGTCTTAGGCCTTGTGGCATGGATCATTTATTATATTATTGTATATAATAATTATATATAACATATTATATGAATCATATATGTTTATATATAGTATAATAATTATGTATATGTAAATATTATATTATATTATATATTATATATTATTATTATTAAAATATTTTAATAGATTAAACAAGTGACTAAAAATCTCGTATATTTACAATATTTTGCAAAATCCCTGATATGATCATGTATAAATTTGGAAGAGATCCTCATCAAAGGTGAAATACCATATACTATTATCTATAACCCATTTATTATGGATTACACAATTAACACTAAGTTTTAATTAATTCCCTTTCAATCAGAGATATAATCCTTGGTTATAAAGATAAAGGGGACAAAATTTTAAATGATTGACATAATGTGTTAAGACCAACCCGAAAGTTTGTTAAATCATCTGCCACACTATCAGCTTCATGATGAGAATAGGAGAGATTGAAAAGATCAAAATCATATTGGAGTGTAATACAATCTTCAATGATGTTTGATAAATTCTAGCTAAAGATTCTTCTTTTTCTCACCCCCTCTATAATTATCTTAGAATTCCACTTAATTTCAAGTATCTTCCATCCATTTAAACTAGTGATAATGATTCATATCATTGCTGCACTTCCTAAGGGCCTCACTATACCCTAAGATGGGCTCTCCTTTGGCATTTTTGAAAATACCCTAGTACCCACCCAACCTGGGTTGCCCTTAACAACTCCATCAAAGTGTAGCTTATAGTTTTCACATTATGTTTAAATTATTTTTGGGAAACGAGGGTCTTGTTACTAAGTAATAAAGGGTATGGAATAGAGGGGAAAAATACAATAAAATACAATAAAAGATAGGTATTTACCAATTTAACCAAATTAATTGCATGTATGAAAAAATAAACTTATCTAGAAAAATAGACTGGAATGAATGATTTAAGAATTAAAATCTATTGTACAAAAATAAGAAGCTATAAGGAACCTAGATCTAGATTTTTTTTTATGAAAGGGTAGGAACACTAGAATAGGACACCATGGGGTCTAGTGCTACAGTCCTCTTCTACCACTATTGTCCCTGAGACCTGATCTTTCTAGGTTTTATCTGCTACCTCTATGTGAGACTATATATTAAATTTTGGAGGATAAATGTTGATAGAGATCACTATAGGTCCATTTCAATATCAAAACCCTATGCCTATCTAGACACACAAAATACAAATACATCAAAATCATAAGGGGAAAAAACTAGGTTAGGGGAAGTATGATCACATGATCTAGAACCCCTGTTATCCTGATTGCTACCTACATTAACCCTTAAGCTAAGGTCTCAAATAAAATGTAGTTCTCCCTTAGGGAACATGCATAATCAATGCGTACTGTGGATGTAAGAATGAAATTTTGCCTAGGCCCTTCCTTGATCAAACATGCAAGTCTGTGTGTGATGCATAATGTTGAGCTCTACTATTGACTATTTTTTAATTATGTAATGTGCCAAAGTAGTAAGTGATATATATAAGATTGCCTTGTGTAGTATTTTATATAAGAGACTCTTTATTTTGGATTTGGGAGCTTTATTTACATTTGGCTGATATTGGAAAACTTAAAGAGGAAGATAAAAAAGGGGTTGGGACTCATTCAACAAGGAAAACTGACTATTGGAGCTAAAAATGCCTTTGGATAGGAGTGCTAAAAATGGACACCCTAGGGTCTAGCATTGTAGTCCAATCCTAAAACTCATGTCTTATAGGCTCAAAACCTAGGGGACTGGGATTAACATGAGAAATATGACCTAGCTGAGGTGGAATGACTGTTTAATAGGATTGAGATGTTGGGAATAATTAAAAATGTGACTCAAACATAAAATGAGACTAGGATGAGTAAAAAAAAGACATGGCTAATGTGAACAAGCTCATATTCTTCAGTCAAAGTATCTTATAAAAGGACTATGAAAAGAAATGATATGTGTGGTTTATTGACCAATTTATAGTGTATACATTTACCCCCTTTTATTTTTGTGATGCAATGAAATGACATACTAGATTAAAATAAAGAAAAGAAAATTCATACCTAAACCTACTTGTGTGGAGATGAATGTGATGCAAAGGGTCCAACTCACTTCCTAGATAGGAAAGTAGATGGAGAGCTAAATAGTGCTTAGAGAATGAAAGAATCCCTGAAATGGATGCCCCTTGTACCGAATATAAATGTGGAATCTATGTAACATGGAGAAAGAGGGAAATGCTTACCATCTGTGCTGAATTTGACTAAAAATGAGAAATACTGAAAGGCCTGAAACTAATGCCTATCCTCTATCTTATATAAACTCATGTAATCTAGAATGTGTGTATAGAATTTTTATGCTATGAAGAGAAAAATCTGTCATGCCCTCACTATGAATATATGAAATGGAACTAAGAAATGCTTGGAGTACCAAAACCAATATCTATCCTCTATCCTGCATAAACTCATGTAGTCTAGGTCTAGGCAATGCTATGGACCAACCACTATAGATAATCATATGGTCTATCCTGGTGAAAACTTGGGTATAGCTAGGTGTAATCTAAAAATTTGGTTAATGTGTGAGAAGGGAATGGTGTGTCTTACCATTCCATCTATATAATCTTGGATGATGAAGAACATGAACATCTATGCCATGCCCCCAAATCTAGTATGTGAGTGATGCGTATGTATAATTTGGTAATTTATATAACCACATGTGAAATGACATATCGTGCCATACCTCATGTGTAAAATTGGAGATCAAAATAGTATGCTCTACACTATGTCTATAATCTACTATCTGGTCCTATAACTATGTCATGCTATATGAAGCTGTATGTGTGAGATGTGTAGTATATACATGTCCCCAAATCTAGTATCTGAGTCTGAATCTATATTAAAGTCACTATGAATCCATATAATTTGAACCACTATATTTGACTAGTTTTTGTATCTATAAATTGAAGGTATGTCCCTCTTAATGTCTTGATTAATGTTAAGTAACCCATGTAATCTAAATAATTGTATATCTTGCCCAATCTGAGATGAATTTGGTAATCTAAATGCTATAGGTGTAAGAACCAACGTGTATCCACCTATGAGAGTGGATAGGCATGCTGAGTAAGTGTAGGAAAAGGAAATGATAGGAATGATGCCCCCCTTTTGGGGATAGGGATGAGATCTTGTGATAGAGGAGTTTGAGCCAAAAGTGATGACTAGTGGCATAATGATAGAAACAAGGTTGGTATAGTTTAAATTGATTGAGAATTTGTTTAACTGATTAGACTGAGTTATTTGAAATTTGAATGAGCTTTTATCATGCATCCTTGTATTTTTCTAGTGTACCTTTAGGTATACATTAGAAAGGTAGTGATAATGATGTATTACTATCATTTATAACATAGTCTAGTGTTTCACATCTACAAAAGTTGTTGGCCATGTTGTTGGCTTCATTTGTTATTGTGCATGGGAGTGGAGTGTTGATTACATATAGGATGCATAAGACTATTCATAGTGTTGAGATGTATGGTACTATGTTCTCATGGGTTAAGACTATGCTTACCCACTTATATAGGGATATTTATAAGTTTAAATAGGAGGCATTTAGTGGTGGTGTGAGTGTAGCTACTTTATTGCACCATTAGGCTTATGAGCACATTGCAGTTGTACATTTGATTGGGTTACCTAGGCTAGAGTGGGCACATCTATGGCCATTTGAGGAGCGGTGGATGAGTACATTGGCTATCTAGTTTCTTGGGATAGATTATTATAGATGAGTTTTAGATATATTGGTGGCTCATGATATCATATGGAGGCCCTATAGAGGATTTCCTAGGTGGGTTGAGGATGGAGTGCAGTTGCTATATATGAGGGATAGCTATTAGTTAAATGACTACTAGGTTGGAGTGTATGAGCACTTTCAGTATGAGTGCATGAATAGATAGTTTGGGGTACCATAAGATGTGCCCTCGATAACATGGGTATGGGTGAGGAGTGTATGGGCACTAGCAAGGGTAAGAGCTCATGCAAGGCCTACTGAGGTTGAGTTAGCACTATTACCTTTGGAGGTGTAGGATATGCCTATAGATATTCCTAATGTAGATGATGTTGGATGTATAGAGGAATATACCACATGGTGGGGTAGGCATTAGTGGGATCTATTATATCCTATTGATGGAGGGAATTCTCTTGAGTACGAGGATCCTACACTGATCTAGATGATGGGAGGTAAGAAATAATCATATTTTAATTGTGTACAAATTTATGCTTATTTATTTTGATTTGAAAGTGTATATCTAATGTAGTGTTGTTATTTATGTGCAGGTGGAGTGGGAGATGTGTACGATGAAGCACAAGCTGGGGTAAGAAGTGGAGATGATGGGTTCGAGGAAACCATCATTGAGTTAGCACTCTAAGAGATTACATGACATGTACTTGATGATGTTATAGAGGAGGGTTTGATAGAGAGAGTGATATTTATAGATGGTATTTATGATCATTTGTTTAATAAAGATGTTATAGTGATAGCTACATATGTTAGAGTAGTGGGAAAGAGAGATGAGTTGAGGGTTGAGCTACATAGGCATAGGATACCTCCACCTAATTATGGATCAATGAGTATGAGGATTATGGATGAGTACAAAGAGCGTTAGAGGTAGTATACAAAATTTCTCAAGGAGCATGATTAGTTACTAGAGCAAGAGAATTATCTTAAGAGGTATTCAGGAGCTTAAAGAGGTGTGGGGTCATCGAGTGCTATAGTAGTTTATGGGACTAGTACTGGTGGGGAGAGTGAGATTGAGAGTGAGGGCATGAAGCCCATTCATGATTGATTGTATCTTGATATGATGTATTTATTTTGAAAACTTAATTATATATATGAAGTGTTTTGATTTTGACTCATGGGTACCATGTTATAAGATTTGAAATATACTATTATACTTATTGCAAATGGTTGATTAAAGATAGTTGTTTTGACATTGATGTTTAGGTTGCATATGTTTTGGTAAAATGTTGTTTGGGATGTGATTTTGATTATTCATGAGATGTTGATAAGTGTGATGGTAGGTTTGATTTGTAATCATATGTGAGCAACAAATTTGTTAATTTTATAATTTAGAAATTTGTTTTGACAAAGTGAACTGGTTTAAGCTTGGTAAAATGGGATATTGGTAAGGTCTAGATTTGGATATTTTGGTTTGGATATGGATGGATATTCAAAATTAGGAATGTTAGTTGTTAGTAGGAGATGCAAGAGAGCATTTTATGCTTAATTCCTCAAAAGTGGCTCAAGAATATAAGGGCTGGCCCTTTGGCTCCATCATTACCCCATGAAGTGAATCTATGTAATCATGTGTGTGCTAATCAATGTTTGGACTATGTGTTTAAACCATCTGAGTAGGTGGTTAAAGAATACAAAGGCTGGTCCTTTGGCTCCATCCTTGCCTTGCTAAGTGAATCTATGAATTGATATCGATATGAATGTGTGTTGTATATCTATCTGAACCCTCATAGCCAACTAAACAAGTACCCATACTACTCATGATGTGTAGTAATATATGTTATATCTGATAATGTCTACTATGCACTAACTATAGCTATACATCAAGACTCTATAAAATGTAACCTCACTATATGTGTAACTAAAACTATGTGTTATGGAGAAGGCTCATTTATCTGTAATCATAACAAATTGCTACATGCAATAGTGCCTTATAGATTCTACTATGATGCATATGAATAAGTGATAGATTGAGATGGACCTAAAACCTATGATGGTGATTCATCTAGTCTTAATCATAGTGGGTTTTTATGTGAAATGGGTCCCTAAAAATCTAGCCATAGTGAACATCTATCTAGACTAATACTCTATGATGTGGGTTCATTTAATCTTAACCATAAAAGGTTGCTATGTGAGATAGGACCCTAAAAATTTGGCCATAGTGAATATCTCTTTGGAGTGGTACTCTTCTATAGTGCCTATGATTTTGCTAGATATGTCTATGGAACTACACTATGTACTCCTTGGACTACAATACTATATGTAGGTTAACTGCACTATGTACTCCTTAGACTACAATACTATATGTAGGTTGCTCTTGCTATACTAGTTTCCAAACCTTCTAAATATTTGGAAGAGGAGACCTCCTGTGAGGCCTATCCTAGAACCTGTACTAATCTCATGATGAGTGATCAATGATTCCTATGAAGCAATGTCCTTGGATGACTCATTCATCGAGGGATGAGGTCTAGGGTTCCATGATGGAAGAAATCTCAGTGCCCCCTATGTAAATGTTATAATGCCATTATCAACACATCTATTAATGTAAGCTCTAAGTCCATAATAATCATTATATTTATGTCCATTGATATGATGATAGTTATAAAAGGGTTGATGTGGATTTTTTTTTATGAAATGAGGATCTTATCGATGAGTATAAGATAATGTGATTAACCGCTTATCAAGTAGCACTTATAATATAACACATGGGCTATCCTGATTTGAATCAAATTGTCGTGGTGCTTTGTTGTTGTTATCTATAGTGCATACTATAGGTTGTGCTTTAGAGATTGTCTCTCTATTCTTAACTAGTCACATTTCTAGTTGTGGTCTCCTATCTTGTTTAGGACATGGTGGATGCTGTGTGCTAGGAGTTGTAGATATGGGTATTTCTATGAAATCTAGAGTAATCTAATCAATTGAATCTACCTCAATCAATCCCAATTTATTTTTTAAAGCTAGAACTATATAGTATAAATGCCTGAAAGAGGACTCTATCTGATATAGTAGATGCTCGAAGAGAGGTTGGCAAATCCCCTTAATAAAGATATGTTAAATCTCTAAATCTACTAGTTTGTAGATCAATCTTAACATGTGAGTCTTGAATCATAAAATATAATAACTAATTGGCTCTGATGTATCTTGATGTAATGTGGTAAGTTTCTCATATGTAACATGAGGTCCCATGTTTACTATGTAATATTTGAGAAATGCCTCCTCTAAGTCATCATATGTGTGAAAGGAACCAATGGGGAGTAGATGAAAGAACCAATTTGATGCTTCCTCCACTAATGTCTATTGAAACAACTTCAGTAGAATCAAAGGAATTGCATGAGATGGAAAATCCTTTCAAAAGGCCTAAAGGTGTATGAATGGATATCTAGTTCCATCAAAGTAAAGTAATGATGGCATCTAGAAATGCTTAGGCAATGAAGCTTTTACAAATGTCTTCAGAATAGGGTTACTTGTAAATTATTAACATCCATCCAATACTTATAAGCCTTGTTTTCCAAGGTAAGGAGATGTACTTGGTGTTGTAATTTAAAAATTTCATGCATCAAAGAAATAATCTCCTAGGATGGTATATTAACATCTTGAAGAGGTTCATTTAATCATTGAATTTGATCATTAATTTTAGCCATGAGAATGCTACATTTAGCAAGTGGATTATAAAGAGGGGGTGTGATCACTTGAACCTTGGGAGTACTGGTAACTTGTACCTTACTAGAGGGATGTGGGATACCATTCTCTTTAGGTGAAGAGTGAAAATTGGGTTCTAATGTAGTGATGGGTGGATTAAGAGATTCATTGGTATCTTTATGTTTTAGTGAATCACATTCTAATTGAGTAGAAGATGTGATGTTATCATTAACATGTGCATTATTTGAAATAGAATCATACATAGGAGTGGAAACAACATTTGGTAGTGCATTATGTTTGAGAGGAGTGAGAGAAAAGTTAGAAAGATGAGATGCATTTTCTTCTTCACTATGTGTATAATAATAATCATTATTCAATGCATTATCATAGATAAAATATTATTCATAGTCACTCTCATTTTCATATTCATTTTCATGTTCACTATCATAATCATTTGTATGTTCACTATCATATTTATTATCACTTCCATTTTCACTAGGGAGAGGTGTAAGTGAAGAATTCAATTCTTTTCTAATATGCAATAAATTATCATGTGAATGTGAATCTATGTTATCCATGGATGGAGTGTATGCATTATTTTCATTTGGAATATGAGAAGTAAGAGAAGAAGAGTTTTCATTTAGACATTCTTTTGATAAAGTAGAGTTAGGAACATGAGATTGATCTTTTTAACTATGCATTGACAATTTGATTCTATTGTGTTTATATTGTTGTATTTTAAACATAAAAGTAGCAAAAGAGAGAGATAGAGATTAGGTTCACATGGAAACAAATTATCACCAATAAGTGGTTCACTTGGAAGTGCATGACTAATTTGATCATTTGGTGTATTATGCATAGGAGAATTAGGTGAAAAGTACCTTTCCCATTTATCAAAATTATTTTCTTTAGAAGAGGGAATAAAAGAGATAGGTTTGAGAAAACAAGATGTATCTTATTTTTATTCACTATTATTTTCACATGTATCATCATATTACTCATTACAATAATAGTAATTATCTTCATTATAAATGAAATCATTTTCCACATTTTAAGCTAATGTTCAATTTTACAATTTTGTCCATTCATTATCATAATTATGAGAAAAAATTATAAATTGATCTATGGGATGAGAGGGAAGAAGTGCCTTAGTGGCCATTTTATTTATTTCACCAAAGAGAATATGTAAATGTACTATTAAGCAAATAAATGCAAAAATAACTACTAACATAGAGATTTTGAAAATATTTTTGACAATCTAAATAATTTGCAAAAATTTTAAAATAAATTTCTAAAAATTGCAAGGAAGTCTTGGGGTTTGAGGACCTAGTTTGGAAATCTAGGGTTTTGGGCTAGGTTTTAAGAGTTTTTGAAAACCATGGTAATAATTTAAATTCTAAAAATAATTTTGCAAGGGATAAATGCATAAAAATTTGTAAAAAAATTATAAATTTAATTTTTTCACAAAAGAACTACTAATATTGAGATTTTGAAAATATTTTTGACACTAAACAATTTGCAAAAATTCTAGAATATTTTTCTAAAAATTGTGAGGGAGGCTTAGGGTTTAAGGACCTAGTTTAAAAATCTAGGGTTTTTGGTTAGGACTTTAGAATTTTTGAAATTATTGAAATAATTTAAATTTTAAAACAATATTTGAATATAATTAATATACAAAAATTTACAAAAATCAAAAATTTGAAATTAAATTTGTGCACAAAATTTGAAGGAAAAACCCTAAGTGTACTTAGGGTTTTAGATTTATTCTATGTCAAGTTCACCAAATGTTTTAATTATTTTTGGGAAATTAGGGTCTAGTTCCTAAACAATAAAGGGTCTAGAATAGAGGGGAAAAATCCAATCAAACACAATAAAATATAGGTATTTACCAATTTAATCAAATTAATTGCATGTAGGAAGAAATAAATTTATCTAGAAAAATAGTCTGGAATAAATGATTCAGGGATTAAAATCTACTGCACAAGACTGGGAAGCTATCACAAACCTAGATCTAAATTTTGTTTTGTGAAAGGATAGGAGCACCAAAATAAGACACTCTGGGGTTTGATGCTATAGTGCTCTTCTACTAATATTTCCCCTGAGACCTAAGATTTATGGGTTTTGTCTATTACCTCTGTATGAGCCTATATATAAAATTTTGGGGGATGAATGTTGATAGATCTCATTTTAAGTCATTTTAAATATAAAAAACCTATGTCTATCTACACATATGAAATAAAAAATACATCAAAATTATAAGGGGGAAAAACTAGATTAGGGGAAGTATGATCACTTGATCTAGAACCTCTATTGTCCTAATCACTACCTACATTAACCCTCAAGCTAGGGTCTCAGATCAAATGTAGTTATCCCTTAGGGAACATGCATAATAAATGCACATGGTAGATGCAAGAATGAACTTTCATCTAGGCCCTTCCTTGATCAAGCATGGAAGTTTGTGTGTGATCTAGGATGCTAAGTTATACTATTGATTGATTTTTAATTATGTAATGTGCCAAAGTAGTAAGTGATAGATATAAAATTCCTTACATAGTAATTTATATATGAGACTCTTTATTTCAAAATTGGGAGCTTTATTCACATTTGGATAACATTAGAAAACTTAAAGATGAAGCTAAAAAAGGGGTTGAGACTCATTCAGTGAGGGAAACTAACCATTATAGTAAAAAATGCCTTTGGATAGGAGCACTAAAAATGGACACTCTAGGGTCCAGTGCTGTAGTCTAATCCCAAAACTCTTATCCTACAAGATCAAGACCTAGGGGATGGAATTAACATGAGCAATCTAACTTGGTTGAGGTGGAATGACTATTTGAAAAGCTTGGGATGACTGGGAATAAGCAAAAAGGTGACTCAAGCATGAAACAAGACCAGGATGAGTAAAACAAAAGACATGGCTAATGTAAACAAGCTCATATTCTTTAGTTAGAGTCTCCTCTAAAAATATTGTGAAAAGACATGATAAGTGTGGTTGCTTAACCAATTTAGGGTGTATACACCCTACAAGTAAATCCATCCATTGGTTCTCTCAGATTTGTTATTCATACCAACCCCCTTGTCAAGATTATTATTATTAAAAAAAAGTTATCATCAATGAAGATATGAGATGTCTTGGAGATCTACAAGTGGAAGATGAATAATTTTCCTTGATTGATGAACTTCAAAACCTCTTTCTTGCTAATTTTCAGCCTTGGTTACCTTTACTACCTGAGTATTTTGAATGTCATTCCTTTTTAATATTCCTGGGTAGCCTTGTTATCTTGAATTTATTTTGGTGGGTTCTTTTTTTTTCTTTTTTTTCTTTATTTCTTGTTTTGGTCTATTGGCCTATCTTTCCTTGGTCCATGCACCATTATCCTTGTAAAAACTTATTTCTCATGCATTCATTGTAAGTGTGTATGGAGGTGCTTGAAAGTGATGTCACTATGTGTGTTAGTGTTTTTTTCAAGGATGGAAACTTTATTGAACCCTTGGGTGCCCCAGTAGATAACAAATATTAATCATTGGAGAACCGTGCATATGACATGGGTCAAAAATAGGAGGAAAAACTAGATTCATGCAAGAAATTATTTAGCAAAGTTATATATAGGAGGAAGCACCGAATCCTTTTTATGGATCCCTTTTTATCCTCTATAGTAGAGAACTAGGTAGTTGTGACCTTAGTGAACAATGCTCAATAGAGATCGGTAAGCATCTTTGGCTAGGAAAGAACCTTTATTTGTGTCTTAATGAGTTAATGGCTCTAGATTTGAAGTTAAAATAAACACAACTCAATAATGTTTTGATTTATTTGTGTGCCTAAACAAATATATGTTACCCTCAAGGATTTGTTTTGATAATTGGATTAATTTTGTGTGGGGGAAAAATGGGTATCTATGTTATATTTTATAGAATGTTTAAGCAAGGGGTTTTTATGGTTATTTTTAAAAACTCAAATATGAAAATAAGATTCATTAGTAAACCCATTTGGAATGTTACCTAGTTGATGTTTAAAGCCATCCCATAGAACCCCTCAGTTGACTGTGATGGTTTATCATTTCAAATGGCTCCATGGTGGGTTGATAATGAAAATGTTCCTATTTGAATTTGGAATTTTTTGCCTCAAACCCTCAATCCCTTACGAGAGGTCTTAGTAATAGAGGAAATTAGGAGATCACTAGCACATATGAATGCTATTTCTTAATCTACCTAAATCCCATGGATGTTTTTCCTAATTTTTTTTGTATTTTATCTTAAAGGATCTACTTTTTTGTGCTCTATTGAGGGCTTGGTTGGCCTTAATGCTTGTTTTTTTTGGTAAAAATAATGGTCATCTCAATAAAAATTGAATATTGATTAATAAAGATGTGAATGTTAATAAAAATAAATTGCAAATAGACCCTCTTCTCCCTGAAGTAGCTTCTCTCAAAAATCATAGTCTTGATTCTATAGATAATTGTAACATCCCCACTAGGATCTACCTAGAAATGCATGATTTTTTTAATTAAACACATATACCAAAATATATTACATTCCAAGAATATAAATAATATCATTTAAAGTATACATGTATGATAATAGCAACAATATAAGTCATGGATCTCTAACATCATGAGAGTATGTCAAAATACAAATATAGAAGGTAATTATACTAACTCAGCCATGACTGATACAACTATATAGTCACCACTGTCAATGTTTAATAACTAATAATTATAAATATTCATGATTATTTTCAATAATAAGTACAATATAATATAATGTACATATAAGATACATAGCTTCCTTGGAGCATAGTTCTCAAACTTCAAGTATCTGTGGAAATCTCAAGTGTCATCTCGATAAGTAGTACTGCTGTGGAGAGGGAGAGCATCATCTGAGAACTTTCACACACAAACCATAGACCAATGATCCCCCACAATAATCCCATTAGGAAATGGCCCTCCCTTCATAGATGAGTAGATAGTGATGGCATGGGAATCCAGAGAGACAAGCAAGTACCTATGTGTGGTATGATTTCTAACTAAACTAAATATGCAATGTATATATATCACACATACATGTAAACCATACTCATTAAATGATAATTTCTCACTAAAAATACTTTGGCTAAATCTTTATGATTAATAATATAAAAGCTATCTATAGATCAATCAAATTCATACACAACACTTGATCAGACTACCTTCATCTGGCATTGTAATGCTAATAATCTAGTGAAGTCCATCTCACTCCTTACTTCGCATTATCAACATAGATTGTTAAAATACAATTCAAACACAAGATTCACATAATTTACATCCTACTAGCAAATACATCACATGGCATATTAAATACAAGAGTAACCACAACATACATTTAATCCATCAAATATATTCATGAATATTACATTATATTCTATCCCATATTATAAATAATGACTACAATTATACAATCCAGGTAAATACACAATTAAATACAAAGTTAAATAATACAATTTATTTCCAGTTAACTACACCCTATGGTAACCCATATTATCACAATCTAGTATTTTAAGCATAATTACTAGATTTTGCTATCAGGCTAGTAAAGTAGTCATATATATGGAAACATACATTCAAATTTTAATAGCTAGAACAATAAATTTTATTTTCCACAACCATAGAGTAAATTTTAAGCTAGAATTTATTATCTTATCATAATATACCTAAGGAATGAAACTCTAGAAATACACCCTTATGCATATATGTACACTATCCATTTTATAGACACCTATGAATATCAATATTCTCGAAGGAGATTTTTGTGAAATTATTCAACCATTATTTTTTCACATTAGGCATCTTGTAACTTATTTTTATGTTAATTTTATACCTACACATTTTAATTTATTGATTTTGCATGACCAGTTGTCTGAATATAGTCCTATATATATAATATTCAAATAGATTTTTTTTGTGTCTAATGTTATACTAAATACTAAGCTTTTAAAGACACAAATGTAATTTGATCATATGTATATTTTTTAAAGAAAGATATATTCTCCTTGAAGTATGCCTAAAAAAATATAAGGAATTTAACAATATATATCTACACTATACTCCTTAATTATTGGTGATGTCGTAGTACCATACATAGTGTAATAGAAATTAAGTATCAATTTGCATACTTTACAATCTTAATTAAAGTTATTAGTAGGAGTTATAGTATACGATGATGCCCATCTTAAAAGCGTTGATTTCTAGTTACATACTAATTTAATATCCACTCTATACACAATTTGCAACTAATCAATATACTTTAATTGGCTATGTAATACCTAAATAGATTTCATTAAACTAGTATGGTCTTTTCACATGATAGCTCCAATAGAAAGGCAATTCCTTTGGGCTCAATTTACTATATACATCTTTAAAAAAAATATGGCATGTTTAAACCAGGATAAAAGTGACACATGTTTACCTAAATATAGTAATTGTTTATACCTTTGACAATAAGAGCTATGGTATAAACAATGAACTGGTTTAAAATGAAATAAGTAGATACAGATGAAAGGTAGTGGAAATTATAAGCAACGAATACATGAATACTTAGATAAAGAGATATGGTATGCTAGATCTAACTGGGTATAGTCCATCTTTTTGGCAATTTTAAAGAGCTATAGTCAATAATTGGTTCACTCATTTTCAATATATACTTATGTTTATACCTTCATTGTTTATACCATGGACATTGCTGATATAAACCAATGAACATTCACTATTTATACCTTCATTGTTTTAACATTGATTTACATAAATACATTACTATTTATATTATTTTCTACTAACATTTTAAAACATTACTATAAAGGATTTATATATGCTTCAAGAGACTCAGCTAGTTGGGTAAAGAGTATAAGCTGATTCCATACAGGGAACCAATGACTTCAATGAGTATAGATTCAACCTAGAGCTAGATGTCTTCAATGAACTAGAAATCTAGTACTGTAGGAAGAGATTAACCAATGTCTAAATGCAATGATATCAATATAAAAAGTTCAATAACATGAAGACACAAGTAACATCATTCTCTTAGAAGTCAATGCCAGGCTTAAAACAACAAAATTTAATATAAAAAATGATTTGTTACAATACATATTGGATAATATATAATATTAGATCGATGCCTTTAACAAATTAAATTTTGAATAATAACATATTATAATATGATTGTACAAACAAATGGAATATATCTTGTTTAATATATATTCCTATTTCCATTTTTTTCCATAATCTAGTTTGAATCTGTTGATGACTTTTACTATATTTTTTGTATGAGCTATGAGTTTAAGCAGTTTATGAGAACAAAACAATAGTGAGAAAGTCATGGGATTGATATGTTGAAAAAACATGCCTTTTAATATTATACTAATTCCTGCATACTAAATAGTAAATACTAATTACACGTTGGTGTCAAATATTGCATATATACTAATTTATATTATAAGTATTTAGCAAAAGTCAACTATTTATAAAAACCATATATACCATTATAGGTATTATGGATATTTGGTAAAAGTATATATACATGTATTTATTATTGCATGTATACTAATTTTATGTTGGCAAAACAAGCAAAGTTTTGGTAATTAAATATTATAGTTTCCTACATGCTGATTATAGTGATCTAAAAGGGCATACAATATCACAAAAGGTTTTATATAAACTACAGTATTTGTTTTGTTTTCCTATTGTCTAGGTTGATGCATCTACTAGACTAAACAAGATGCAGGTTTATAGCTGGGCCTCACATGTTTTAAAATCTAAAAAATATATTTATGAAATATATAAATCTCAGCTATTCTCTTTGATTTATAAAGTTTTTATCAAGTAGACATCCCTCTTCTAAATCCTTTTACTTTCCTATCTACATAATTTTTAGAATTGAATTACATTACTTATTATATTCACTTGCTGACATTTTTGATGCTTTTCTTCCAATACCGCACCCTTAATTCCTTTTATTTTCTGGTTACACTACACCCTTCCCAACTCTCTAAAATTCATATCATGATCTCCCTTTTGAAAAATCCATTGATTAATAGGAGTAGCATAGCTTTTAGGGAGCTTAAGATTTTTTTTTCTTTTTCTAATTTTAAAACCTTTAATTCTTTTTTAAATTTTCTAAATTTTAATTATTTATTTTCTTTAATTTCTTTTTCTTTTTCAAGATAATTCCCATTTTAATATATCTTAATATGAAATGTTAAAATTACACAATTTTATTAAATTAAATTAACATCTAAATATATTAAATCAATTTAAATGGAAAATTTTGAAATATACAAATAACCCATATTTAAATTTACCTTTGCCAAAATTTTTCCTAACATCATTAATGACAAAATGTGTCACATACACAAAATAATCCATTACTACATTTACCTATATTGGAAATTCACAAAAAATAATATCCTAAGCAATAAATAAATACATGATAATTAATTATTTTTAATGCATTTCTATCATGTACTAACTACTGTGTGTGTGCAAGGTTTTGCCAACTATATGTAGACCTTCAACATCTCCATATACATCACCCTCTCTGATGATGCTCTCCCTTCATATTGTTCAAGGGATGAATTCTTTTGTGTCCACTTCACAACAAGTAGGTAATTACATCATATCACATGATAAACATAAAGTAATAATATAACTGAAACAATACATTAAAATGCTTAAAATGTAAACATATACATTAACCAACTCACAATAAGCAAGCATGTATCATCATGTATCTAAGCAACATTCTACTATCTCATAATGGCATTAATCTTAAGCTTAGTAAAAAATATAAACCAATATCATATGTCTCCAATATAAATTTCCATGAATAGTCAAATAGTTTTCTTAGTGAAGAATTGGGATGCAACATCCTTCCCCCTAAAGCTAGTTATTATCTTTGATGAATCTTATTCAAGCACCTGCTCTAAAATAAAAATATTATTCAACTAAAATAATATAATATAATTATATCTAATCAAACAAATAAGTGTGGAAATTTCTTGAATAACTCATCATAGTCCTCCCATATAACACTATCCTCAGAGTATTAGTCTCATTGGACCTTATATTATAACATATCTCTTCATTCCTATGTGTTAATTACCTTGATTGGTTCCACTGTGACCACCCCGGGATCTAAAACCTACAAAGCATTCCAATCCAACACATATGTAGGATCAACTATATATTTCTTAAGATATGAAACATGGAAGACATCATGTAGAAGAACTAGGGATGATGGAAACACAAGCCTATACACAACATGATTAACCACTTATAACACTTCAAAGGGTCCCACATGTATCTATGATAATTTTGTAGACTTCCCAAATTTAATTAAGCTCTTCTATGGTTTTACCTATAAAAACAATTTATCACCAACTACAAAGTACCTTTGTATCCTCTTCAGATATACATAAATCTTCAGTATATCATTGACCTCAACCAATCTCTACCTAATTAGTCTATCTTGCTCTTCCATATCTAAGAGCATCTCAAGTCTGAAGACTACCCTATCCTATAACCTATCCCAACTAATGGGTGTCATACACCTTCTCCCATAAAGTGCCTCAAATGGTACCATCTTCAATGCTAATTGGTATGAATTTTTATAAGCAAACTTAACCAATAGAATATAATCTTCTCACTTATACTATTGGTCCATAAAATACATTTAGAGAAGATCCTCAAGCACCTGATTAACTCTCTCAATCTATCCATTAGTCTCTAGGTGGTAAGCTATACTAAAATTAATTTACATACCTAAAGCTAAATTTAGAGTCATCCAAAACTTCAAATTCATATTTGGATCATGATCCAAAATGATCTTCTTTGAAAAACCATGCAATCTATACACTTCCTTTATGAATATCTTTGCAAGGGTAGGTGCATCATCCATCAAATTGCCTAGTATGAAGTGAGCCACCTTGGTTAGTTTGCCAACAACTACCAAGATCATATCATGCTTATTATGTAACATCGATAACCCTTGGATAAAGTCCATGCTGATCACCTACCATTTCCATTCTAAGATATCATGTGGATATAATAATCTAGTTAGATGAACATGCTCAACTTTCACTCGTTGACACTCTAAACAATATGACACATAATCAGCTACATCTTTCTTGATTCCTTTCTAGAAATATAGTGGTCTAAGCTCTACTATGAGATTGGTTACACCTAGATGTCCCTAATAAGAGGCATTTTGACAATTATTTTAGCACTATGCTTTATAGATTCTCATGATCTAGAACATACATCTTCTATTGTAATGCAATAGACCATTACTCTCCAAATTGAATCCTTTGTACTAAAGATTTTGAGCATTTTTTAACAATGCTTTTCTAACTTGATCATAAAATTCATCTCTTGGAGAGAAATCTATCACATGATCCCTAAAGGTACTTTTGGTAGTAGCTAGAACTGCTATGTACCTTCAATGATTCAGGGCATCAACTACTCTATTCTTTTTGCCTTTGATATAACTGATATCAAAATTGTAGTCAGAAAAAAACTCAATCTGACATCTTTGATAAACATTCAAATTAGGTTGGGAGAAAATATAACTGATTCCTAAGTTATTTGTCTTGAGTTTAAAAGGTTTTCCTAATAGGTAATGTCACCATACCTATAAAATATGAACAATCACTACAAACTCCAAATCATGAGGGGAATAATTCACATCATATGGATTTAACTTTTGTGACTCATAAGCCACCACTACACCATATTCTATAAGGACTCCACCTAGTCCATCCCCTAATGCATCTGTAACCACTAAAAACTGACCATTGGCATCCAAAACTCTCAACACTAGTGCTAATGTAAGCCTTCTCTTCAACTCATGGAAAGCTATTTAACATTTCTCTATCCAAAAAAATATGTGGTTCTTCCATTGTAATGAAGTAATTAGATTATCTATCTTGGAAAATTTCAAAATGAACTTCCTATAGTAGCCTGCTAACCCCATGAAACTTCTAACCTCATGCACATTCTTTGGTGCTGGCTATTCCATAATGTGTCTAATATTTTTTGGATCTACAAAGATACCATCTATAGAGATAATGTGTCCTAAATACTGAACTCTTTCTTGAAAAAATGCACACTTGGAAAACTTGACATACAACTTATGCTTCTGTAACCATTATAGAAAAAGTTCTAAATGCTAAAGGTGCTCCTCTTCATTCTTTGAATAGATAAGAATGTCATCTAAAAAAACTAGTATCTATCAAAATGGAAATTGTATTTATCAAAATGGAAATTGAATCTAAAATGGAAATTGTATGATTAAACAAACTACCTTATAGCTCAATATGTAATGCCTAATATTTGGCCTACCAGTTGCCGACTATTGCATGAATTTACTACTAGAAACCACCCTACTGAGGATTAGGTCCTTTGCCCTTTCACTTGTCCTATAGACAATCATGAGCATAATGATCCTCTATAAATAAAACATCCTCTTGGTGGTCTTTTCATGATATTCTATAAGTTTCCCTTGAAAATGTCCTTGGATTCATTTCCCTATTTCTTATTTCTTGATCCATTGTTAAACTTGGCATTTTAGTTTTAAACTATTTCTTGGAGTCTCCACTCTTCTATTTCCAATTCTTCTTCTTAAAGGTTTAATTGGAATTTACAAACCTTTTCTTGAACTTATCTTGGCTTGTAAAAAATGCTTCAGCTTATATTCTTTTTTGACCACCTTTTCGAAGACTTGGTTCATGGTGGAAGGTCTATGAACATCTACCTCTCCACCAATTTGGGGCCTCAAACCCATGATAAAATCCTTGATCCTAAATGATTCATCTCCTTGATATTGTGGTACATACTTTCGTAGTTTAGTGAATTTATCCTAGTACCCATTCACTTACATATCACCCTACTTTAAATTTTGAAAATCTATGAGCTTTTGATCAAAATATAGCTGTGGGAGCCACCATGATCTAAATAAAGCCATAAACTAATACCAATTAGTGGTGGTTAAATTTAGATTCATTTCTAACCTTTTGTTATCCCACCATGTAGCTACCTCACCAGCTAACTAGTATGTTCCCCATACTACCTTGGTGACCTCATAATAGTTTTGAATTTTGAAATACTTCTCCATATCTATTAGCCATGCCTTAGCTCCGTCACCTAGAATAGTCCCATCAAACTTGGGTGGCTTCACTTTCTTCATGTCCTGATCTAACTCCAAAACAATCTATGTTCTAGAGTCTTAAGGATTTTCTTGCTTAGTCAGATGCTCTTCAAGTTCATCTTGCTATTCCTCTTCCTCTTGGACATGAATCACCTACTCCAAAGCTATAATCTAATCATTGGTCTCATTTATAACTACAATAATATGGTCCATCTTTGCTGACTACTTAGTGGAAAATAGGCTAGGATCAAATGAAGGGTTCCTACCATTAGCATTTGAAGGACCCTCTCTAAAAACTCTCACTTTCACCATCCTTCTTTCTATCAACATAAGTATATGAAAACATCAGTGGACTCATTATGTCCTAGAGTTTAAGCCGTAGCTTTAATACCACATGTAACATCCCCACTAGGATCTACATAGAAATTCATGATTTTTAAATTAATCACATAAACTAAAATAGATTACATCCCAAGAATATATCTGATATCATTTAAAGTACACATGCAGGATAATAGCAACAATATAAATCATGGATCTCTAACATCATGAGAGTATGTCAACATAGAAATATAGAAGGTAATTATAATAACTTAGCCTTAGATGATACAACTATACAGTCACCACTATCAATGTGCAATAACTAATAATTACAAATCTTCATAATGATTTTCAATAATAAGTATAATATAATATAATGTATTAATAATATACTTGGCTTCCCTAGAGCATAGTTGCCAAACTTTAAGTATCTATGGCAATCTCAAGTGTCATCTCATAAGTAATAATACTGTGAGGGGGAGAGAATCATGCAAGTGATTTTACATACCAACCACAAACCAATGATTCCCCATACTAATTCTATCAGGAAATGGACCTCCCTTTATGAATGAGTAGATAATGAGGACATGAGAATCTAGAGAGACAAGTAATTACCCATGTGCTGTATGATTTATAACTAAACTAAACATGCAATGTATCATAGAAACTCAATCTATTGTAAGATATCACACATATATGTACACCATACTCATGAATTGATTATGTCTCACTAAACATACTTTGGCCAAAGTTTTATGATTATTAATATAAAAGTGATCTATAGATTAATCAAATTCATACACACTAGTTGATCAGATTGCCTTCATCTAGCATTGTAATGCTAGTAAGCCAGTGAAGTCCATATCACTCCTTACTATACATTAGCAATGTAGATTGGTCAAATATAATATAACCACAATATTTACACAACTTACATCTTACTAGAATATACATCACATGGCATGCTAAATAGAAGAGTAACCATAACATACATTTAATCCATCAAATATATGCATGAATCTTACATTATATTCTATCCCATACTAGAAATAATGACTAAAATTATACCACCTAGGTAAATACACAATTAACTATAAAGTTCAACAATATAATTTGTTTCTAGTTAACTACACCCTATGACAACCCATATTACCACACTCTAGTATTTTAAAAATAATTACTAGATTCTGCCACCAAGATAGTAAAGTAGTCATAATACATGGAAACATACATTCAAATTTTAATAGCTAGAACAATAAATTCCATTTTTTTCAACCATAAATTAAATTCTAAACTAGAATTTTTTATCTTATCATAATCCACATGAGGAATGAAACTATAGAAATATATCCTTATGCATACATGTACACTATCCATTGTATAGACACCTACGAATATCAATATTCTCGAAGGAGATTTTTTTGAAATTGTTCAAACATTATGTTTTTGCATTAGGCATCTTGTAACTTATTATTATGTTACTTTTATACTTTCACATTTTAATTTACTGGTTTTACATGACCAATTGTCTAAACATAGTCCTGTATATCCATTAATATAATCTTCAAATAGCTTTTCCTATGTCTAACATTATACTAAATACTAATCTTTTAAAGACATAAATGTAATTTGATCATATGCATATTGTTTTAAATAAAGACATATTCTCCTTGAAGTATGCCTAAGAAACATATAAGGAATTTAACAATATATATCTACACTATACTCCTCAATTATTGGTGATGCCATAGTGCCATGCATAGTGTAATAGAAATTAAGTAGCAATTTGCATACTTTACAGGCTTAATAAAAGTTATTAGCAAGAGTTATAGTATACAATGATGCCCATCTTCAAAGAATTGATTTCTGGTTACATACTAATTTAATATCCACTCTATACATAATGTCCAATGGATCAATATACCTTAATTGGCTACATAATACCTAAATAAATTTCATTAAACTAGCATAGTCCTTTCACATGATAGCTCCAACAAAAAGGTTACACTTTTGGGTTTAATTTATTATATACATCTTGAAAAAAATATGGTAGGTTTAAACCAAGATAATACTGATGCATGTTTAACTAAATAAATTCACTATTTATACCTTTGATAATAAGAGCTATGGTATAAACAATGAACTGGTTTAAAATGAGATAAGTAGTTATAGATGCGACCTAGAACTAGATGCCTTGAATGAACTAGAAATCTAGTATTGCAAGAAGATATTAACCAATGTCTGAGTGTAGTGATAACAGTATTCAAAGTTCAATAACATGAAGACACAAGTAATGCCATTCTCTTAGAAGTCAACACTAGGCTTAAAATAATGAACTTTAACATAAATAATGATTTGTTATAATACATATTGGCTAACATATAATATTAGATCGATGCCTTTAACAAATTAAATTTTGAATAATAACATATTGTAATATAATTGTACAAAAATTGGAATATAGCCTATTCAATATATATATATTCCTATATTTCCATTTTTTTTTCATAACCCATTTTGAAACCGTTGATGACTTTTACTATAATTTTTGTATGAGTTGTGAGCTTAAGCAGTGTCTGAGCACAAAATAGCAATGAGAAAGTCATGGGGTCAATATGCTGTTAAAACATGCCTTTTTGATAGTATACAAATTTTTGCATACTAAATAGTAAATACTAATTACACATTGGTGTTTAATATTGAATATATACCAATTTATATTGTAAGTGTTTAGTATAATTCAACTATTTAGCAAAAATGTATATACCATTACAGGTACTATGGAAATTTGGTAAAAGCATATATATAGGGTTTTAGTAGTGCGCATATACTAATTTTATGCTAGAAAAACAAGAAAAGTTTTGGTAATTACATACTAAAGTTTCCTACATGTTGATTATAATGATCTAAAAGGGCATGAAATGTCTCAAAAGGTTTTCTAGAAACTACAGTCTTTGTTTTATTTTCTGGTTGTCCAGGTCAACACTTCTACAAGACTAAATGTGATGTAAGTTTATAGCTAGGCCTCACATGTTTAAAATCTGAAAAATATATTTATGACATATATAAATCTTAGCTATTCTCTTTGATTTATATAGTTTTTATCAAGTAGACAACCATTTTCTAAATCCTTTTACTTTCCTATTTGTGTAATTTCTAGAAGTGAATTACAATACTTGTTAAATTTGATTGCTGAAATTTTTGATGCTTTTCTTCTAATACCATGCCCTTGCTTCCTTCTTTTCTTTTCTGATTACACTATGCCCTTCCTAACTCTCCAAAATTCATATCATGATCTCCCTTTTGAAAAATTCCCTGATTAATAGGAGTAGTGAAGGTTTTAGGGAGCTTAATATTTTTTATTGTTTTTGCTAATTTTAATACCTTTAATTATTTTTTAGATTTTTTAAGTTTTAATTATTTATTTTCTTTAATTTATTTTTCTTTTTCAAAACAATTCCCATTTTAATATATCTTAATATAGAATGTTAAAATTCCATACTTCTATTAAATTAAATTAGCATCTAAATATATTAAAGCAATTTAAATGGCAAATTTCAAAATATACAAATAACCCATATTTAAATTTACCTTTGCCAAAATTGTTCCTAACATCATTAATGATAAGACATGCCACATACATAAAAGAATCCATTATGACATTTACCTATACTGGAAATTCATAGAAAACAATATCCCAAGCAAGAAATAAACACATGATGATCAATTATTTTTAATGTATTTTTACCATGTACTAACTACTATGTGTGTGTGCAAGGTTTCACTAGCTCTCTATAGACCTTCAACATTTCCATCTACATCACCCTCTTCGATGATGATCTTCCTCTCGCATGCTCAAGAGATGAATTTTCCTACATCCACCTCAAAACATGCAAGTAATTAGATCATATCACATGATAAACATAAAACAATAATATAATTGAAATAATACATTAACATGCTTAAAATGTAAACATATACATTAACCAACTCACAATAAGCAATCATGTATCATCATGTATATAAGCAAAATTATACCATCCCATTAATAACATTAATCTTAAGCTTACTCAGAAATATAAACCAATATCAAATGTATCCGCTATAAATGTCCATGAATAGTCAAATAGTTTGCTTAGCGAGGAATCAAGATGCAACAATAATTTTGTTATGAAGGATAATCCTTGTTTTAATTTCAACCTTGATAAAGGTAGTGCATCCCCTTCTAACTCAAGTTATGAGAATCTAGATAAGTTTTCTAGGGAGCCCACCTTTGATGATCCCCTAAAGAAAACCTATTTAATAGAATGACAATCTTTGGATTTTCCTCTCTTCTCTACCTCTAATTTACCATCTGGTGGTAATATGGGTGTTTTGAACCCCCTTCTTATTGATATTTTGTCCCCTGACTACCTAGTTCAAAGTGACGGTGGTGATGTTTAAAAACAAGTTATACCCTTTTCTAATAGTCATTTATCATAAAAATATATGATCATCAAGGCCAAACCCCCTAAAAGTGTTTCCTATACCTATAACACATTGGTGAGCCCTATTTTGTAAGTGTCCTAAAGCAGTTTTCCCCATGGTAGTTTCTCATGAGTTGGTTTATGAGAATATGGTCCTTAGAAATCGTAAGGACATTTCTTCCTTGGTCAGTGTTGATGCAAGGAAGAAAAAACCTTGCGTCAAGAATGCAAGGCTAACTTTGTGTCAGATTATGGTCTCTCCATGCTTTATGAGGCTTTATCAAAATAAAATA
The DNA here is from genome assembly GCA_037957365.1 of Torreya grandis. NCBI lineage: Eukaryota > Viridiplantae > Streptophyta > Pinopsida > Cupressales > Taxaceae > Torreya > Torreya grandis. The sequence continues at coordinate 1,106,928 of JARHVA010005325.1, forward strand.
GGGGCTAAGGCCTCAGTTTTGCCTAAGTAGCCCCTCCTCTTTTATTTTTTATGAGGGGTATTAGTTTTGATTATCATGGGAAAAGATGAGGTGATATTTATTTTCTTTTTCTCCAAAAAGTTAAAGTTATTAGGTTTAAGCTTGACTATGTGCTTAATTTCATCTAGCCACCCCCCATTTTTCCACTAATCATCCTAAAGGTAGAGGGGGTGCTTCCATCCTTGTGTGTCAAGAATGGGCTAACTTTGTGTCAGATTATGGTTCATTTCCTTGTCAAATAGTTGTTTTGATTATCATGGAAAAAGATGGTCAGTGTTTTGGACTATGCAATATCTATGCCCCAAATGACTATAGAGATAGATCATATCTATGGAATTTGCTAGTCTCTAACCTAAAAGATATACCTTGGCTTCTTGGGGGATATTTTAACATGGTTGAGGAGAAATAAGATAAGCAGGGTGGTGATCCATTTCTTTAGAAGGGAAAAGAGATTTCTTTGGTCTAAACTTAAAAGGATGCATAAGTTTTTGATCCCTTACAAAAGTCTAAAAGGAAAAGTAAAGGTATTTGGTTTACCTAAATACATTTGCTATTTATATATTCGACAATAATTCCTATGATATAAAAAATGAACTAGTTTAAAATGAGATAAATAGCTATAGATGAAAGTTAATGACAATTATAAGTAACGAATACATGAATACTTAGATAAAGAGCTATGGTATGTCAGATATAACTAGGTAGAGTCCCTCTTTTTAGCAATTTTAAAAAGATATAGTCAATAATTAGTTATATTATTTTTAATATATACTTATGTTTATACCTTAATTTTTTTTACCATGGATATTAATGATATAAACCAATAAACATTCGCTATTTATACCTTCATTTTTTTAACATTCCTTTACATAAATACATTATATTTATATTATTTTTTGTTGACATTTTGAAACATTACTATAAAGGATATATATATGCTTTGGGAAACTCAACTAATTGGGTAAGGAGTATAGGGTGATGCCATATAGGGAACTAGTGACTTCAATGAGCATATATTCTACCTAGAACTAGATGCCTTCAACGAACTAGAAATATAGTATTTTAGGAAGAGATTAACCAATGTATAAATGCAGCGATAATAGTATACAAAGTTTAATAATAAGAAGACACAAGTAATGCCATTCTCTTGGAAGTCAATGCTAGGATTAAAACAATAAACTTTATCATAAATAATGATTTTTTAAAATACATATTGGCTAACATATGATATTAGATCAATGCCTTTAACAAATTAAATTTTGAATAGTAACATATTATGATATAATTAGACAAAAAAATGGAATATATCATGTTCAATATATATATTCCTATTTCCATTTTTCACCATAACCTAGTTTGAAAATGTTGATGACTTTTAGTATAATTTTTGTATGAGCTATGAGCTTAAGCAGTGTCTAAGCACAAAACAATAGTGAGAAAGTCATGGGGTCAATATGATGGAAAAACATGCCTTTCAATATTATACTAATTTTTGCATATTAAATACGAATTACATGTTGGTGTTTAATATTACGTATCTACCAATTTATATTTTAAGTATTTAGTAAAAGTCAACTATTTAGAAAAAGCATATATACCATTATAGGTATTATGGGAATTTGTTAAAAGCATATATATAGGTATTTGATATTACGTATATACTAATTTTATGCTAGTAAAGCAATAAAAGTTTTGGTAATTATATACTATAGTTTCCTACATGATGATTAAAATGATCTAAAAGGGCATACAATGTCTCAGAAGGTTTTATAGAAACTATAGTCTTTGTTATATTTTTTGGTTGTCTAGGTAAACACTTCTACTAGACTAAACATGAAGTAGGTTTATAGCTGGGCCTCACATGTTTTAAAATCTAAAAAATATATTTATGACATATATAAATCTAAAATATTCTCTTTGATTTATATAATTTTTATCAAGCAAATAACCCTCTTCTAAATCCTTTTACTTTCCTATCTACATAATTTTTAGAATTGAATTACATTACTTGCTAAATTTACTTGTTGAAAATTTTGATACTTTTATTACAATACCATGCCCTTGCTTCCTTTTCTTTTCTGGTTACACTATGCCCTTCCCAACTATCCAAAATTCATATCATGATCTCCCTTTTGAAGAATCTCTTGATTAATAGGAGTAATGTTTCAATGAATTTCAGCTTATTATTTTGGAAAGAAGAAGAAGAAACTAAGTATGGGTATGGTTAAAAAACCTATTTTATTGTACACACATTGAATCAGATGATTGTGAAGAAATCTTCTTTAGCTTGGGAGGATACCCTAAAGATAAGAAATCACTAAAGCAAATTTGTTTGTTAGATAAATAGTTGAGTGGATTGCCTAGTGGTAGCTAGATCCCAGAAGCAAGAGCTTCTATAGGGGCTATCAATCCATAAATTTTAAATAATTAAAATTATGAATAGAATAGAAAGTAATTTCATTAATAATCAAAAGGTAATGAATTTAAACACAAGAGATGATTGATAAGAAATAGACTAGAAATGTTTAAATAAGTGATAAACTAATTAATATTAGTTTTAGGTGATTAGGGTTTGCTTCAAAAAATTAGGTAGGGGTCTGTGAATAGGTAAGGGCATAGAAAATCATGTTTGGCTGAGGTTAGGAATGTGAAAATAACTTGATAAAATTTACTGCCATAGTGATCATTGGTAGTCAAGGTGACCATCAGTGGTTGGATAGACCATCAATGGTTGAGACAACCGTCAATGGTTAATGTGTGTAGATCTAGGTTGATAAATGGTTGGTTGATGGTATCACAAAGTGAGATTCCAGAAGATAGGTTAGTGTTGAGCCAAGTGTGAAAAGTAAATAAAGTAATTAAATGTTAGAAACCAAATACTTATCTTATATAAAGTTGATTAGATGATTTATTGAGGTGGTTAAACTATTGGTATAGTTTGATGTGATTCTGATAGAGTAACGATACTTGGCACTTTAGCAGAGCTGTAGCATCAAGTTGGATCTCTAATGTAGTATTTGATTTTTTATATTATTGATGATGATTGACCTATAAAAATATAATTCTAGATGCACAAGCTCTTTATATAAATTATAGATGATTTTTACCTTCTTGCTTCTTTCTTCCTATAGGCAAGGTAAGAGATTTACAACAAGACATGAACTAGGCCTTCTAATTATAACTCACACATGAAATGGCTCACAACTAGATTTATATGAGTTATTTTTAGAAAATCAAGGTGGATGGGCTTGCATGTTGGTGGTTAAGGAGGTGAACACTGACCGTTGATGGTTGAGGGTGAAGGTAAGAAAGTGGGTAAAATCTAGGTTAAGTCAGTTGGGAAAACTGACCATGGGTTAGGCTTAGTTTGGGGTCAGAGGGTCAGATTGGTCCCAAGGGGGTCTTAAGGTGTTATAAGGGATTTATGACATTTGAAATCATGGTGTAAACATTTTTGGTGTCTACATTTTTCCTCTTTTTATTATATGACTTTGAATCAACAAGCTGTAAAATAAAAATGGATTGCTAGTCGAAGGTCTGATTGCCCTAAGTATGGGAGAAGGTGGCCCCACTCAAACTAGGAGTCAATGAGGTAAAATTAAATTAAGTGTGAGTTTTATAAGGTGATCAGAGGTGGTGATGAAGGTATACATCATGAATGTAGATGAGAGGTTGGGCACTAAAGCAAAAATAGGCACATAAAGTACAATAAAAGGTATGATAGCCAAGATCATGCATAGACTAGGTTACTAAAGTTGATAATAATAAAGGTTAATGTTAGGAAGATAATGGATAAGTGGACTATGTGACCAAATTTAGGCATGGTGGATAGGTACACTTGTAATTCTCCTAAGCGATGTCTATGATTTGGTGGGTATCCAAGGCAGAAAGTGCTCCTAGTGAAAACATAAATTGGTCAAGTGTCATGGGTATTCTAGGTAGGAAGTGATCCCAAAAAGATGTAAGTGGGTCAGATAAGCATGAGGTGGTACAAGATCATAAATTATCAACATGGAAATTTTGTCACTATAGTCAAAGGACCAGGCAAAAAGTGTTGCAAAATGCATACTAGATGGGTTGAAATGGATTAATGATGAGGTAGGTTGGAGAAGGTAGTCTCCAAGGGTGGGTAAAAATGGGTAAATTTTACTAAAGAGTGGTGTGCTTAGGTGAAAGTAACAAGGTGAACATCTTGATTATTGATGGTTAGGGTGCTTAAGGGAAACTATTAATGGTCACCTTGACCATCGATGGTCAGGGTGTAAACCCTAAAATCTTAGTGGTCAAAAGTGAAAATAGAATCACTTTTACCTCATTTTGACTCTTTCTTTTGTTATCTTTGAGCTCTATCATTTTTTGCACTTTGTAACAAAAGTGATTACTAAGGGTATTTTTTTGAGGTGGAGGTTGACTACTTGTTAAGGTAGAGGGTAAACCTAGAGGACCAATCAAGATGCAGTGAAAATGTAGGCATGGATGAGGATGAGCTAGTCTATGGCCGACTCCATAGTGGTAGTCATAAAATAAGGTAGGGGTGCCCTTAAAATTATAACTTAGTTTGATTTGGAAAATGTATTGGGGTTAAGGGTAGGGTAGATATGTAAGCTTAGTTTTGGATTATTGTGCCTTAGGTAGGGTTTTTTTTGGGTTTTGGGTAAATTGGTGGGTAAAATCAAAAATTGATAGGGGGTAAGTGATTTGGGTTAGGTAGGGATTAGGTTATCTAATTATGTTTATTGGTTTTACCATTTGGGTAGTCTTGAGGGTAGATAGGGTTTGGGTGTTTTGGCTTCAGAACACCCATAGTGACTATCAACAATCAAGTCTGACCATCATTGGTCGACATCTTTCAGAACATGGATGTTTGACCATTAACGGTCACCATGACCATTAGTGGTTGACTAAGGTAAAAGGTATGTTTGGCAAGCATGTAAAAATGCTAAGGAAAAGTATGTGTCTACTATTAGGTAGAGGTTAGCATTTTAGGTTTAGAGGGAAAAATTTAGTAGGTATTAGGTAGATGGGTAGGATGGATAAGGAATAGGTTAGTTGCTTAAAGGGTAGGGTAGATGATAATGGTGTAGGTGACTAAGCCATGTTTTTGAATTGGTGTAGGCTAGGGAGTAGATACAAATGCATGATCAAGTGTCATGGATATTCATAAAGATCCTACAAGGGATGACCCCAATTGATTGGGCCTACATAGAGGAGGTTTGGTTGGGGGTTATGAGGCATTATCAACATGTGCCTTGAGATGCATCCATGGTCATAACACTTATTAAAAATTGGAATATTATTATGAATAACTTCATATTATCCATTGATGAGATGAATATCTTGTTGGAAGATGTTCATAAGATCACCTAACTTCCTATTCAAGGTGATATGATATACCATATAGAGCATGAGAGTGAGAGGAGCTCATAGAGATTTTGTATAGAGATGATAGTGATCAAGTTAGATGGCATGTTGGGGGTTTAGGTACAATGATTTGTATCAGAGGACTCCAGGCAAGAGGAGATTCATGACCATGCTTATGATTACTGTATCATGCTTTTCTCTTCTTGACTCGTGTAGTGGGGGTTTCCATATTTACTAATGGGGGTGTTGGCTGAGCTATTGCTAGGTTTAACTATATTTGGTTGGGTACCTATTATAATTATATATATAGGGAGTTATGGGGGTTTAGGGCCCATAGGAGGTATGGCATAATGTCAACTTGGTTCTACATTACTAGGCCTATGAGCACATCTAGGTGCTAACGATGGTGGGGTTGCCATGGGTCAGATATACATAAATAGAGTTCCCTATTAGTTTCATGTGATAGATGGGTGATTTTTATACATCAAGTACAAGAGGTGGTGCACATGAAGTGGAGTGGTTTAGGGGTGAACTAGTGATAGGAGACATTACCTGGAGGCCTTATGTCTAGTTTCTAATATGGCCTCACTATAAGAGGTAGACACTCTCCCTTTAGAGATATAGATGGATACTTAGTAGGTGGGATGGGGAGGTGGAGCTAATACCATTTGAGAGGGTGAGGAAATATTTTGGCCTTATGCAACATATTCTAGGTGTATTACCTAGGTATAAGTGAGAGGACTTAGAAATTTTACTACCAAACCCACATCTTATGCTAAATTTACTAGATTATAAGGAGTTACCAGTTAGGGCATAGATAAATGATATCAAGTTTATATATGGGTACATGGCATGGTACCAACCATTATATGTAGAAATAAATATTAGTGGGGATGATGGGGGTGTAAGGTCAATGGATGTTGACCCAATAGGGAGAAGGGGCCAGAGAGTACAAACACAGAATGCTAGACCTAATAGATAGGCAAGAGAGGTGTTAGCCATTGTACAAGGATAAGTCATAGTGCTATAGGGGTAGGTGGCCAACTTATAAGGTTAGTTTGATACTTTACAGGGTTATGTTTTTATTCTCATAAGTGACAGAGAGTAGGCATGGTCTTCAGTCACCTTAGTTACATAAGAGAGGGACTCTCTAAGGCAAAGAGGAGGAGGAGTAGCTATAACACAGATAGGGCCACTAGGAATGATCCCCATGGCATGATACCTAGCTATAGTGGAGGAGATATGGTATTATGAGGCCATAGTTTTGACATAGTAGTCATAAGAGCCCTAATGGGGTGAGTATAGAGCTAACTTGGTAGGTGATGATAGTGTAGTGACACCAATTCAATGGGCATAATCTATGGCTAGATAGATAGGTACATCTAAGGGATTAATAGGTATAAAAAGTGGGAAGGTACCAGGGGCCATTAGTACTTTATAATATAGTGGTGCCCTTGAGGCATGATACAACTCATATATTTTATATATTATTGTATATCATTTTGATTCTAGCCTACGAGCCAATGCGGTGAGATGTACATTTTGAGAGAGAGACATATCTATCTATTATACACATTATTATGCTATTTAGACTGATGAGTTATATATATATATATATATATATATATATATATATATATATATATATATATGATCTTTATTTATGCTCATGTTCATGTTTTATGGTTTGTGTTGATGTTTAATTCTTATGATGTGATATTATATTGCTTATGGATTATGCTTGTGTTTTTGGATGTTAGACACTGATATAGGCTTATATAGGAATGAGATGGTTTTGATACATGGTTATGCCTCTTGGTTGATTATGACATGCTAAATCCTAATGAGTATTTGGATTTCATTATTTAGATTTTTGACATGTAGTGAAAAGTGGTTTATTACTTTAATGCTCATAGATGTTATGGTTTTATTATGCTTGTTATAGTTTTGATTATGATTATGATGTTACTTATGACACATATGGGTATGCCTGTTATGACTATGGTTTCTATTATCTTGCCTAAGGTAAAACACATGAAGTAAGGTAACTAACAAAACTAGATGGGAGAATAAAGAATATAATCAAGAGACAAACACCTTAATGAAAATATCAACTAGTCATGATAGGATAAGAAGAGGGCACGATGCTTCTACTTTGATAAGGATTTTAAATAATAAAACCAAAGTTTGATTAACTTAATGAACATAAGCCCTTCAAATGCTTCATATTAACATTAATTAATTGGTTAAAAGGTGTCTTGGCCACATAATGTTAAGTAAGCTAAAAAATCCCTTGCTTATAGTAAGGGGGAGGTGGGTAAAAATGAAACTTTCTTACAAGACTAACATGCCTCTTTTATAGGTGTCTAAAGAATTAGTATAAATAAGTCTATGCTAAATTATGTAGACTGATCGATATAAAAATTATACTTATGAAATCTAGTTATGGTTTCCACCTTATTATGTTATTGGAGAGCCGATTGCAGCTTTCAAGATTAGTTTGATTTTGTTGTAATTATGATAATGGGTATTTTACTTGATTTTTGTATATGAGAAGCTGATCGATGTGAGAAGCTTCTAAGAAATTGCTATAATTTTGACAAATGTTTTTCTCATCCATCCTTCAAGGGAGTGGTCTAAATTTATATGCTTTATTTAAAGATTTGTGATAGCTTTCCTTCAAGGGAGTAGTCTACCTTATATTTATATAATTTTAGATATGCTTATGCAGTTGTCCTTTGAGGGAGTAGTTGAGAATGCTAAGAATGACCCATGATTGCTATTGGTATGTGTTGACCCAATTTTTCCCCTCAGGAAAAATCTCAGTCACCTTCTGCACTTGCTATGAAAGGCCAGTCATTTTAGGTTGCAAGGTCTGTCTTTAGGGTTCAACAGCTCCGTTTCAAAGCATTGGCTAATCGGCCTCATTCGTTGGCATTCCCGGTAGCAAGAGGCAGAGTCTTCAAAACATTCACAAAGGAGGAGAGGAGAAAACACGAGGCAAAAGAAGGGCAGACAAAACGTAAGGCAGCAAAATTGCTGCCCACAACACTGGCAGGTAAAAAGAGACCACCTACACACATGCAGAGGGCAGAAAAATCACCGCATGAAGTAGCTGGCAGAGAAAAAGAGGCCATTAACATCGACCAACATCGGTAAAACTACCACGGTCAGTAGATTACATCGACCAACATCGGTAAAACTACCGCGATCGACATCTTATCGGATGACATCGGCAGAAGTCCCACATGCAATACACACAGTGAGCGGCAAATTTGCCGCCCACAATAGTAGGTAGCAAAAAACACCTGCAAAGCACAAGAAAAAGCCTGCCTAGCTGCCAAAAGAGAAGACCATCATGCAAAACAAGGCAACAAGCATGGTCTTGGCAGACTTGTGATGTCATCTACAGTGTTTTCTCTCTTCCCAATGGAGACTCAAGCTGCCACTTGACTCCTCTTGACTCTTTCCCTATAAATGGGTAGACTTGTTCATTTATCAGGAGATTCCCCAATTTTGTAAAGAGCACTGCTCTGCAAATTCTCCACCTGAATCAATAAATATAGTCTTTTACCTCCATCTTGGATTGATTTGCTGTGTATGTCATGAGTATTATTTGTGTTTAGTCATTATCTTCCATGCTTTCATAGGTAATGCCAACAAACCAGATATCTACAAGGTACCGGTTCTGCAGCTGAAAGGAGAAGAGCAATACTTGAGAAAGACAGGACAGAGTAAGTTGCTTATAAGTGTGCATTTCATAGCACCTCAGTAAACTTCTATTATGTATTTTCCATTATAGCCTCCCTATTAGTCTCAGCAACCTGGTTCTTCTACCAGATGCGTAGAGTATACTTGCATTTCCCTTGATTCTGAGAGTGGATCTGGAAGGTCAACCCTTTATTTTGGTGTATCACCTCTTTTAGAGTAGGCTGTTTGCTTTCTTGTACTTCCTTCTTTTTTCATCCCCCCAGTATATCTATATTTTTGCACTGCCTGAAACAAACAAGATACATTAGATGGAACTAGCCCATATCTAGAGACTCTCCTCTCCTGCTTCGCCGTCCCACAGGCGAGAGAGGGGTTTCCATGTTGCAGGGAGAGGGCAGGAATCCGTTCTCCTGCCAACTAGGTGCACTTTCCAGCGTCAACAATTTTGGCATGCCCGGTGGGACCACAAGTTTTTTTAATGCAGTAAAGTTTTAGGATTGATGCTGGACCTGTTACAACAAATCAAGTTTCTTTAGCATCTGGTGACTCTGAGTAAATCCACTGGTTAAGCAGCTTGGTGCCATCAGAAATCATCCACTTCTTGTATGTATACTTCTTTTGCACAAAATCATGGATTTTGTTCTCCTTCATATAATATCGATCAGACTCAAAATATTTATGGAATCCCCTCAAGTAGCTCTCCCAGTTGCCCTGCAACTATAAGGGAGGTGGCATTGGAATTTAAGAGGCAGACAATGGAAATCGACAGGCTGGAAGAGCAGTACAAATATCAGCAGGAGCTGATATATAAAGAGGAGTGCTTGTTTAGGCAAGCGCAGGTCATACAATCCATGAAGGAAGAGGTGCCAAAATGGAGAAATCCATCTTTTCAAGGTAGCCAGCCTTGTGTGCCCCCTCCTACCCTGAAGAAAACCCCCTCTTTTACACCAAATCTATTTTATCAAATTGCACTTGCTCACTCCAACTCATCAAATACACTTGCTCCCAATCCTGTGCGCTTGGCTTTCCAACACCAAGTGACATCAGAGCAACCCCCCATGGAGATCAATCTTTTCAACTCCTTAGATCAAGAATCTTCCATCGAGAATAGTACCAGCCAGCACGTCCCTCTTCTAGAGGCTCCTCCAATGCACCAACAGTGTTTTCCTTGCATTCCTTAGCCTCCCCAAGTTTTCCAGCATGATGTACAAATTCCAAGTTGGAGGAAAGAATGTCAAGGACCAGCTCAGAGCTTTGAAGAGGATCATGCTAGCCACCTCCAAGAAAGACTCTTCCAAGAAAACCTAGCCAAACAAATTGAAGACTTAGAGGCTAGGATGAAACTGCTTCTTGAAAAAAAGATAAAATTTTTAGACCTTGCGAAAGAGCCTCAGGGCCTTGTGGAAAATGAAGTTGCTGCCTGTTTACAGGAGCAAAATTCAAATTCAGAGATCCTGAATTGGGGGAAGACAGTGGAATCATGGGGCAATAAAGAGGAAGAAGAAAAGCAAGTTTTTTCTCAAAACCTTGAAGAAGCTGAAGCTATGCCTGCCTATGATGATACTGTCAGCCTCCAAGAAAAGCTTTTACAAGAGGATCTGAGTAGGAAAATAGCAGATTTGGAATTCAGAGAGAGTTCTCTCAGCCAATGTGTGATGGATGGTTCAGACCAAATAGTGCATTCTATGTCTGAACACACCCCACTTACACATTTCCAAGAGAGTTATCAGGCTGCCCCTGATATTAATGAAGTGTTGACCAAGTGGAGGGAGGAGAATCATCTGATTCTAGCTCAAGGGCTGCCCCCTCTCCCACATGTTTTCTCCACTTCGTCCCTTCTTGAGGAAGACCCTATTTTGCAAGAGGTAGGAGAGGAACAAAAGATCCAATCTATAGTCCTTCAGGAGATTTTCATGAGTGACAATGAAGAAGAAATCATCATTGATGCCCCTTGTGAAGTCCTTATCAGTAGTGGAGAAGATGCAGGCCTTGCATATATGCAGATGTTCCAGCAATTCAAAGAGGAACAAATGCATGGTAAGCTCTCTCCTCCTCTATTTGATGAACTTCCTTGCTGTTTTGATGATATTGACTACATTAAAGAACTTGAGTTAGAGGAGGATCAGGAGAATATTCTTGAAAATCTAGAGAGCCTGATCAACAAAGAGGAAAAGGAGAAGTCTATCTTCGTGGAGGAATACCTTGAAGAACTAAACTTTAAACAGATAAGTGAAGTCTTGTGGGATGAGCAATCATTTTTTGAGCCCCTTTTAGACATCACCACATTCACCCTTATTCAAGAAGGCCAAGAGGAAATAGAGGATGAGTCTGACAAAGTTTTTAGTGAGGCAGAAGGGAACGGGTCAGACCATGATACATTGCAGAAAAATTGTGTAGATTAGAAGGCTTACGGTTATGAGCTGACAATAATTAATTTCTTGGTGATGAGCACCAATATCAGGGACCAGCATTTAACAGGCCTCTAGGGACAATCAAAATATGTATATATTGGAGACATGTTCGATTTTGATCCCCTCAATTTCCAGCCAACTCAGGTGACAGGCAGGAAGAGCAAGTCACTAAATCTCTTTTTCTTTCAGCTACTTGCCTGCCACCATAAGTCTCCTCACTAGGAAGGGGACTTAAAATTTTTTCCTTTTGATCCAGGAGGGAGGCAAACATTCCTAGTCAGCTGTATATAATAGTTTTCTTTTAGTTATTTCCCCTGTTTTCCCTAAGTGCAGTTTTCATAGTTAGTTGTTTTTAGCTTTGTGTGTTTCCCTTTGTTTGGGGGTAAATTTTGTGTATTTGATTCTGGGATCTCAAAATTTGTGGAGAACTCTCTTCAAAGTCACCATCTGACTCCGCACCCAATGGAATGTAAGGCAACTGGGTTTTAAGCATAACAGGCACGCTTACCCTGTGAGTCACCAATTTGTTGACCCAATTTTGCCCCTCAGGCAAAATCTCGGTCACCTTCTGCACTTGCTATGAAAGGCCAATCATTTTGGGTTACAAGGTCCATCTTTAGGGTTCAACAGCTCCGTTTCAAAGCATTGGCTCATCGGCCTCGTTCATTGGCATTCCTGGTAGCAAGAGGCAGAGTCTTCAAAATGTTCACAAAGGAGGAGAGGAGAAAACATGAGGCAAAAGAAGGGCAGAAAAAATGTAGAGGGTGGCAAAATCACTACCCACAATAGTAGCGAGTAAAAAGAGACCGCCTACACACATGTAGAGGGCAGAAAAATCACCACGTGAAGCAGTTGGCAGAGAAAAAGAGGCCATTAACATTGGCTAACATCGGCAAAACTGCCACAATCGATAGATTACATCAGCTGATGTTGGAAAAACTATCATGGTCGGCATCTTATCGGCTGACGTCGGTAGACCACACACAGTACACACAGTGAGCAGCAAGTTTGCCGCCCACAATAGCAGGCAGCAAAAAACACCTGTAGAGCACAGGAAAAAGCCCGCCCAGCTACCAAAAGAGAAGACCAACATGCAAAACGAGGCAACAAGCATGGTCTTGGTAGACTTGTGATGTCATCTACAATGTTTTCTCTCTTCCTAATGAAAACTCAAGCTTCCACTTGACTCCTCTTGACTCTTTCCCTATAAATGGGCAGACTTGTTCATTTATCAAGATCTTCCCCAATTTTGTAAAGAGCACTGCTCTACAAATTCTCCACCTGAATCAATAAATACAGTCTTTTACCTCCATCTTGGATTGATTTGCTGTGTATGTCACGAGTATTATTTGTGTTTAGTCATTATCTTCTATGCTTTCACAGGTAATGCCAACAAACCAGCTATCTACAAGGTGCCATTTCTGTAGCTGAAAGGAGAAGAGCAATACTTGAGAAAGATAGGACAGAGTAAGTTACTTGTAAGTGTGCATTTCACAGCACCTTGGTAAACTTCTGTTATGTATTTTCCATTATAGCCTCCCTATTAGTCTCAGTAGCCTGGTTCTTCTGCTAGATGCATAGAGTATACTTGCATTTCCCTTGATTTTGAGAGTGGATCTGGAAGGTCAACCCTTTATTTTGGTGTATCACCTCTTTTAGAGTAGGCTGTTTGCTTTCTTATACTTCCTTCCTTTTTCATCCCCCCCAGTATATCTATATTTTTACACTGCCTGAAACAAACAAGATACTCCTCTCCTGCTTCGCCATCCCACAAGCGAGAGAGGGGTTTCCATGTTGTGGGGAGAGGGCAGGAATCCGTTCTCCTGCCAACTGGGTGCACTTTCCAGCGTCAACAGTATGGATTTTCCCTTTTACTTGTTTTATTTTTCTAGACATAGAATTGCTTATATAGGCTTAAGAGTTCACATTTATGAAGGCAAAACTAAAATCACAAGAAGGTTGATTAGGTTTAAAGAGGTTTAAGTGACAATGCTCATGGGGATCCATCTTGTAAAGGGGTGAAAAGTACTATGAGAATCATGCCATGGATAGAGCCATGGTACCCATTGTTAAAGATAAGGCTATTATGGTTACAAATAATCACATGATTTAGTTTTAATTAGTTGTCCCTAAAATAAGGAGATAAAATGTGGATGGATAGCAAGGGATGAGCTTAAGTTAAACAAAAGGTGAACTTGATCCTTCTTAATAAAAAAATGGATGCAGATGTGAAGCATTGAAAGGCTTAGGTTCTGGGTGGCCTTTGAGAGAAGACAACTAATAAGATCCTAATCTATAATTATGGGTTATAATATAAGGTCTAAGCCAATTGCAAACAAACTTACCCCGCTTGCTTTTCTCCATATTGGTGACATTTTGATTTTTATTTAGGATGAGGTCTCTGATGTTGAATTACCACACTCTAAGGTGTTTGTTATAGGCATGCTTGACATGTTCTTGATAGATGTGGAGATGGGTAAGTGTTGCTAAATGACGCTCATCAAGTAGTTCAAGTTGAGCTAAGTGGTCCTAATGATAATCACTCTTAGAAAGGATATCTTGAAAAGATATGTGAAGATATGGGATTTAGACTTTGAGAGGTAAGATGACCTCCATTCCAAACATAAGAGAAAAAGGTGTAGCACCCACAGGGGTTCTAATGCTAGTGCAATATGCCCATAAAGCAAAGGGGATGTACAAATTCTAATTTTGACCAGATGCATTGACCATTTTAGTTAGCATGTTATTAGGAGTTTTGTTAGAGGCTTCAGTCTATCCATTTTATTGAGGGAAATAGGGTGAGGAGAAGATAAAATTAATGCTAAATGCATCACATATACCTTGAATTTATTTGTTCTTAAAATACTTACCATTATCAGTGATAATCTTATGAGGAAGATCAAAATGGAAAATGATGTGATGGTTGATAAAATCGATAATATTCTCTACCTTGGTTGAGACTTTTGGAATAGCCTCTACGTACTTGGTAAAATATTTGGTCATAATGATGATAGAGTGGTGTCACTGTGAAGAATGGGGATTAATTTCACCAATGAGGCCTAGACCCCATTGTGAAAAGGGCTAGAAATTGATAGAAACATGAAGACTATGGCTAGGTACATGATGTAAATTGGCATGTTGTTGACATTTGACACACTTTTTTAGATAATCAAAATAGTCTTGGTTAAGGGTAGGCTAGTAATAGCTAAGGTAAATGATGCACTTAGTGTCCCCCATAGATGCCATCATGCATTTCTTTGATAGTATGAGAAGCTTTGTGACTACGTAGGAAAAAAAAGGGAGACAATCAAAGCTGCATTTATAAAGGATACCTCCTAGTATGGTATAATGTGAGGTACTCTGGATAAATGATCTTTGAGCATTATTAAGAGACCAGAAGGAACTATGACAAGGTTAAGGTAGTTGAAGGTTTGTTGATACCAAAGGTTAGGTTGGGTCTCTTCTACATTAAAAATGGTGGAAGAATCTAGTTTTACATATGAAGACTAGGTAAGTCTATGGATAATGACAAATAGCTTAGAATCAAAAGGAGAAGATGGTATCTAAGAAGCAAGGGAAACCATGGTGTTGGTAAACTTATTAGTAGATCATGAGGTTGATTAGATGTGGTAGTGTTCAATTGATGCTAAGAGTTTGTCAACTAGTTGCTTGTACTATTGTAGAACATCATTCTTACACTGGTAAGAGCCATTGATTTAATTGACCACAAATTGGGAGTCACCAAAGATATTTATCTTTTTAACTCCTAGGGCTAAGGTAGTTTGAAGGCCATCACTAGGGCTTCATAATTAGCCATAATATTGGTATATTAAAAATCAAGCTTAAAGGACAAAGGGAGAGGTTTATTGTTAGATGGGATAAGGAAGATACCAGTGTTGACACTTTGATCCATCAAAGAACATAGTGACTTGATAGGTGAATTCTTCCTCAGAGAGGGTTGTGATGGACTCATTAGGGAACTCAAGAGGAGGAAGTTAGTTGTATGATAAAGGTGCCTTGACCAATTGGTCGGCAATGACTTGCCCCTTAATTGAATTTTATAGAAGGAACTCAAGGTCAAAATATACTAAGAGCATGAGCCACTTGGCCATACATTAGTTTTGGTATGGATTGGACTGCATATAGTTAAGTGGGTTAGTACTGGTAATGACATAGGTTTTATGGTTAAGAAGATAGTGGTGAAGTTTGGTGGACACAAAGACTAAATCCAAGTACAGTTTCTCAATATGGGTATATCAAGTCTCATACTCTACATGTGTGTGGCTAATGTAGTAGATGACTTTCTCTTTGTGTTATTCATCCTGATGAGCAAGCATTGCCCTTAGGGAATGGTCGGTGGTGGAGATATAAAGGTAAAAAGGTTGGTCATCCTTGGGAGGGGTAAGTAAAAGTGGAGATAAAAGTTACTTTTTGAGTGAATCAAAGGCCTTTTAATAGTCACTATTCCACTTAAAAGAGACATCCTTCTTCAGAAGGTGGTGGAAAGATTAGCATCAGTTTGAAAGCTGGGAGATAAAGTGATGAATGGATTGAAGCTTCCCCTACAAGATACATATTTGTTTAAGGTTGATGAGAGGAAGCATCTCAAGGATGGATTTGATCTTGGTAGGATTGACTTCAATTCTATGAAGGGAAATAATGAAACTAAGAAGATTTCTTAATAAGACCCAAAAAATACAATTTTTGGGGTTTAGGCAGACATGGTAATGGATAAGTCACTCGAAGATGATATTGAGAATGGATAAATGGTCTTTTTAGAGTTTGGATTTTCTAAGAAAGTCATCCACATAATCTTAGATAATCTTATAGATAAGGTCATGGAAGATATAGGTCATGACACGTTGGTAGGTTGCACTAACATTATTTAACGTTACTAAAAGGCATGAATCTATAGAACAAGGTCCCCCATAGGGTGGTAAAGGTAGTTTTGTGCTAATATTTAGGATCACTTAGGATTTGATTTTATCCTAAGAATATGTCTATAAGAGATGACATCTCATGGCCAGCTATAATATCGACTAGTTAGTCGATGCTTGATAGAGGAAAGTCATCTTTGGGGAAAGCAAGGTTGAGGTCATGAAAGTCCACACAATTGCATAACCCCCCTATGGATTTGATGATAGGTACAACATTTGAGATCTAGTGGGGGTAATCAATGGGTTGAATGAAGTTGATAGATAAGAGATACTAAAGCTCTTCTTTGATGAGAAGGACTATGTGAGGATGCATGCATCAAAGCTTTTACTTAACAAGTTTGGCATCATGGTTAGTGACTATGTTATGGGTAGCAATGGTAGGGTTAATTTTGGGCATGTCAATATAAATCCAAGTAAAAGATATGTTATGGTCTTGGAGGAAAGAGGGGAAGTCCCAAAGTTCCTTGGCATTCAATGATTGGCCAAGTTTGATAATGTGGGGGTTATTTAGAGTACCCAAGTTGATATCCATGGTGGATTTGTTCAACATGGTCTAAGTCTCAAGAGGAAGGGATTTGTGGATGGAAGAATCTGGGGTACTAAGGTAGGTGAGAATAGAATCATCATCTTAGCACTGAACAATGTTAATGGTAGGAGAATATTCTATCATCTCAAGATGGGTCAAAGGGATAGTTATGGTCACCCCTTCCTTTTAATAAGTCATGGGTCTAAGGTAGATTATGTTGACAAAAATATTTTAGGTGGGATGATGTCATCATCCTCACATGCAAAAACAAGAGAGGTTGATGAAGAAGGGGAGTCATCCTCAATAATGATGGTGGTAGGAGGTTTGGGTTACTTCTTGTTGGGTAAGATAAAACTGAGGCCATGCTTCTCATCAAGCTTTTTGGTCTTAATGGAAATCCACTCATGTAGGCCATGTTCATATCTCCCAAGGCCAAACCCTTTCTAAGCACATCGATGGAAGTATGTTTTGGTGAATCTCAGTTTATCTAGGTAAGAGAAACTGATGGTAAATGGTCAGGGTGATAGAGAGGTGGTAGAATCACCAAGGGGTTTATTGAGTCCCCCATAGATAAAATGTGTTTGATAGTAGGGAGGTCCAAAGGGAACCATAGTTTTGATGCTGGGGTCATATCCTAGTTGGTTAGTAAGTTGCCCATACTCATGAGGAGTAGGGAAAGTGTCAAGGGATAAAAGGCAATATTACCATAGTGAAAGGTAATGAAACATTTATTCCAAAGGGTCCATCGTGGGGATTTGGTCTAAAGGGATGGAGGAACTAGTAGATGCCTCATCGGTGGAAGGGGATATGAAATCCACTTTTGTGGTTGAAGGTTGGTCTTTAGTTGTGGAGGGTGTCCTAAATGGGGTATGAGGACATCATTGGGGTGATAGGTCATGTTGCATGTTGAGAAAGGATTTGGGTTAGCTTGGATGGTGATGACCTGGCCTTCATGTTCAAACTTGATGCAACAGTGAAGGATGGAGGGGATGCAACTCATGGAATAGATCTAGGGTTGTCCCAATAAAAATTTTTATTAAAATTCACTTTTGACTATATAGAAGAGTGTGAGGAGTGTACAAGGTCCTAGATGGATATAAAGGATGATAATTCCCAAGGTAGTAGACATGGTATCATTGAATGATTGAAGGATGGCTGAGGTTGTTGGTTATAGGCATGGGAGGAGATAATGTTAATACTAGCTCCCCCATCAATCATGACTCATTTGATATAGGTTTGGTTGATGTAAGTAGTAATAAAGAGAGGGGGATCTAGGTCATCCAGATGGATAGAGGGTATTTCTAAATGCTTGGAGGTAAAAAGGTTGAAAATTTGAAGGGAACCAAAAAAGGCCACTAGAGGTTGGGGATCATCGAGCTATACCTCTATAGGTTATAAAGCCTCTATTAGTGCTTGGCAGTGATGGGGAGATGTAGAGATCAACTCATACAAGCTCATCTTTGCCAGTGTTTGGTGAAGTTGTTTGAGGATAACTCTCTTGATGGATTTTGAGGGGTTATATTAGGAGGCACCTAAAATAGATACCTTAGGTTTGGTTGAAGGTGAAGATGGATAGGATTGAGTTGGTTGGGAGGTGGATGATGGATGCATCCAAAGAATGGACACCTTAGCCTTCCCCTTATCCTTATACTACAATCTTGTGACCATGTTGATAGTATGGATAGGAGAAGAAGTTAGGGTGGGAGATTGGTCAGAGTCATCTTCATTCTAAGGTGAGAGTGAATGAGTAGCTAAGCATTGGGTAGGTGTGGTTATTGGTTGGATTGGTACGGGGCTTGAATGAGGTTCATTTGTTAATAGATTATCCTCATCATAAAGTTGGTGGATAACAGTTTGAAGAGCTTTGTAGTTCTTTATGTCATGACCAGGTGTCTTATGATAAGAACACACTTGGTGGTCATTGTAATTGATGGGATTTGAAGCAAGGGGTTAAAGGGTTTGATAGGAGGTAAGGCTAAATAATAAGTTTGTAATAACCTATGGAAAATGGTTGAGAAGGATTCAACTAAAGGTGATAAAGGTTTGGTAGTTCTAGCTTCAATTATTGAGGTGGAAGGTTATTTGGAAGTAAGTTTGGTGATAGGTGATTTAGGTAAGGTGGTGCACTTGGTTGATGGTTTTGGTTTATATAAGGATGTTGATGAGCTAGAGGTGTAATATTTCAAGGCAAGTAGCTTGGGTATTATTGGTGCAGTAAAGAGGTGCATCAGAAAGTAACTGCAAAGGTGTAACTAAAAGAGGTGATGGGGTTACTAATCAAGGTAGAGGGATGAGGCCCCAAAATGGAATGAAAGGTTGAAGGAGTAAAATTTGGGAATTTGGGTGGTTTTACCTCTTTGGTTGCTTTGGTTTGATGCTTGCTTGTAGGTTTTGGTGAGGCAAACTCCACCTTCATAGATGGGTGGTTAAGACTCTGTGTAGGGAGGGTGCTGAGGTTCTTGTTTAGTTTAGTTGGTTTATTTTGAGAAGGAGATTTGGTTACTTGAGATTTGTGTGCCTTAGATGGTTAAGGGATTATTGGATTTGAAAAATTTGTTATTGGTTTGGTTGATAGGGTAAGAGTTCAAATAGTGAAAGTGGCGAGTTGTTCTACTAAAGGTATGGTCAGAGGTTCTTGATTGGTAATATAAAGTATCCCTAATTACTACTAGAATGTGGCTCAATCCATGTCAAGGTTGGTTATAAATTCCAAATTTTAAACTAATCCAGAGAATTATTTTTAGGTTGGTTTTATTCCCTGAATAATGGACCTAAAAGATAAGCCCATAGGTTGAGACATAAGAATGATGACCTTGTCATCTTCTTCAATCAAAGGATGCAAGGTTGAGATAGGTGGATCCTCTATGATAGGGGTAGACATGGGGATTTCCTTTTTAGGAATAATTTTTGAAGGGGAAATAGGCTACTCGATAGTTGATGAGAAAGGTAAAATAGGTGTTTGGTCTGATATTTCTTCCAAGAGAGGGGTTGATGGATCCATTATCTTGATAAGTAGAGAAGGAGAAAAGGGGGTTTCCTTGGTTTGGGTTTCCAAAAGAGGAGAAGGTAAAGCCACTACCTCAATAAGTAGAGAGGGCAAGGAATAGATAGGTTAGTCAATAGGCTCTTTAACAGTGAGTGTGTCAAGAACCATGTTAATAGTGTGGGCATCATGAGAGCATTTAAATATGTTGTTCTCATTCTTAGTAGGTGGATGGTTGGGAAAAGGTTTCCTAAAGATGTCAAGGGCTTGGTTTTATGGTGCATTGGGGTTGTCTAATGAGAAATCCCCCTTGTTAATTAGGGATTAGACAAGGCTCTTAAAGATATTGCACCTACTAACATCATGCCCTATCATTCGGTGGAAGGCACATAAATCATTATCATTATACCAACTAGGCGTAGGAAGAGAAGAGTCAAATTTATGGGGTGGTTTGATAGATATAAGTTGAATGATATTAGCTTTCAATAACTTCTCTAAGATTGAAGCATAATATTCTTCAAGTGGAGTGAATTAATTCTGGTTGCTAAAACTTTGGTTCTTCATGTTTTGCTTTGAGGAACAAGAGAAATTTAGTTGGTTGACTGATGGTGGAGGAACAAATTTAAGGACCACTACATTTGTGGTTCCCTTTCCCCTGGTATTGGTATTGGATTAGTTTTTTGATTTAGAAGAAGAGGCCTCATTAGTTTTTTAGGTAGAGTTCTTATGCTTCAATTTTAGATTTCCTTTGTCAATATCTCTATTCTCTAACTTATGAACCATGGTAAAAGCTTCATCAAAGGTTCATAAGCTTTGAAAATATAGTGTAGAGGAGATATGCTTGACACATTCTCAAGCAAATATCTCTATGATTTCAAGTTGAGGAAAGGAAAAGGAAAGTTGGTTAATTAAGCTCCTCTAACGAGCTATAAAATCATAAATGGATTCATCCTCAAACTGATAGATAGAGTAGAGGTCAGTGATAGAAACTTTCTTGAAGGTATTGATTGAAAAGTGGTTCAAGAAGGTTTGAGCCAACTAGGTGAAGGAAAAGAGGGAATGTTTGGGTATGGTACTATACCAATCCAATACCAGATCAACTAGGGACATGGGGAAGGTGCAAAGAATGAGGGAATCATCATAGGTAATTAGATAAAAACATGCCTAAATGCCCTAAGGTGCTATTAAGGATCCTTATTAATTTATAATTTAGATAACTTGGGAAGTTCCTATTGGGGAAGATATGGCTTAATATGTATGAATGGATGGGCTCGTTATATATTTGGTCATATTACAAGATGTTGTGATCACCTGAGATATATAACTCTAAAGTGGTCATCTTTTCCATAATCATATTTATTAGGTGCTCTTGGGGTTTTGAACTTGAAAGGTTTTAAGGTGCATACTATGGTTGGGGTTGAGTGACATATTGGTAATTTGCTAGAGGTTGAGAAGTTACCACATATGGGTAAGTGGTTGCAAGTGGTTTGGTCAAAGCCACATATTTATATGTAGTCACTGGGGGTTGGGCAGAAGATATTTAATACTACATGGGCATGGGTGGTTGAGTTATAGGTAAGGGATAATTGGTAACCTTGGTGGTGATAGGTAGCAAGGTAGAAGGTATGGGTGCCATTATGTTTTGAAGTGGAGTGGAGGTAACTAGAGGAATGGTAGTGATGGTGGTAGTGGGTACACCAACAATAATTGGAGTATGGGTAGGTAGAGGTTGGGTGGTGGCTATGTTGAAAGAATTATTAGTTAGACAAGGAGGTGTTTGGGTGTTATAAGGTTGAACTGGTTGGTTTTGCATAGTTATGTTAGCTAGGTTACCATCTAAGGTAGATGGTTGAGTGGCTAACAATTGGGTAGTGACAGTGGCAACATAGGAGTTTCCTAAAAATCCTAATGGCATGCCATAGGGTGGATCAGTAGGTTGTACTAAAATGCATGTATGATGAGCTACGGTGTTAAGGTAATGCTGCAAGGCCACCAAGTTATTATCTATAAAGGAAAGAAAGTCTATGTTGCCTTGGGAAACTACCTAAGACACACTAGAAGCATTGGAATGATGAGGAGTACTCTTAGCATCTGAGATATACTCCATGGATGAAGAGGTAGAGGAGACTAAATAATCTATAGATGGATCCTGACTTGATAAGTCCCTTCATTGTTGATGAGTAAGAACCATGAAAATAGGATAAGAAGAAAACATAAATAATATTACAATTAAAACAAAGATAAATCAAGAAATGATTAAGGAAATATAACACACACTAGAGTACGTTAAAATCCTATGGTTATGTAGACACTAAAAAACTACATACTTGTAGTTTTCAACGACTAAATACCTTAGGACCCCATAAAGACCCCCTAAACCATATTAACCCTTAAAAAACCCCTCTTAACCCAACTAAATCACTATTTTCCTAGTTAAATAATACTATTCAAAAATACTCTATGAAATTACTATTCAAAAGTACTATTCATGATCACTATTCATTGTGGGACCCACTATCACTATTCATGATGAAATGGAAAGTGGCATGGCATGTGACATGTTAAGTGGAATGGAATGTGACATGTAAAGTGACATGGAAGGTGATTTTGGAGGTGATATTGCAAGTGACATGGCTTAGAAGTGATGTGGCTTATTATGGGACATCATACCCCCCTGGGACCCTTCCCAAAGTGCTTGATGATCTCATTTAAGCATCACAAGAACCCCCCATTGAAACATGGTGAATTTAAACTCAAGGGA
This sequence comes from Torreya grandis, assembly GCA_037957365.1. Taxonomy (NCBI): domain Eukaryota; kingdom Viridiplantae; phylum Streptophyta; class Pinopsida; order Cupressales; family Taxaceae; genus Torreya; species Torreya grandis. Next base: position 1,129,657 of record JARHVA010005325.1, read on the forward strand.
CCATTAGTAAACATATATTTTACATGAAATTAACCTCCAAAATAAGATACTTACCTCTTTAAGACAAAGGGCAACCATTTTTGACTTCTTAACCTAAATGGGACACTCACCAACCCAAATGGGAATCCCCACCCACCTAATTTTGATTAATTCATAAACCACATATAAAATGTAACCATACCTATATTATTCCTCTTTTGGAATGAATATTCACAACATATGGTATAAATCCCCCCCCTTTTCCTTCACCCAAGGTTAAGTTGGAAAGTGGAAAATTAGTATTTTTTGTTATTAACATTTTATTGTAGGTTTTTGGAGGAGGTTATCCATTTGAGAAGGAGGTCATCCTCATATTGGAGGATAAAATATTCAAAGTAATGAATCTCTATCAGAATCACTCTAGGATTTCATCAATAATATCATTAATAACACCATCATCGACAACCATCTTAAAGGTAACCTTGTTTGTTTATTTCATTTCAACTTACAATCTCCTTTGGAATATTATCTCTTGACCTCCATACCTTTCACCTTTAACCTCTTCATTTTCCCCTTTTTCACTTCATTTATTTCCTTTTCCATATTTACCCACTTGACCCTTTTAACCTCTTCACCATAATTCACCCACTTGACCCCTTTTCCCTCTTGGCCATATTTACCAACTTGACCATATATCCCTTTTATCCTTTTTTCTTATATATTCTTCATAAATTTGACCATCACATTATTGATCATTTCAAATTTTTATCAACCTCAACTAAACCATCTTTCCATTTTGACTACTTGCCAAACCAAAACCATAACCTTGCCTCAACTAGCCTTTTAGTGTTTGCTTTATTTAGTCATTTTATTAACAAATCATCCATCTTAATTGTATTTAATTTCAGATTTGATATCATGTAATGCAATTATGTTTTAGTTTATCATTTCAATTTAATTATCCAAAGAAGGTGGATTGACAACCTCCTAAGAAGCTTTTGCTTCTAGGACCTAGCTCATGCTTGGCAATCCATTTTGCTACTTGTTTAACAAATAAGTTTTCTTAGTGTTTTCTTGTTGTAGGTTATTCCTTCCTAGCCAAAGAGGATTATCCACCATCGTTTGGATCATGTGCACATTTTATACTAGGTTCTCATAACTATTACCCTTATTGAAATTATCATTCATTGATTACTTACTGATTTTAGTTCATTTAGTAATTTAGGAAGCAAAGTAATATTATCATAACATTCACACTTGTTATCACACACAAAACTAAACCACAAAATAATTTACACATCAAATCAATACTTGAGATAAGGACTGATTGGGATTTCATCACCTAGCAACAACTGTGCCCCCTCCCAGCTATCCCACTTGGATTTCACCACCAAGGGGAGAACTAACTCATCTCTATAGTTGAGTATAAACATTGGATGTGGTATATATTGGATAAGCACCTACACTAGCTACAAGATCGTGAAGTGAGGGGAGAAAGCCCCAAACACTAAGCCACATATTGAAGTTCAACATAGATATTCCTTTTGGGCACCTAAACAACCTAAAAATATCCATATAATTCCACTTTAGTAACCATTTTATAAGCCAACCTCCCTTATCACACTCTTTAATGTATAAGCCAAAAGTGATTTAAAAGTAATCCTAAGGATAAAACACACTTCCTAGTTTATGTATTGATTGCTTTGAAATTTTTAGTTTTGCTCTTTGTTCGATGTGTGAGTATCATAATAACATTCCCTATTTTTTCATATGGTTTCAACCAAAAAATAAGTGAGAAATCAAAACAACCTAGATAATATTTTGAGTGGGGTTCCCTATACTAGCATCATCATAATACAACTCATGCAACCAATGGTACTCAAGAGAGGTGGGGGGTGGAAGGGGTGGGCATGAGATTTTCCCAAAACAATAAGTAGTGTTGAGTATTTTAGGTGGGGTTTCCTATACCAATGTCATCACGTAGAGAAATTCACACTTAGATTTTTGACAATATTTTTAGTGCAATTTCTAAAACAATATGTGGTGTTGCATATTTTGGGTGGGGTTCCCTATACCAACATCTTCGCAGCCACCACCTTCTTCTTCATCTATGGATTATACCTCAGATGTTGAAAAATATCCCCATGATTCACCTCATCATTCTCCTCCACCACATTATCCTTCCAAAATACCAATCATATCTAGAGGAGATCTAGACATTAATGCCTTTCTTGACAATTATCTAGTGGATTTACAAAATTACCTCATTTTACCCCACCTGCTTCAATTCCTTCTTTTGATCTTTATCTTGGCATGCCATCTCACCTTATGGTAGGTATCACTTCAACCCAACCATTAACCTAGGCCTCTTCCAACACCCCATCTACCTAACCTCAAAATAATCTTCCACCCCCAAGCAAACACCCCCTATCACACCCCATGTGGGTTTAACCTTGCCATTTGTTACCTATACCCCATCGACTATTGCATTATCTTCCATTTTAGCTTTTATCTTCCCTTCAGTTGTAACCAATCCCTCAACCATAGCCCCACTTCAAAGCCTAGTACTCTCCAACCTCAAAACCTTCCCCGAATCAGCACTAGAGTAATTACCCAACCTCAAATTTCCCAACTTCCTCCTACCTCAACCATACCAACCACATCTTTTTCTTGAAAAGTACATATGACAACTTACTAGTATGTCCCTCACCCACAAGGGTACATGCCTCCGTATACCCAATATTTCATACCAAGTAGTTCTTATACGACACCATCTCAACCTCTTGACACCACTTATCAATATGTGGCTTCTTCAGCACCATCTATTGCCTATTCATACATTATTGCAACCCAGCCCCAAAAAAATGTACCTCTTAAATATACTTCTTCCCAACCTTAACCTAATATAATCAAAATTATAATGGACAAAATGACTAGTTTGGAGTCATCCATCTCCACCTCAACTAATCTTTATCTTAAAACCAAATTTGTAATGAGCCTATCGATCCATCTATGCCCAATCATGCTTACCTTCATCAGTGGGAATTGCCCAAATTTTCTAAATTCCAAGGTAAAGAGGATCCTTAGCAACACCTAAGATTTTTTCATCATTCTTGTTACTTGATCTATTATGATTATGCTCTCCTCCTCTAGACCTTTCCCATGTCATTATTTAGATCCTCCCTTAATTGGTATAGTGCCCTTCCCACTCATTCTATCTTTTCTTTCTCTCAATTGGAACAAACCTTTTTAGAACACTTTTTAGTAAACATAGCTAAAAAGGTTTCCATTACCAACCTATATTCCATCAAATAATTTAAAGATGAATCCATTATTGATTTCATTTATAAATGGAGGGGCCTTATCAATCAACTTACCTTCCCATTACCCCAACCCAAATTAATTAAATTATTCTCTTAGGGGTGTGTCGAGTATATTGTTCCAAATCTCCAAGTTCAAACCTTTAGGAAATTTGATGAAGAATTCACTATGGACCACAAATTGGAAAACCATGCTATTAATGAAGGGAAGTTGAAGCTTTGAAATAAAAATTCTAGTTTTAAATCCACTGACTCATCCACCACCAAAACCATGAACCCAACCAATTTTAACGAAAAAGCATCAACACATTCATTTGTTCTCAAAACCATTCATCCTCCAACCATCAACCAAATAACTTGAACCAAAAATCCTTCCAATATCCAAAACTGTACCCAAAATTGGGCTCCTTCAGAACTATTTACCTTGATTGGGGAGTCTTATGCATCAATCTTGGAAAAATTACTTAAATCCAATCTAATCCAACTTCCAATCATTAATCCCCCTCAAAAATTAGATAATTCTTTCCCCCTTTCTAGGTGGTACAATGAGAATGATCATAGTGATTATCATTGGGTTGTTGGACATGATATTTATAGATGCAATACCTTTAAGAGCATTGTCTAGGACCTAATTGATAATGGGGAGCTTTTGTTTGATAACCCAAATGCTCCTTCCAACCAATCTATTGATATTTTTTGAAAACCATTCCCAAATCATCCACCTTCAACCCAACACCATGAAAACTAGCCTAAATCCTCCAACTCACATGAGGCACATGTAATTAATGTCATCAGTAAAGTGCTCATTTCTGAAAAGGTCATCACATCTATCACCCAAATAGAGGAAAATAATCCACCATCACCTATTTCTCCAGGTGCCCAAATGGTGGATGTAGAAACCCTTTCCACTTCCTTAGATGAAGCCATAGTTCCATCCACCTCTCCTATGGTGGAAATACCCAAGGATATAACCATTCCATCAACCATTTCATCCACCACTCTAATCCAAGTAGAAACACCACCTACTTCTTTAGATAACCAAACCCAAGAAGAAATTATGCCTGCCCTTCCATCTGAAATCATTACCCCCACCACTCATATTATAGAACCATCTATAACTACCTTGGAAACTATTATCAAAGAAACCTTACCCTCATCTTCCCATCATCACCTTCAGAACCTTCCACCAAAAATAACAACATTGAAACGACTCCTTATTCTTCCTCAAAGGGCTTGTACTTTGAAACCAATGATCGAAGAAAAAGGCCCATTTATAAACCTTTTTCCTAGCTCATTAAAAGTTTGTAATTTACCTCCCAATATAAATTTGAGAGATCCACCTTTTGTCATCGGCTTGGACTCTTGTATCAAAGCAAATATGAACCTTCCACCTCACTTGAGTCTACCCTCACGCTTGTTTATATAACTCCACCAACTACCCCTCTTAAGATCACCATTGAACCAGTTAAAGCTACCCTCACCTAAAATTATCAAACCACCTTATGATTCTTTCATCAAGACAAATTTTTTTTTAGGGATCCTTCCCATGCCTAATCTCACTCACTCTCCATTGAGATTGGATTTAATCATATCAACCCAATCAAGGATAAATCCAATTAAGCCAACTAAAAAAGGAGGGTTGCCTTGGCCATAACCTCAAGTTAGGCCCATACCACCTCCTTAACCTTTACCCTCTATTTTGGGACCATATCCTTCCACTATTCCCATTACCTACTCTTCCTCCAAAAAACCATCTCCCCTTCTCCACCTATAACAACCCAACCCTCTAGTTCATCATCATTCCTTACCAAGCTTTCTCCATCCACTTTACCATCCATTAAACCCTCATCATCTAGAATTTCAATTCCTAGACCTATTAAAACTAAGCCAATTATTCCTAAACCACTAACCAAACTCACTCCACCAACCACATCACTTATCCAAAAAAATTTACCCCATAAGATCCCTACACCCAAAGTTTAAACTTCACCACCTTCTAGATCTTTATCAAAATCTTATACAACCATTTTTCAAAGACTATTTCAAGCCTTTATCATTAGCTTATCACCTATCAATCCTTTTGAACCCACTCACTAAAATAAAACCTAGTTCAAGGATGATTTGATTTATCTTTATCATAGGACCCCTATGCATGATATAGAAAAATGTAAAGCCATCCAATCAATTATTCATGGCTTTTTAGAGGAAGATGATCTACAAGATGAATCTTCTATAGGTACCTTACCTCTTCTACCACCTATCAAATCCACCTATAAATAATCCACTTCCTTACTTCTATCAAGGAGTAAAGAGGAGGAAATGAAGCAAGCAACCATTCCCCTTATCAATACCGTTCTTATAGTGACTCAATCTTGAGATCCACAAAAGGATACGGGTAAAGCCATCCATCAAAATGAAAAGGGAAAGACCAAGGTAACCATTCCATGGTATTATCCTTCAACTCCCCAACCAACCAACTACACCAAAATAACTACACCACCTTCACCTTCACACTCATAACCATTGAATACCAAAGTCTCCATTTTGGGAGCCCCTTCTTTCAATGCATCCCCATTCATCCAATGCTTGGTGTTAAAAAAACATCACCAAATGCTAGTAAAAATTAGACTTTATGACTTAATTAACACCTCAACTCAACATCATTAGGATTTAATTGAAGCACTACATTCTATAGAGGTTAAACCAGATGATATCTAACCTCTTGCATCTTTGATTAGAGCCATCCAACATGTTGTCATGGTCACTTTTCAAGAATTAAAAATTCTACCATATCATAGAAAAGACCTTGATCCCCTTCTTTTCATCACCACATCCATTAATTAGACATGAGAGTCATGATTGATGGGGGAGTGAGTATCAATATCATCTCCTCCCATGCTTATGTTCAACTTCAACTACCTAAAAAAATCATGTCTAAAATCTTAACAATTTTTTAATCATTCAATGATGCCTTGGCTAACACTTTGGGAAAAGTTGTTCTCCACATATATTTGGGGCCTCAAACTATTATTGAACTATTTTATGTCATATAGGTAGAGTTTTAATATAATTTGTTACTCAGTTACCCTTGGATTTGAGCCATGGGCTTCATCCCTTCCACCCTTCACCGATGTATCAAATTTGAACATGAGGGAGAAGTCATTATAATTAAATTTGATCTGAGTCCCTTCACTTATTGTAATTTGACATATTATCCCAATGACATCCTCATTCCACCTTCACTCCTTCCATAACCAACCTCTAACTAAACCACTACATCAACCCCACTCACCAACACTTATGTCTACAATAATGAGGAAGTATCCACTAGTTCAACCATCCTTTCATCTTAGATCCTAATTGAAAACCCCTTTCAATCCACATTTAAATGTCTCACACTAGGGGAATATCAAATCCTAGCTTTTGATGCTTTCCCTTCTCTGCACAAATTTAGGAATCTCCAAAATGATCCATCTTAGGATCCCAATATCGGTACCCTTGTCCCCTTTGGATTTTCTAACAATCAAACATATTTTGTCTATGGGGTACTTAATAAGCCACTCTTTTCTCTCATCACCATGCCTTATATCCAATAATTTACTTCAAACTTTTATTATCTTATCAATCTAACCTTTTCTTAGATGTACCTTCATTAATGTGTTTGGTTTCAAACTCTATGAATAAGGGCCTCATGAACTTCCCATCATCAAAACACAAAAACATTGTGAGTTATTTGGCTTGGGATACATTCCTCTAGAAGAACCCACATCAACAAAACCATTTATCACCACTATCAACAAAATTCCAACCTCACCAATCCCATCTCTCCCATTTGGAGAACCTCCAACTACACCAATCATTGTCAAGGAAATTATACCCCTATCAGACTCACCTTTCTAATTTAAAGAACCTCTACTCTTACCAACTCCATTTGAATACTCTAACATCATCCCATCCAATTTTTTTTTGACTAGTACCATTAGTATAGGCCCACTGACCTATCAACATAGTGGCCAAACTAAAACCTTTCCTCTCATCTACCTCAAAATGATCAAACATGATTCACCCACCATCTATACCATTCATTGCCAAGATGATAATTCTATCCTCACCTACCTTGGTGTAAGAGACTCTCCCATCCATAAATTCTTCCCTCTGGAAAATGAAACCATGCTCAATGAATTAACTATTGACATTAACTAAAGAACCTAGGATAATCTTCATATCATTAAACTAGGCCAATCTTTAGACTCAAATGAGTAATGTGATTATCCCACCTTCCTTCAGGACTGTAACATTTCATTTACTTGGTCTTATCATGATATGCCCAAGATTAACCCCTATATCACCCTTCATAACATCATCACCCATCGAGAGGCTAAGATGGTATGGTAAAAGCTTTGAAAAATGCACCCTCATATAAATCTTCTTGTCAAGGAATAACTTCAATGTGTTTTATCCATCAACTTTATCCAACCCATTGACTACCCACAATGGGTCTCCAATATTATTCCTGTTACCAAGCCCATTGGAGGACTCCACCCTTGTGTGGATTTATGAGACCTTAACCTTGCATGCCCCAAAGATGACTTTCCTTTACCAAACATCGACCAACTTGTTGACCTTACCAAAGGTCATGAGATGTTATCATTCATGGAAATATTTTTAGGATATAATTATATCTTTATCACCTCCTCAAACCAACATAAAACTACCTTCATTACTCCTTTGGGAACCTTCTGCTACCAGGTCATGCCTTTTGGCTTAAAAAAAGTAGGAACAATGTATCAATGGGCCATGACCTATGTATTTCATGATCTTATTCATAAAATTATATAGGATCCTGTGGATGATCTCCTAAAAAAATATAAACACCACAAGGACCATTTATCTATTCTTAATATCATTTTTGATTGATTGATCCAATTCCATGTTTAGCTCAATCCCAAAAAGTGCATTTTTTGGGTTCTATCTAGAAAGCTTTTGGGCTTTATCATCTCCATTTATGGAATTGAGATTGACCATTCTAAAGTCAAGGCCATCCTAGAAATACCTCCTCTAACAAACCTTAAGAAACTTTGCAGTCTATAGGGAAAACTTGAATCTATCCATCACTTCATCTCTTAATTATCAAATAGATGCTAACCCTTTCTCCACCTCTTGAAGAAAGACACCTCTTTTAAATGGACCAAATATTATCAATAAGCCTTTGATTCACTCAAAGAGTACTTAATTTCTCCAGCTATTCTTATCCCACCTAGGGATGACCAACCTTTCTACCTTTATGTATCCATTATTGATCACTCTTTAGGTGCCATACTAGCTCATCAGGTTGAAAACAATAAAGAGAAAGTCATTTAATATATCAATCACACACTTTAGAGTATGAGGCATGATATACCCATCCTAAAAATATTTGTTTCTCTCTCATTTTTGTTGCCTCTAAGTTTTGTCACTACCTTCTTAATCACAAAACATATGTTATCACTAACACTAATCCACTCAAGTATATGCACTCTAAGCCATACCAAAATCAGTGTATTGCTAAGTGGCTCATACTTCTATTTGAGTTTGATCTTGAGTTTATTCACTAAAAATCCATTAAGGGGTAGGCCATTGTTGATGAATTAGCTGAAGCCCCCTCTCCCAAAAAACCATCTCATTCCATTAACATTTCTTGATGAGTTTATTGCAACTCTTTCTTAGGGAGAACCCTCTTACTAAATGACCATGTTTTTCAATGTCTCTAAATGTCAACATGGTGGGGGTGTAGGAATAATTATCATACCCATTCATGGTGACCCCGTTCCACTATCCTTTAAACTTGACTTTAAATGTACTAACAACATGGCAGAATATGAAGCTTTGGTCATCGGTCTCCAAACTACTCTCACCTTAAAAAATCAAAACCATTTATATCTTTGATGATTCTCAAATCATGATTAACTAGGTCAATGGGTCCTATCAGTGTAAAAATGACATTTTACAAAAGTATAATCTGCTCGTTGATGAGATCCTAAGATATTTTGACCATTATCAAATCCAATTAGTGCCTCAATCTACTAACAAATTGGCATACACAAGGGCCTGTCTTGCATCTTGAATACCCTCTCAACCAATAGAATCCAAATTATTTATCACCATACACCATTTCATTAGGCCCTCATATATCAGTTTAGACCTTCCAACCATTTGTAATGTGGAAGCATCTCTTTCTGATGTCTGGCATGACTAAACCTTTAATTACCTTAACTTGGGAATCATTCCACCTGACCTCTCAAAGAATGCCGAGAAGGCCTTTATGTAAGGCACCTCTCATTATACCATACTATGGGGAATCCTATATAAACATGGCTTTGATGGCCTTCTCCTCTGTTGTTTACGTAGTCATGAGATTCCTCATGCCATCAGAGAAACCCATGATGGAGTTTATGGGGGACATTTTAGTGGCCTTTCTGTCTCCAAGAGAATCCTATGCCTGGGTTACTATTGGCTCACCCTTAATTAGGACTGCTATGACTATGTAAATAATTGTGTTAAATGTGAATAACATGCTAACTTTCATTACACACCCACTCATAGCCTTTAGGTATCCATGGATTATTGGCCTTTCTCATAGTGGGGGTTGGATCTTATTGGAGAAATAAATCCTCACTCTTCTTAGTGACACTAATATATCATCACCACTACAAAATATTTCACTAAATGAGTGGAGGCAATCCCCCTTATCTCCATTAAAGTTGAAAATATTATAGATTTTATCAATCATCACATTATTTATCATTTTGGGGTCCCTCAAAAAATCATAATAGATAACAGAAAATAATTCAAAAACAAAAAAGTTCAAGCCCTCTATGGTGCTTTTGGCATCAAACTCAGCCATTCCTCACCTTACCATCTATAAGAAAATAGACAAGTAGAAGACTCCAACAAAACTCTCATCAAAATGATGACCAAATTTGTAAGTGTTTTAGGCTAAGATTGGTATATACACATCCCGTTTATTTTATTGTCCTATCACACTAGTATCCAAACCACAATAGGTGCTACACCTTTTTCCCTGGTCTTTGGCATAGAGGTTTTTATACCTCTTGAAGTCTAGATTCTCTCTCTTTGTATTTCCTTACATGACATCATTTCTAAAGAGGATTATTGTCAAGAACACCTTACACACCTTGAATTACTTAATGAACATTTTCTTTCTTCCCTTAACCATCTTCATATCAATCAAGAGCATATTATTTATGCTTATAAAAAGCACCTTAAACAATAGGAATTCAATCTCAAAGATCTCATCCTTAAATAAAACTAACATGTGACTAACATGGAGAAGAGTAAATGAGGCAAGTGTGCTTTCAATTGGATTGGAACCTACATCATTACCCATAAGTATGGATCAGGAACTTATCATTTATCCTCTCTTGAGGGAAAACTAGAACCTGAGCCTCTCAATGCTTCACATAGACATCATTTTTTTTGTTAAAGAAGGATCAAGCTCAATTGTTTGTCTAACTTAAGCTCATCCCTTAATTATGAGATTTTAACCTTCACCCACTTTCTTCCTCCCCTTTTTAATATAATTGGTTACAATATAGAACCATGTGATTAACCATCATAGTCATGGCCTAATCTTAAATATGGGTACTATGGCTCTACCTATAGCATGGTTCTCATGGATACTTTTCATCTCTAACAAGATGGAATCCCATGGTCATTATCTCTCAAAATCACACCCTTTCACATATCATTGACCTTCTTGTGTAAAGTTTTTCCCCTCATAAAGGTAAACCTATAAACATAATTAGATTGGTCCATGTCTAAACACATTTCATCTTACAACAATTAATTAGGTCAATATATTAAGCATTACAAACTGCTCCTTCGAAGGACAACTACCTAAAAACAAAATAAAAATTACCAGATGTAAGGTAGACTACTCCCTTGAAAGATATCTATCAAGATCATTAAATGAAGCCAATAAGCTTAGACCACTCCCTTGAAGGATGGATAAGTTCACTTTAACAAAAGTAGAGCAATTTATTGGAAGTTTATCGTATCGATCAAATTCCCATATACAAAAATAAATAAAAAGACCCACTATCACAACAAATTTTAAAGCATTATTAGCTCTCTAAAAATATAATAAGTTGGAATCCATAACTGACTTACACATGTAGACTTTCCACATTGGTCAGTCTACATCTAACATACAACATGGAATTGTCTATTCCTATTCTTAGGTCACCTATAGAAGGGGAAAATTAATTGATATGAGGTTATCATACATATCACCCATTAACCTTCACACCACCCATCACCCATCTTCCCTTTAGACTATCTATAAATCAGGGGATCTAGAGCTTACTTGATACCCTATGATTAAGAAACCTTTTTTTATCAACTAACGACCATTCATGCATAGCATTTGAGGGGATTATATTCATTAAGATGATCCCACTTTGGGCTTGTTTTTAGTCCTTATCAAAAACAAAGCATTGTTCCCTATTCTTAATGTGCTTAGTTGGTGTCTTCCTCATGAATTTTACCATCTAGTGTTATAACAACAATAATCATTAGTTTTACATTCAGTAAGATTATACCAACCACAACCATACCAATCATAACCATAACCATACCATTTATAAGTATTCACACAAACTTAATCATGATACCATTCAACTAGTGACATCTAACACATTTTATACATAACAAACTATGAAATATTTTAGTTAGGGTGCAAGGAATTACATGACACATACATAGTCATCAAATTACACACGGCCTAAATTACATGCATACATCGACATACCTTATGAAGAAGGCATCATTTATTTAAGAAATTTTTCCTCATGAGCTAGATGGTAGCATTAGTGTAGGATGAGGGGATGACACTCTTGTTCATTGTTGCTATTGTTTTTGATGATGAATGTGGTCAAAGATAGTAGTCTTAATGTATGAAGGGACATACACCATCATTTGAAATGGAAAATTAAATGATGATTATGTTAAAGTAGATGTTCTTGCATGAAGGACATGATCTAATCTTGGTACTGGTCCTTATCATGAATCTTTAAATAAAATACCTACCCATTCTTCCTCACTGACCTGGTTCTCCATTCTACTAATTGGGAAGGTCATATGATGTCATTGATTCCCTTAAGTAGTCTTCCCACTAGAAATGGTCATCTTTACCTACCTTTTCACATGGACACATCACCCTCGATATGATTGGTCATCTCGATAAAGCCATTATGCACCATCATGATATATTTTTATTGCCCTTATCATCTGATTCACATCCGATGTCTTTCCTTGATTTATCATCTCACAACCCTTATAGGCATAATGCTCATTTGAACATTATCACCTTTGTCCTGGTTGATGTAAATTAGCTTCCAACCATGGGTTGCTATAATGATCATGCCTTCAAAATTGACACTATTACTGGTGGTGGTAACTCTCAAATCCTTACTATTGTAGAAACTCTTCCATTAGAATTAGGCTACCATGAATTAACACTAATAAATTCACCTTCTTGTCCCCTCTACCCTCCCCTTATTACCATCTTATTTCCATAAGTTTTGAAAGTTAGACCCTAACCATTGGTAGTACCTACTCCAACATGGAAGTCTTTTATTTTGTGCCAGTTAAATGTTCATCCATAGCAAGGAAACCACCATCTTTTCCTATCCATGCAAGTTCTTGTTGGTTAGGCTCAAACTAGAAAAAAAAAAAGTCATTACTTCCATAGATCTAGGATAGAGGATGCAAACATGGCCACCATTTACTAGCCTACCCTTGTAGCTATTGGGTCAGGCAAGGTCCATCCTCTATCACTCACCACACTACTAAATTCTTTACTTGTATAATCTTCTTAACCATTAAAGAAATTCTTTATAGGTTGTCACTTTTTTATTACCCATTAGAACTCATCTTGTAGTGGTGATGAACCTTGGCCAAAGTGACTCTATAGATTCATATAGACCCCCACCTCCTAAAACATAGCTCATAGAGGTTTACACTATCTCCAAACTCCCACCCTCACAAAATTTTAGAAGGTGTAACCTCCTAATAAAGGCACCTCTTCTTTGGATTAATTCCATTGAAGATCATTTATGGTACTTAGCATTTTATTCCCTTATAATTTATCCTACCTTACCCATCTGTATCTATAATCCTACTAAATGTGGGATCATTATGGTAACTATTTACTAGTTTACACCATTCACTTTCACTAAAACCTTCACCAAAACCCAAAATTATTGTTTTATAAAGCCTTCTCCCTTAGCCCAAACCAACCCATGTGGTCCATCAAATTAGGGCAACCAATTTGAACACAACTCACCCAAACCTTGTTGAACTACATTGGCCTGATGTCCATGGACTATGTAGGCACTGCTTCACTTCTAAGGGTAGCTCAACCATTAACAACTAATTCCCATCCCCCTTTTATTATCACTCATTTCCATCACTAAAAATGCCCTATTACTTAGGGCATCCTACATCAAGCAAACTTTGAATTCTTTCTTCAACGTCCTTATGTTTTAACACCATCTAATACTTCCTAAGTTTTTCCCCCATTATTGGGAGAACTACATCAGCCTGAGGTCTTTTTGGACTATGTAAGTAGTGCTCAGTTACTGAGGTCAGATAGATTGCATCCTTTATTTTCTTTTCCCTTCTCACCTAAAATATCTTCCTCCACTTTTCTACCTATCCCCTCACCACCTCCCTCCCTTTAGCTTGTCAATCTCTTTTAACCAATTTTATATCTTGTTAATCTCTTTTAACATAAGGGTTGATAGCATTCCTCATTGGCCCCTCTTATCTCCCATAAAACCACCACCTACTCTACCTCACTAGCCTCCCTATCACCTTTCCTTACACATACTTCATAGCTCACTCCCTCACCCACTTCTCATGTTTTTGGTCTCTCTCTCCACTTATTACCAACCTTGTCCTTTAACCCTTTAAATTCTTTCACCATCCATATCATCTCCCCTCACCCTTGGCTAGTTGTCATACCCTCTTTATCACTCTCTTTTCCTCACTAATTTCCCATCATACTGTACATCTTACAAGCTTTCTATTTCTTATATAATTGTACTATTTCCTTACATGTACCACCACTCTCTACCATTTCACCATTTTTATCATCATACCTATTTTCTATTCTTCTTGTTTGCTTTTTTCCCATCCTTTCATCCTTTTTATCTTATTTTTTCTCCACAAATAGCTTCTCCCTAGTATTTATCCTTTGATAAGCCTTCCATAATTATCTCTTTTCTTCTTCTTAATTCTTGCCTTTTGCCTTTTACATTCCCATTTTCCTCTTTCTATCTTGGTACTCACTTGTATTTTGCATTTGTGTGAGTATCCTTTCTTTATATCGCTGCTTCAATTCTTCCTTTTTCTTCTTATCATCCCTGATCTTCATTCTCTCCATTTTCTCCATTTCCTCTAATTTTTATCATCTTGAGGACATTCCCTATTCTTCTTGATCTTTTTTTTCCTCCTATATGACCATGTTTGGCTCCTTCCATCCTTATCCACCTTCATATTTATCTATGACATTATTTTATCTATGTATTTATTCATCCATCTCCTAGTCTACCTTCACCTCATCCCTAGTTGAAACTCCTTTATTCTCTCCCATTAACACTCCATCTTCTCACTAATTAGAGTGTAGTCACTAGTTGAACCACTTCTGCATGCATCTCCTTATCTACTTCCTCATGTCCTCCACACCCTTGCCTTAATGCATGAAATTTGGTCAGGTTCATAACTTCAGGTGCATCCCTTTCTTCCTTTAATTCCTATATGTGTTATACTTAAGCCTTCTTTTTTGTACCTCTATAGCTACTCCATTCACCCTAACCATCACCTTTCTCCCTTTTAAACCCTCTGGCCATTTTGAGCATGCTATGGCCTCAAAAGTCTTCTACTTAATTTTGGTTTACTATTAGACATATACTAATACTATGAATTTATGACACAATTTTCCAAGACCATGGGCTCATATGAACAACCAATAAGCCTGAGCATCGCTAAACCATCAGGAGGAAGATTCCTTCCCCACCCCTCTAGTCTTACCTATTTTAAACCCCTTTTATTCTAACCTTTAAAGATGTTATAATCAAAACTTAAACCACATTCAAATGGAAGATTTGGGATACCCATGTGGGGATGATATCTACACCCTCTCACATGCCCTAACCTTCTAACCAATAATTTCCCTTGATTCTCCCTTCTCAGACTACATCTTCTTACACCTTGGAATAGCCCTACTCTTTAATCACAATCCATATCCTAATCCCTCATTTAATTAATATTATTATCATTTACCTCACTCCATATTCTAAAACCCCTCATTGTATTTCTATGAATTCCCTCAAAACTCAATGCTTACTTATTCAGGGCCCCACTAACTCAAGGGTCAAGGGTTTGAATCTTCACCACTTCTTGTTTACCTACTCTACTACTTTGCTTCCCCAAATGTTTGAATCATACCCTTTCATATCCTAGTAAAGAAATTATTGTGAAGTGTGCAAAATATCACTTATTTCAATGGTGATAAAAGCACCCATCAGATCACCATGACAATTTGAGTAGTGCCATATTTTTTAAATCCTAGTAAATCATATTTCTCCTTTTTTAAAATGGTAACCAAAATTTAATTCTTGAACCTACTTATCCATAGCTATAGATTCCTTTTGCATAGTTGATGCAATCATCTAATTACATCCTAGTAAATCTCATCCATTATTTATACTAAAGCAATCAAAAAACTATTTGATACCCATATTTTCCACCCTTTTAGAACTTTCCTTTCTCCAATATCCTTTAACTGAACCTAACTACATGATATCAAATTGGGGAAACCAAGTTAACCAACACTCTTCACCTCAAAATAACTACATTTTCCATGAAATTATTTTTGGATTCCTATCCATAGAAATATGCAGGTAGCATCCACTTTATACATACATTTGGAGTCAGCTAAGCCATCCCCTTCTAACCCATACCCAATCCACCCATGCTTTCACCACATCCACCTTGATTTTGGTTGATTCTAACCTAGAACATTTATGTGTTTTGAAAAAACATTTAACTATAATGACCAACCTTACCATGTTAAAATTTCCAAAATTTACACCAACTCATGCATAACTCGATCAATTATGTTGTTTTGTAGGAGTACTTCCTACCCTAGATACTTTTGACCAACATCGAACCTATCTAGATGAATTGATAGGCTTAACTCGATCAGTTGTGACTAATGTTGTGGACTAGTTATCCCTATCATGTGTCCTTTTAGGATCGACCTTATTTTTACCAATATGATAACTTTAGTCTCTACACAATCTTAACTATTACACTTAGACACATTTTATGAACCCTTTGACATTTCACATGCCTAACTACCTTATGGCACCACCTAGTGCGTCCCCACCAAATGATTGTCAAACCTACACCTAATTTGGCCTTCCCTCATCAAATCTTGGTTTTATAGGAAACACCTCTTACCCAACTTAGAACACCCTGACCTTTGACCAAGTGATTCATTTTTTTTGTAGCTCGTTAATTCAAATCTACATAACAAAAAGGGGTAAAATGTACACACTAAAAAACTATGCACTTGAAGTTTTCAATAACTAAATGCCTTCGGACCCCCCTAAAGACCCCCTAAACCTTCTTAACCCTTAACAAACTCCTATTAACCCAACTAAATCACTATTTTCCTAGTCATATAGTACTATTCAAAAATACTATTTACTATCACCATTCATGATGACATGGCATGTGACATGTCAAGTGACATGGAAGGTGATTTGGGAGGTGATATGGTAAGTGACATGGGTTGATGTGGGACATCATACCCCACATGGGACCCTTACCAAAGTCCTTGATGACCTCATTTAGGCATCATAAGGCCACCCCTTGAAATATGGTGAATTTACCCTCAAGGGACCATTATTCAACATGTATTTTACATGAAATTAACCTCAAAAATAATATACCTACCTATTTAAGACAAAGCGCACCCATTTTATACTTCTTAACCTAAATGGGACACTCATCAACCCAAATTGGAATCCCCACCCACCTCATTTTGACTAATTCATCCAACACATAGAAAATGTTTCCATATCTCTATTATTCCTTTTTTTACATGACTCTTCACAACATATACTAGAAATCCCCCCCTTTTCCTTCACTCAGGGTTAAATTGGAAAATGGCAAATTAGTATTTTTTGTTATTAACATTTTATTGCAAGTTTTTAGAGGAGGTTATCCATTTGAGAAGGAGGTCATCCTCATCTTGGAGGATAAAATATTCAAATCATTGAATCTCTTCTTGAATCACTCCAAGATTTCATCAATAATATCATCAATAACACCATCATCGACAACCATCTCAAAGGTAACCTTGTTTGTTTATTTCATTTCAACTTATTATCTCCTTTGGTATCTTCTCGCTTGACATCCATACCTTTCACCTTTCACCTCTTATTTTTCCCATTTTTCATGTACTTCATTTATTTACTTGGCCATATTTACCCACTTGATCCTTTTTACCTCTTTTTCATATTTCACCCACTTGACCCCTTTTGCCTCTTGGCCATATTTACCAACTTGACCATTTATCCCTTTTAACCTTTTCCATATCTTCTTGATCATTTTTACCATCACCTTATTGATAATTTCAATAATTTATCAACCTCAACCAAACCATCTTTCCCTTTTGACTATTTTCCAAACCAAAACCATAACCTTGCCTCGACTAGCCTTTTAACGTTTGCTTTATTTAATCATTTTATTAACAAAGAATCCATATTAATTATATTTAATTTCAGATTTTTTATCATTTAATTCAATTATATTTTAGTTTATCATTTCAATTTAATTATCCAAAGAAGGTGGATTGATATCCTCCTAGGAAGATTTCATTTCTTGGACCTAGATCATGCTAGGCAATCCACTTTGTTACTTGTCTAACAAACAAGTTTTATTATTGCAAGTTATTATTTCCTAGATAAAGAGGAGTATCCACCATCATATAGATCATGTGCACATTTTATACTAGGTTCTCATAACCATTACCTTTATTAATAGTTTCTTCTTTTCATACTTAGAAAAAAGCAAAAGATAAAGAGAAACATGTTAATTTTAATCTTTCTTTTGGATTATGCTTTAAGTAATGAGAACGTGTGATAGAATTTGGCTTGTAGATCAGGTACTATAAAATTAATCTATTGTTGGTTTAAAGTTTTTTAGGTGCTCAAAAATATCTATTGGAATTTAATATGTGGCTTGGTATTGGGGCCTACCCCCTCACTTCACACATCGTAGTGATAAGGGTGTTGGGTGCTTAGCCAAAATATATTGATCTCTAGAGTTTATACTCAACCAAAGAGCTGAGTTGGTTCTCCCTTTGGTAATGACCTCTAAGAAGGATCACCGAGAAAGGGTAAGGTTACCACTAGGTGATGAAATCCTAGCCAAGTCTTGTCTCAAGTTTGTTTGATGTTTAATTGATGAAAGTAATTTGGTTTAGTGTGCACAATAAAAGTGATGCTACAATAAAATTACCATGCCTTAATTCAAAGTGAGCTAAAATTAGAAGCAATCAATGGATGTACTTAATTTTAAACCCAAAAGAGATTATAGTTTCATTAATGAGCATAGATAGGGAGACAAACATATATATGCAAAGAAAGGAAACCCAACTAAGAACTCATATTTGGCTTGGAAGGATGACCTATATATAAGAAAACACTAAATCAAATTTGTTTGTTAGATAGATAGTTGAGTGGATCACCTAGAGGTAGCTAGATCCTGAAAGCAAGAGCTTCCTTAGGGGATATCAATCCACACATTTTAAACAATTAAGTTTATGAACAACATATAAAGTACTTGCATCAATAATCAAAAGGTACTAAATTTAAATACAAGAGATGATTACTAAGAGATAGACTAGAAATGATTAAAATAGTGATAAGCTAATTAATACTAGTGTTAGGTGATTAGGGTCTACTTCAAAAAATTAGGTAGGGGTCTGTGAATAGGTAGGGACATAGAAAATTAGGTTTAGGTGAGGGTAGGTAGGTGAAAACAACTTGATAAAATTTACTACCACAGTGATCATCAATGGTTGGGCTAGCCATCAGTGGTTAAGGTGACCATTGGTGGTTGAGACAACTGTCAATGATTACTATGTGTAGATCTAGGTTAACAAATAGATGGTTGATGGGATCATAAAGTGAGATTTTAAGATATGGGTTAGTGTTGGGTTGAGTGCAAAAAGTAAATAAAATAATTGAATGTTGGAAATGAAATACTTATCTTAGGGAAAGTTGATCAAGTGATTGATTGAGGTGGTTGACCCATTGGTAGAGTCTAACGTGATTCTAGTAGTAATGGTACTTGGAACTTTGGTAGAGCTATGATGGAAAGTTGGATCTCTGACATAGTAGATGATTCATTAAATTAATGATGATGATTGACTTGTTAGAAAAGAATTTTGGATACACAAGCTCTTGATAACAATCACAGATGATTTTCACCTTCCTACTCCTTTTTTATTATAAGCAAGGTAAGAGATTTGTAACAAGATGTGAACTAAGCCTTCTAATTATAACTCATGCATATAATGGCTTGCAACTAGATTTAGATTAGTTATTTATAGAAAATTAAGGTGGATGGGCTTGTGTGGTAGTGGTTAAGGAGGTGGACCCTAACTATTGGCAGTCAGGGTGACCGTCAATGATCGAGGGTGAAGGTAAAAAAGTGGGTAAAATATAGGTTGAGTTAGTTGGGAAAATTGACCATGGGTTAGGATTGGTTTGGGGTTGGAGGGTTAGATTCATCCCAAGGGGGTACTAAGATGGTCCAGGGGATTTATGACATTTAGAATCATCGTGTGTGGATTTTTAGTGTCTACAAGTAGCATAACTTTTAGGGAGCTTAAGATTTTTTTTTTATTTTTTTATTTTTTGTTAATTTTAATACCTTTAATTCTTTTTTAGATTTTCTACATTTTAATTATTATTTTTCTTTAATTTATTTTTCTTTTTAAAGATAATTCCCATTTTAATATTTCTTAATATGGAATGTTAAAATTCCATAATTTTATTAAATTAAATTAGCATCTAAATATATTAAAGTAATTTAAATGACAAATTTCAAAATATACAAATAACTCATATTTAAATTTACCTTTACCAAAATTATTCCTAACATTTTAAAGATAAGATGTGTCACATACATAAAAGAATCCATTATGACATTTACCTATACTAGCAATTCATAGAAAATAATATCCTAAGCAAGAAATAAACACATGACAATCAATTATTTTTAATGCATTTTTACCATCTATTAATTACTATGTGTGTAGGGTTTTTCTATCTCTCTATAGACCTTCAACATCTTCATTTACATCACCCTCTCTGATGATGCTCTCCCTTAGGTAGGCTTGAGGGATGAATTATCCTACATCCACCTCATAACATGCAGCTAATTAGATCATATCACATGATAAAAATAAAGCAATAATATAACTAAAACAATATATTAATATGCTTAAAATGTAAACATATACATTAACCAACTCACAATAAGCAATCATGTATGATCATGTATCTAAACAACATTCTACTATCCCATAATAAGATTAATCTTAAACTTAGTCAAAAATATAAACCAATATCATATGTGTCCATTATAAATGCCCATGAATAGTCAAATAATTTACTTAGTGAGGAATCAAGATGAAATAATAATGTTGCTCTGAAGGATAATTCCTATTTTGACTTCAACCCTCACAAAGTAGTGCATCCCCTTTTGACTCGAGTTATGAGAATTTAGATAATTTTTTTAGGAGTCCACCTTTGATGATCCCTTGAAGAAAGCCTCTTTAGTGGAGCATCAATATATGGATTTTACTCTCTCATTTCCCTCTGATTTACCATCTAGTGATAATATGGGTGTTCTGAACCCCCTTCTTATAGATATGTTATCCCCTAACTTCCTAGTTCAAAGTGAAGGTGGTGATGTTTAGAAGGAAGTTATACCCTTTTATAATGGTAGTTTACCATAAAAATATATGATCATCAAGGCCAAACCCCATAAAAGTGTTTCTTATAATTATAAAACCTTGATGAGCTCTATTTTGAACACTTTGGTGAGCCCTATTTTGTAAGAGTGTCCTAAAGCAGTTTACCCCATGGTAGTTTCTCATGAGTCAGTTTCTAAGAATATGGTCCTTAGAAATTAGAAGGACATTTTTCCCTTGGTCAGTGTTGATGAAAAAAACCTTCCTTCATGGAAGATTAAAAGAGGTTCTAAAATACTTAAAATTAGCCCAAATATTGGTCAAGTCCTTAGCCCAGTGGCTAGGGATGCAAGTAAAAATCCTAATAATGGTCTCCCTAGTTTTGAAGATGATTCAAAGCATAAGTATAAAGAAAATAAGGTCCCTTCATGATTTGTGAGGCTTTATCATAATAAAATAGGGGATAAGCCCTCAATTTTTCCTAAGTATGCCCCCTTATTTTATTTTTTATGAAGGGTATCAGTTGGAATGTGAGGGGTCTTGAGTCCACTAACCATAAGCCCATTGTTAAAAAATTTAGACAGTCTAGAGGTGATCTTGATTTTCTTTTTCTCTAAGAAGTTAAAGTTGTTGGGTTTAAGCTTGACTATGTGCTTAATTTCATCTATCCAAGCCCCCCATTTTTCCACTAATCATCCTAAAGGTAGAAGGGGTGATTCCATACTTATATGTCAAGAATGGGATAACTTTGTGTCAGATCATGGTTCATTTCCTTGTTAAAGAGTTGTTTGGATTATCATGGAAAAATATGGTTATGTTTTAGACTATGTAATATATATGCCCCAAATGACTATAGAGATAGATCAGATCTTTGGAATTAGCTATCCTCTAACCTAAAAGATATCCCTTGGATTTGTGGGGGATATTTTAACATGGTTGAGGAGAAATAAGATAAGCAAGGTGGTGACCCATTGCTTTGGAAGGGAAAAGAGATTTTTTTTGGTCTAAACTTAAAAAGATGCATAAGTTTTTTGATCCCTTACAAAAGTCTAAAATGTAAAGTAAAGGTATTTGGTTTACCTAGTGTAATAACTAATATAATAATAGGAAGGTATATTCTAGACTTGACATATTCTATTTGAATAAGGGCTTCTTTTCTGTACAGCAAGAGGCTAGCTCAAACTATGTTAAGATTATCCCTTTTACCATATTTGACTATTATCTAAGTGAGATTGAGGTGTCTGTGAATAATGTTATGATTGATAAGTCCTCAGATTCAAAGGGGATGTATAAATTCAATGTTTCTCACCTAAACGATGTTGAATTTAGAGATGGATTTTGTGCTTCCTAGAATATTAACAAAGTAACTTCAAATTCCTCATCTTTTATTTATGGGTAAAACTCTTGCATGGACCTTTCCAAGATTTTTTCTATAATTTTTGGTCAATTTAAGGTTGAGAAGAGAAGGAAAGTGGCCCTTGATGCCCAAGAAAATTTGATTGCTATGGAACTTTCTATTTAAAATGACCCTAGTAATGATAATCTTCTATATAGTATTTCATTGCTTAAGCATCAACTTAGGCAACATCAAGCCTTCATCTCTAGGGGAGCTTGAATTCATTTTAGGTTGAATTGGCTTAAGCTTGATGATAAAGGGTTTATGTTTTTCTTTAAGTTATTCAAGGCCAATAAATCCAACCAAAAGATTCTAATGGTTGAGTGTGGTCATTTCCTATCTAGTGACCCCCATGAGATGAAAAAAGCTTTTTTTGCTTCTACTCCAAAATTTCACTCTCTGGTGGTGCAAAGCCTTATGTTGATAAAAGTAGAGATTTGTGTGCCAAGTGTATCCCTAGAAAAGTCTCTCAAAATATTTATACTTTTTTTTATAGTGAAATCTCCATGGATGAGGTTAAGTATATTATTGATTCTCTTAAGGATGATAAGGCACTTGGGGTTGATGGGTTTCCAATTGAATTTTATAAGGAAAATAAAGAGTGGATTACCCAGGAATGTCTCTCTACATATAATGAAGCCCTTGAGGTAGGTTATTTTGGCTTGATATTAATAGAGAAGTTATTAAGCTCATCCTTAAGGATGGATATCACACCCAATTCAAAAACTAGAGGCCAATCACCCTCCTTAATGTCTCTTATAAGATTTTTTCTAAAACTTAATCTAATATGATCTATTCTTTTTTCCCTCTATTATTTCTTAGACTCATATAGGTTTTTTTGAAGGAAGATATATTCTAGGTAATCTTATCTTGAGATGGTAAGGTATGCAGTGGGATCTTGGATCTAATCAAAATGTGGGAATGATCTTTATTGACTTAGAAAAAACATATGATAGGATTGAATGGATTTTTATTGAGTTGATGTTGAAAGCCTTTGGGTTTCATGAAATATTTTGTAGAATGGTCAATGTTCTTTTTATATATGCTTATATTGTTTTTGAAGTGAATGGTGAACTTACTTAGTCTTTTGAGATTCAAATATCTATTAGACAAGGGTGCCCTTTGGCACCTTTTTTGTTTTTCATTATTGTAGAGGCTTTGTATTATCTTCTGAGAAGTTATATGGTTGTACCCCAGTTAAAGTCCTCTCCTTGCCAAAAAATTTGAACTTATTAATGTATTGTTTACTAATGACACTAACTTGTTTATTGATATTAACAAGGACAATTTGAAACAAGTTGAGTCCAAGCTTGATATTTATTGCTCTACCTCTAGTTCTAAAGTTTCTCTTCATAAGTATTTTATGATTGATTAGAATGAGAATCTCACATAATGGCTAGTTGATTTTGGTTGGTGTGGAAAGGCCCTAACCACTTGATTAGATATTTGGGTATTGAATTTTCTCTTATTCCTTCCTTTAAGAAAATGTGGGATTGGATTTATGATAAGATCAATAAGAAAATTACCAAATGGCATAGACATCTCTTGTCTCTACTAGGGTGTATTCAAGTGTGCCTAAAAGTTCTTTCTTCTTATAGTATTTACTATGCCACTTGTTGGATGTTTTATAAATATCAGATCAACATGCTTCATAAAATTTTAATGGAATTTATGTGGTCTGATGGTAGGGGTAGTAGAAAAAATATGTGGTGGCCTGGAAGTTTTGTTGCATCCCTCAAAAATTTGGTCATTTGGGGTTGAAAGATCTCTATCTTCAAGGTATTATGATAGTTGTTAAATGGATTGTTAGAGCTATGAGTGGAGATGATCTATGGAAAGTGATGGTTAGAAATAACATTGTCAAGGGTTTTCCTAAAGTTAAACCTAATTAGAAAGGGTTGCACATGTCTGATTTGTTGGTTGGTCCTTTTTCTATCAAGGTGGAAAGATCTCCTATTTTTGATTCTATATGGAAATAATAGGAATTTGTTAAGCACCTTGTGTCGGTGCCTTCTATCTTTAGTGGATTTGGTACTTGGTATTAGGGGTATAGGTTAATATGGTAGAATATTTATATCAATAGACAACCTTTGGCTTTGATTAGGGGATGCTCTACCTTTATCTGGTACTCAGAGGGATTTAGAAATTTTAGGTATCTTTTTTTCATGATGGTTGGGCTTCATGAAATGATTTTTCCAATAAGTATCACATTCCTTCTTCCTAAAAAAAGGAATTTCAACCTCCTTTCTAAGGCTCCTCATTTTCCTTACACTATTGTTATTTTTGATGAAGAGAGTGTTTTTTGGGATAATATTGAATGGTTAAACAACCTAACTCTTTAAGATTATTCCACTAAGATGTATGAAAATATTACTTTTTCCAAATGTCATTTCCTCACCCTTAATTGTTTTTGGCATGTTTGTGACCCCCTGCATAGCTGGATGCTCATATTTAATGTTATTTGGGCTTCTTGTCTAGAGCATAGGAAATCTTGTTTTAGATGGTTATTATTGTTTAATAAGTTAGTTGTTGGGTCTGTTAGCTTTAAATATATAATTTTCCATCCTTATTATTTGTTTTTTAGGGAGTTAAAAAATATTGAGCATGTGTTTTATTATTATCCTTATATTACCAATATTTGGAAACATTGTCTTAAAAATTGGTCCTTTTGTTTGGATGTGAGATCTATTGGTACAATATTACCTTTGGTTATGTGTGTTCTCCTAGAAAATTTCATTTATTTTTCTATAAATTCTGGTTGATTTTCTTTATTTAAGTCCTTTGGTTCATTTGGAAACAAGAAAACTTGGAGGATTTTTAGTTTGAGGTAAGGCTGCAAACTAATTTCAACATTAAAGTTATCTCTAGATTTTTTTCCTTATAGATTTTCTTGTAGCTCAAGATTCCTTAAGATCAATTGAAAAAATTTCTACAAACTGGGATGTTGAATATTTCTTCTTGCTTCTTATTAGACATAGGTGGCTATCCTAAATGGTCCAAACTGCTAGATTGGATAGTTACTTAGGACTCTACCACTGAGGTTCAATTATCTAAGTATGAATGGGAGTTGATTAAGGATTTTTTTTTAAATAATTAGATGAGCAAATTTTTTTTAATTGGTTAGATCTTCTGATTTTGATAATATTGATACTAATACTTGGTTATCATCTCATAAAGAGGTGGATGATGCTTTACTTCATGTTGGTCCTAGCTCCCCTCATGATATTTATGGACATGTGACTCCTTCATTTTCCATCCCTACTTCTATTAATGATACTACAATGATTGATGATGTGCAAGGTGATAGTGATAAGGTGATGTTTGATGGCTATGGTAAATGGGTTGATGACTATGTTAATAATATCTTGGCTCATCTTGAAAAGTTTATTGATTCTATAAAAGTGTTAGATGTTGAGTAATTTAGGAACTATGTCAATAATTCCAACATTGATATGCTGCTTGATAAGGTTGAAAGTTTCCCATTACGAGTTTGTTCTCCTTAATAGGGACCTATGTTGTAGAAGGGACATGTGGTGTAGAAGGATCCTGTGGATGATGAGGTGTCTCTTGAAATAATATTAATAGATACTAATATTATTGAGTAGTCTATATGGCCTTTGCTTCCTCATTGCTTTTTTTTATTTCCTTTATTGCTACCACAACTTTATGGATTTTTTATGTTGTAATATTGTACTGGTTATTGGACCTTGGTTTTCTTGGTTATTGGCTATTTAAACCTAGATGTTTGATGTTTTCATCTTTAGATGTATATATGTAATCACCTAAAAGTGGTATTTGAGTGATAAGAGTGCTACTTGAGACTATCTATCACTATTTTAACCCTAGACCTATCCTAGAGCTTATTATCACACTTATCTAGCTTTTATATATGCCACAAGTCTCCCTAGTTAGCCCTAAAATAGTCATAAACCTCCATTTCTTCATCCTATCCCTTTGTGCTTAAATTATTTATAGATATACACTAGCACCATAATTAATACACTAGAGCCACATGGTGCCAATGTCCCAAAAATGGTGCTAATGTCCTTTACCTCTTTGTTTCCAAAATGGATATCTTTTCAAAACTAGAACTCCTTAGGATCGACCTAGACACTATATTTATCACCAACACAAGCAACACAATAATAATAATATAAATACATGACTATTATCCCTCTAAACACTATATGGAAATCAAATGAAAAATACACATTCAAACTCAGAATAAGTTGTACAAAATCAAGGCTATCAATCCGTATTCTTTCTTACTTATATATACTACCTTCTACAATATTCTTAAGCCCAAATTACCTAGATTTCTAGTCTCAAGCACATTCAAGGCACTCAAGGCCACTATCATACTATCTAGATTTCACTTTCACTAACACTTAGGTGGGGAGAACTAAATCAAGTTTGATCCCTCTTCAGAGTATTGGTATGCAGAAAACTCTCATCATTGTAGGGTGTTGAGGATGTTTGACCTATTCTACTAACAAAAAAACTTTCATATCATGTCAACCGAATGACCTAGATACATGGATGATTAGGTTTGATCACTAAATAAGTCATTACAAGAAAAATACAAGGTTTCAAAACTTGTACACATAGGAATAGACCTCAGATATCTAGACACAAGTGCACCTAAAAGCTTGAGATAGTCATACACAGAGGACACCACCACCACATTTCCAATAATGGTGCTACTATCCAGATGTGGCACTAATATCTTGGATGGGTTATAAAACCAAGATCTAGTTTATGAAACTTAGACTAGATTCCAACTCATTTTTTATCACCCAAATCACCTATCTTAGTTATTTTCTAGCCAAGTTCTTACACTATTTATTAATATTTTTAGAAAAGTCAAAGCTAGTTAATTCTATAATAATTTAATGGTTATATTTATTACATATTATTTCCCTAATTTAGTCTACTTAAATATTTAGAAAACATAGGATTTAAATTCACTAAGTCTTAAAAAGATAAAACATTTAGTGAACCTGACTTACTTGGAACATTGCTCAAACCCTAACCCTAAATGCTCTTAGGGTTTGTGTCCTTATTTTTCCTATTTTCATTTGCTGCTTTAAGTTTTTAATATTTAATATATTTTATTTTATCATCCCTATTTTAATTTGTTTACTATATGCCATCTAAAAAATCTCTCTCTTCTATTAATAAGAAGTGCTAGACTAGGTGGTAATCCTGTTGAGCATATTCAGATTCCTGCTTTTCAAGATTATACCATGGATAAGGGACCTATTTTAACTCCCATTGTTGATCCTTCACACCCTAATTTTGTGTATTTTAATGATAATTCATAAAAATGTGAGAAATATAATAAAGATAAATATGATATACAAGTTGTAAATTAGGACACTCTTCCTCCACTTAACAATGAGAATCTATTTTAAATAAGGATGAGATCCTACAGAGCTTCAAAGATATAATTTGGGAACAACCCCTTGATCATGCACATATTTTACAAGTCATAATAGAAATTAATAATAAATCAAATAATGGTCAATATTTAACTCCCCCAGCTAATAACATTGTTACACCTATATTGGGACCAATTCAACTAGCACAACTAGCTATTGTAACTCAACAACCTTTAGTAAAAGCTACATATCCTATGGATAATTCCTCTATTCCATATGTACAATACCTTATGCATGAGGTTCATACTCTATAAGCTAAGGTGTTACATCTTAAACAGGGAGTCTCTAGGCCATCATATGCCTTAGATTCTCATGTTCTCTTATATACACCTTTGGCACATCACATAGTGGTAACTCCCTTGAAATATGGATTTGTGTCACCTAAGCTTACATTGTATGATGGTAAGGGTGACCCAGAGCATCATATTTTATATTTTCATGTAATATGTTTGGACTATGTGTCTAATGATTGGCTTTTTACTAAGTTCTTTCCATACAATTTAAAGGATTATGCCTTACATTATTTTTATGATCTACCAAATCAATCTATCACTACATTTAATCATTTTTTAGACATGTTTTTAGTACACTTATCCATAAACATTAGTGACAATATCTCATATGCTCAATTTTCATTATTGAAACAAATGTTAAATGAGCCTATTGTAGAATATATCTTATGATACAAACCTATATTATCTAAATTGACTAGCCCCATGGAAGATAAAGAGCTTTAGAACATCTTCAACTAGAGTCTTTTACTAGAATTACATGAATCTATCTTGTTTAACAAGTTTCCAACATTCACAAATTTATGACACATAGTAAAAAAAAAGAGAAGTCAAGCTTATCTCTATGAGAAAACTAAAATATACTAGTGGATCCAAATTAATTGCTAAGAGTTATAGTAAGCCTCCATACAAGTTAAGGGCCAATAGAAATAAGAGTGATCCAAATTCCATAGTTAACATAGCTTTAGAGCCATCTCCTTGTTTAGTTTTATCAGCTCATCCTCATAAAGTTTTTACCAACCTTCTAGAATCATGCAGCATGTGTTTTACATCAACTCTTGGAATGCAATGTCATGTCTCTTGCTCTGATCAAAGAGGTTTATAAGACATGGTCTCTTACAAATAACTATGATTCCAATGAATTCTATGAGTATTATAGGGCACCAGGGTATATAACAAATAATTGCATTAGTTTGAAACATAAGATATAAGACTTAATAGAGGTTAACATTATTGATGTGGGCACACCTATAGAGGCACTTAAAGTACAAAAAAATAGAAGCTAAGGCATTGAAAATATTCTTAGATACATTTCTAAAGCACACAAAAAATGAGGTAGGGAGCACTTTAAGTGTTCACTACACATATCAGACACATCTATCACCAGCTTCATATCACACTACTATAGATGAGGCACACCCACTACAAAATATCATTGATGTGTAACAAAAAATATTTCTAGTTAGACAACTCATCACTTTCTCAGAGCATAAAATTGTTGATGATGATACATATTTATATGCACTCTTTATATTAGCCTACATAGATCATCATCCTATCTAGAATATTATGGTTGACAATGGGTCAAGAATTAACATGTGCATTACCACACTTATACAACATTTGGGGTATTCATATCAAGATATATTACCTCATAGACATAATTATCAATGGTTTTAGTGGTCATGTTTAGAGCTCCATCAAGGAGATTATACTTCCACTATAGGTTGGACCAACACATGTGGCCACTAGATTCTTAGTAGTACCTAGTGTAGGTGTATTTGACATGTTATTAGGTAGGCCATGGATACAAAAACTACAAGACATACCAACCACATTGCACAAATTCCTAAAATATGTACATGTAAATTAAGTGGTCATAATTGAGGGTCTTCCATATGAGTATCCTCTACCTATCCCATAGGTAGTTATATCATAGTTACCAGTTACAACATAGTTACCAGATATAACACAATTATTAATTACAAATCCAAGCACAGTTATTATCAGTAAACCATAGAGTTTAATGGATCCATCAGTGTAGGCAAGGTCTATTCCTATAATTATACCATGTTCACATACTCTTCTACATAGACCATTATTAGATAGACCCATACATTAAAGATATGTTATAGTTTTTAGAGGGTATCCTTCTCCTCACTTTCTATCGAGATTAGTCTTATTGTGTTCTCTAGGTTCTTAACACATGACACCTATGCCACCTATTTCTTGTTCTACCAGATACATCCCTAAGACCCTTACAATTCATATGACTCCAAAATTAGTGTCGTAGATTCATAACACCATGCCACAACTAGGTCTAGATATAGATCACTTAGTACAGTATATTCTGGGACCATAGTTGCCCTTTCATATAACACACATGATCCTAGTTCCTTTATTTGACATAGGCCATAGTGATAGTAAGTCTCTCATGAGATTCATTTATTAATATTAGTCCTCCCTTATTGTACATACTTTATTTCTCTCTTTCTCCTTATACATAGTTCATTTTAATGTTGCTTGTACATAGCTTATATTCACAAAATCCAAAAACAATATAATATGTCAAAAAACACAAAAACATTCAAATAATTACTTAGAAAACACAAAATTATAGATTGTATGCATTACTATGTTTACACTTCTTATATTTTCCAGACACTATATATACTAGCTATCTTAGTATAGTCAGTTTTATCATACATACATGCTTCAATTGTTCTTGTCAAGTGATTATAGATTACTATAGGACTTAGGTCTACTACACTAATCCAAATTTGTTATTATCTACTGTTTATGCCTAAATATGTATCACAAGGTGCTTAAAGTGTTTAAGAAACACTTCTCATTTTAGAATTCAAAGAATTCAAGGCATGAGTTGTAGTTTGTGATAATCCTATTATCTATGATGGAATAGAGGCATAATAAATTATTGTTTCACAATATTTATAATGTTTGGTGGTTGGGAGCCACCAGGCCTATAAATCTTTACAAATAAGAAGATGATCTATGCTAATGAAGGTGGATTATGCTCAATTCTAAGTCTAAATCTAAACTAAGATGGACATATAAAATGAAGCTTTAATCTAAAGTGAATTGGTTAAAAAAAGAAGCAAAAGGAAGGGTAGGAAAGAGACAAAATATGTTATTGCTAATCTGCATTCCAGACATCATGACAAAGTTCAAATATCATCTAGGCATGTACTTAAAACCAATGTATGATACAAAATAGCTTAAACTCAAATCTTACCACACATTAGGTGAACTTCTAAGGAATGTGAAAAAAATGCAAATAAGAACCAAGCTTACTTTAAATATTTACCCCTATAATTAGATAATTGATGCACATCTAAAAATGTAGAGCAAATAAAATGAAGTAAATTAGAGAACTTTCAGTTATCCTAGCATAATCATAAGTTAACAATTCTAAATTCAAAGGTACACACCAAGAGTCTACAAGAACTATTCAAATCTAGAATTCAAAACATACAAGTGAGAGAGAATCCATATAATAATTCACAAAAATAAATTGAGATAATATTTTTAGAATTCTCTACTTACATTAGTTGATAGAAGTTTACACCAATTTTTAGTTTAAAACTCCCTCTTGTTTAAAATTGACAATGCTCTTTTTATAAGATACATGACAACATATTAGTCAGTCTCATCCAATTACATTTGTACAAGTGTATGGGATAGGTGTCTTTTCTATTGCATTCTATAACAAATGACCTTTTCCTTTTAATAGACTAATTTATAGACAATGTGATCTTACAAATTGCACATGTCTATACAAAATAATATCCTATTTCAAAATATTACACAAAGTTGGTCATAAAAGGAATATTATCATTTCATTGATTTGCTAAGCCCCTTTGTAGTCTTTATCTATTCTATCTAATTTTTTTGACTGCAATGATGTTTTGATCTTATCTATTAATAAGCCCAACTAGACTTTATGTCAACTTATGGATCAAAGTGTTCTTGTACATGTAACAATCCATCTCTCCTTGGCTCAGTCCTTTGTATCTTCAACTCATAAAATCTTTGTTTTATCATTTTTTGCTTATGTGGCACCTTCATTGCACTTTCATGGCATCCTGTTAAAATTTCATTAGTTTTAAGCCTCTTTGAAAAGTCCATATTTACTTCACACCATCAGATTAGCCTGCATGGATCAACCCATACTGTGGATATTTAGATTATTTGGATCCAACCAACTATCTTAAATTTGACATTTGTGTGACCATCATTGACATCCGTATGGATGTCATTATCAAATTAAAGTAGATCCATGGGGATCTTTGCTATCTTAAATTTGACATCCATGTAACCATCATTTAACATCTACATGGACATCATTTATGGGTGCATGACCATCAATTTTAAGATCATCATATAGGATCTTTATTGTCTTAACTTTGATGCCTATGCAGCCATTATTTGATGTTCACATGGACATTATCGATGGTGCATGATCATTAATTTTAATCTCATCTTTAGGACTACCTACCAAGCTTTCCAATTATCATTTTATGGTTTGATATATTACTAAAAATATAAATACAAAATGACTTTAACATATATAAGGCATTTAAATTGATTTGGGCAATTTGTTTCATGATTTTAGTATTGGGGGAAATGTTTTAGATAATGTCCAAAATAATCCTCCTGAAGAGTCACTTAGCAGGGCCTTTACCCAGGACAAAAGTCTTGAAGAGAACTTATCATGGAGGAAAGGGAACTTTCAAAAGACTAAAGGATAATTGAGTAAGGAAAAATACCATTTCAAAAATCTTGAAGGGCAAGTCTGAAGATAAGGTGCCTCTTATAAAAATCCCAAAGGGTACATTTGGAAGACAAAGTACTCCTTAAAAAATTCCTAAAGGATACATTTAAAAAGTTGAAAGATCATTTTAAAGAAGCCTAAGGGAATTAAAAAAACCCAAAGGGTATGTGTCCTTCACAAAAATGCCAAAGGATAATTTTATTAAGGCAAAGGTCACTTTCAAAAGAGTTATGGACAATTTACTATGGGAAAGATGTTTTGAGCCTTTTATGTCAGACAAAATCTCCAGAACAAAAGGCCTAAAGGGTAACTTAAAAAAATAATAAGTATGAAACAAATATTCTGAAAGGGAAGGTGTAAATAGGTCGAAGGGAAATTCTACCAAGAAAAATGCCCAATAGAATAACTCTATGAGGAAATTGTTTCAGACAAAATGTTTGAAATAATTATCCTAACATAGCTAAGTCTGAAGGAATAGACTGATTTCATAAGTCATGAAAGAATTATTAAATAAAATTCCAAAATTACTTGGACAAAGTATAAACCTAAGAGGGTAATTCATTTGGGATAAATCTCTGAAAGAAAATCTTGAAAAGATAGTCGAAAACATACAACAAAAGGACTTTGCACTTAGATTTAGACAACATGAAAAATAGAAAAGTCTAAAAGTAGCGCTCAAGAATAATAATAACTTAGTATGGATTTTTATACTAAGGTTTGGTCATGTTGAAAAACATGACTTAGCCTTAGGAAATAAAAATAAACTAAGCCCATAACATTATTTAAAATGTTCTTGCATAGAAATTTCTTGCTAGATTCAAATCAAGTACTTAAATTAAGCTTAGATTAAGGATTTAGCCATTCAAATATGAATCTAACAAACCAAATTTAAGTAAATAATCAAGTTAACACTAAAATCATGAAACCCAAGCATTGTTCATTCCAAGTAGACTTTATTGGACTTGCAACTTGAAATATAGAGATCCAATGTTAGCATTTTAGATAAGGGAAAACTAGAATATTGAAAAAATATGCTAACCAAACTAGGGGTGGGTGATATTCAGATAAAAATAACATGAAATCATGCTAATTTTACTTTGATCAAGTGAATTTTATATATTAGGGCATAAATTTTCACAATTTGACACAAGGGTCCCCATGTTTCAAAAATGAGGGTATGTTGACCTCAACAAATAGTGAATTTTGGGGGAAACATAGAAATATGTTAGAATTCAAAGACTTTGGTTCAAAAAAATAAGTAGATTACCTATTTCACTTGATCAGTACCATTATCAATATTAGTTCATAGTTAAAAACAAGTCTTGTACCTATAGAATTAGGATCAAACATCAAAAACTAATCATGATGTGTGTGTGATTTGATTCCACTTACTATTTTCCATGGGATTTAGGGAAAAACTTCAAGATTTGATACCTTTAATCATTAACATTGACTTACAACATGTTTGGATATTTATTAAGAACCATGCTTTAGCTTAGGGAAGGCTTGGGCATTGCTTTGCTTCCAACCAAGCATCTATAGCCCTAATAGAGATACCTTTGGCTCCACTCAAGGCATTGCTCTACTACTAGATAAGAGTCCATAGCCTTGGTGGAGATTACTAGAATCACCTTTACTTGGAAAGCTTTTGATTTTTCAATAATCTTTTAATTTTGTATTTTTTAGGTCATTTTGGCTTTCTAGTAAAGGTTGGGAGCCATGTCAACTAGGTTTAGGGATTTGGTTAAATGTTTGATCCTTAGAAAATCACCTATGGTTTCAACCTTTATCTTAGGAAATGATGTTTGTTAAGTGTAAGCATGACTATGTATTAATAATTCAATATTTCATCCCATATGTGAAATTATTCTTGAAACCAAGCTTAGATCAAAACAAGGTTTA
This sequence comes from Torreya grandis, assembly GCA_037957365.1. Lineage (NCBI taxonomy): Eukaryota > Viridiplantae > Streptophyta > Pinopsida > Cupressales > Taxaceae > Torreya > Torreya grandis. The sequence goes on from JARHVA010005325.1 coordinate 1,164,556, forward strand.
AAACCTTATGAAATAATAAACCTATCCATTAGTTATTACAAGTTTATTTAACTATAACATTATGCTTTATATTTTAGATTCATGATCAAAAAATGCTAAGGAGTTATACCTGCATTCTTGAACTATGGAGTTCCTGAGTTTTTTGATATTTGAGCTAAAATCTATCTAAAAGGACTTATTAGAAGTAAGGAACAATGCAGGGAAAGAAAACACATAGAATAGAAAACAAAGAAAACATAAAGCAAAGGAAAATCAAATAAACACATTAAAATATATGTACAAATAAGGGGTAGGAAGGAAAGAATAGAAATAAACTAATCTAGCCTACCTATTCCAACTCTAACCATTCTTAAAATTCATTCCATAAAGACTTCAAGTGGGGTAGTAGAGAAGTAGTGCTTAAGTTACTACCCATTAGTGGGTAGTGTGAACTTTTTTCTTTGTAAGTCTTTTAGCTTGAAGGTTTTATCTCTAAGTATTTCAATAATCTGATAGGGGCTTATCCACAAATGTGTGAATTTACCATTTTTACCCTTGGATTGGGATGTCTTATCCCAAAGGAGAAACAAATCTCCTTACCTAAACACCTTTATCTTTAATCACTTATCAAACCACCTTTTCACTATGGTTTGGTGTTGGCTAAAGTTAGAGAAAGTCTCTTCTCTAGCATCTTCCATCTAAACAATGTCCAACAACCTTGAATTTTCTAATTCTTGATCATCCTCCATGTACTCTTGTATGAACTGGTATGTTGGCAGCTTGAGTGTAATGGGGAATATGGGATCTTGGCCATATACCAGTAAGAAGGGTGATGCTTTGAGAGCCTACTTGAATCATATTATATCTTTCTATAAGGCATATTTTAGTATCTTATGCCAAGTTCTAGGCTTGTCTACTACAGACTTATTTATTGCTTTCATCAAGTTCTTATTGGTTGATTCGGATATGCTATTATGTTGAGGATAATGGTTAGATGATAAATTGAGAATGATACTATTATCATATGCCTATTCAGTCATCTCAATGGATATAAAAGCTAATCCATTATCATAAACTAGAGAGACTAGTGTTCTAAACCTGGTACATATGTTTTCTTCTAAAAAGGTGATAAATTCTTTATTTCTACATTGCTTAGTGGCCACTACCTTAGTCCATCTAGTGTAGTAGTCAGTAGCAGTTATAACATATTTATGACCTTTTGATGAATTGGGATTGATTACCCCCATGAAATTCAGTCCCCACTAAGTAAAAATTTTATCTATCATAATTGGTTGTCGTGGCATGGCCACCTTAGGCTCTTTTATGTTGAAGACTTGACATGAATGGAACTACCTTACATACTTGTGGGAATCCCTAAAGTTTATGGGCTAGTAGTAACCAAATCTAAGGATTTTATGAGTTGTCCTTCTAGATGGATGTCCACTTCCCAGCTTCTCATGAAAAGTGTTCATGATTTTAGATATTTTTTCTTTGGATACACACCTCAAGTAAATGACTTTGAATTTTTTTCATTACAAAATTCCATATTTAATTAGGTAGTCGGCTTCATTAAGTCTTAGGGCTATTATTTACTCCCTAGTCAACCTTGTAGGACAAGTACCATTAACTAGTAGATGGTTAATAAGATCATACTAATCATTGGAATAAAAAATTTGTTGTTTAACTTGCATGACACTTAGCTTGAGGTTAGCATTGAAAATCAATTGAATCAGACCTTGGTGCCTTAAAATTTTTGAAGTATTCATTTCAATGTCATATTGTTGAAACATAGACATCCACTTACCTCTCTTTTCTCCTAGCTCATTCTAACTTAGCATGAGATTGGTGGTAGGGTTTGGTAAGATATCATGCACTTTATTCCTAAGAATGTAGTGCCTATATTTCTTCACTACCTTCACTAATTCACGTGCTTTATTGTTAATTAAATAATAATTTAACTTAGAATTTTTAAAGTTCATGCTCATGAAAGCAATTGGATGATCACATCCATCAATTTTCTAAGTTAAAACTACAACAATAGTGTGGTAAAAAATAAAGGAATAAAGGTAAAATTACTTAGAGAAATTTAGACTTATCAAGACTGGAGCTTGTCTAATTTCCTCCTTGATGTCCTTAAAATCCTTCTTGGTTTCTTTATTCCAAGTGATTTTGACATCTTTCTTCAGCATATCATTTAATAGATTGAATTTTTTTGTAAAACTAGAAATAAACTTTCTTACAAAATTAATTTTGTTGAAGAATGACTTCAATTCTTTCCTACTATTAGGATGATCTATTTTTGATATAGAATTTACTCTATCTGAGTTTATAGAGTTTCCCTCCTTAGTGATAACATGCCTTAATAGTTTTCCCTTAATAACACATAAAATACTTTTCTTTAGGTTGAGAGAAATCCCATACCTTCTACACCTTTAAAATACCTACTGTAAATGTATGATGTGGTCCTCCATATTATTTGAAAAGATAGATTATCCATGTATATAATAATTTAATTACCTACCAAACCTTAGAAAGAATGATACAAGGACCTTTAGAACGTTGCCCTTGCATTGATTAGCCTAAATGGTATTATTTTATATGCAAACATGGACCACTTAGTAGTAAAATAAATCTTCATCCTATCCTCCTAATTTACCAGCACTTGGTTATACCCTAAAAATCCATCAAGAAAGGACATCATAACAAAACTAGAAATGCTTTGTATAACTTGGTCTAGAGAAGTTAAAGGGTAGTTGTCATTTTTAGATGATTTATTTAGATTCATAAAATCAATGCACAATATTATTTCACCATTAGTTTTCCTAAATGGCACCAAATTGGTAACCCTGGTAGAGTTCCTAATGGAAAATACAATCTTGGCATCTAATAATTTTTTGACTTCTTTAAAAATCATAGGTTCTAAAATAGGGTTGGCAGGCCTTTACTTTTGTCTAAAAGGTTTGCAATTTTCCTTCAAGGGTATGGTATGGTGATGAATCTTGGGTCAAAAATATTTAAGGAATCATAATTCCATGCTATTATGTCCTTATAGTTTATCAACAAGTCCTTGGAATTTTCTTTTTTAATGACCATACATGCTATCCCAATATTAACTAGCTGAGGTTGATCTTGAGTTCCAATATCAACTACCTTGTAATCCTTCCCACTTACCTTGGATATTATAGTGTTTCCAACCAATTTGTCTTGATAAAATAAAATTTCCAAGGTAATCATGCATTTTGGGATTTTTTTATTACTCAATTAAATGATTTTGTTATCAAATCTACCATGTTCTTCAAGAGTATTTTCATTGGGCTCATCTATGACATAGGCTTCAAATACTCCTAAGTTTGTCATGAAATCTAGGATCTATTGGTCATCATTAAAAACCTATATATAGTTTATGTTATCTAGGACCAAAGGGCATGGAAAAATCTCAATGCTAAAGCTTTGAGAGTCATGGTTTGGCATAAGATTGGCTGCAACTGCTGCAAGCTCATCAACAACCTTATTCTCCTCCTTAGGGATGGAAATAATGTTGAATGCATCAAAATATTCTAGTAAATCCTAGACTCTAAACTTATATCTCTTAAGATATGATAATTTACACTAGTATATACTCCTCACCTAGTTAAACACAAGTTTTTAGTCACCATGAACCAAGAGTTATTTAACCTTATGCTTAATGGAAAATTATAATCCTAGAATCAAAGCTTCATACTCTACAAGATTATTTATGCAAAGAAACTGAAGTCTATAAGAAAATTTTAGTTCTTTCCAAATAAGATTTTTTAGAAAAATTCGTAATCTAGATCTAGACTTACACCTAACACCATCAAAATGTAATTTCCAAATTCTAGGCAAAGTGTGAGAGCTTTTAGAACTACGATCCTTAGAAGTCTCAAGAGTATACACTCCTAATTCAAAATCCATCATGTTGATCTCATCAGATTCCAACATGTTAACCATTTAATTCACAACATTATACTCTATGATATGTGATTACTACAAGGCTCTCTTTCCACTTTGATCTGATTTGGGACTCTTTTCCATGGAATCCACAAATTCAAATAGTTAGTGGACATATATCCATTCAGGGCCTTTATCCATTCTTTGCTTAACAATATCTCATAAGCATTAGGTATGTCCACCACCTGGATGTCAATAAATTATTAGACCCTTGGTTCACAGGCAAGCTACATATGAACATTTAATAATTCCCTAATTACTTTGACTCTAAACTTATCTAATTGAGTAACAACTCTATCATATTTAATAGGAGTCAAGCCAAGTTATTTACAAATACCTGTTGGCATGATGTTTTTGGATGCACTAGAATATAATAAACAATTATGTAATTTCTTACCAAACATTTTGATAGTAAGTAGGAAAGGTGGGGATTATATCTTATCTTTATACATAACAATATAGTCATTGTTAGTTTTGGGTGACCTATTAGGATTTTTAGATAAGGACTCCAATAATAGGTCTCTTTGCTCAATGATCTATATCAACTCATGCAATGTAATTGTTGACCAAATTTGACCCTGTAGGTCAAATTAGGATCCTTATAGTTAAAAAACTGATATTTAGGTATTTTAGGGGTCTATTATTATGTCATAAGGTGTATTTTAAGTCTTTTTTTGTCATTTCATGTCATATTAGCCTTGGTCTTAGTCATTTTAATCCTTATCTTTTTGAGCCATTTAAAGGTCATAAAAGGAACATTTAATGACTTATATAGCCTCCTTGGGTAAAGTGAAGGTGTAAAAAGGTGATGTAATTTTCCATGTATCCTATTATGCCTTAATCAATTGTTTCTAACTAAAAAGTGGTAGGTTCTTTAGAAGAAAGAGTAGTTTTCTTGGAAAAAGGAAGAGTTTGGAACTTGTACGACCCATGAGGGAGTGTGACACATGGGAGAAGGTTTTTATATGACTATTTATATTCCTAAAACTCATTTCCATGCTTGACACACTTTGAAAGTTCCATATTTTAGCTAAAACCATTTTGCTCCTTCATCTCCTTTTTAGACATACATAACCAATTCACAGGTTTATGCCTGGTATGACATGTTAGAGAAGTTTCAAACAAAAATTCCTTGGGAGGTGAAAGTAAAATTAGAGAGATAAATTTACATAAAAATATTTCAAATATTGGTCAACTATGCTTTATGAATAATTTATAACAAGTTTATTATGTTTTTTTTACTCACTATTTCCTGTACCGTATAGGTTTTTCTCTAATTTGGATAAGTCCATAAAATCTAGTTGGTGATTTTAATTCTAGACAATGTTGGATCTCTAATATAATTATAAATATTATTTTTTTCATGCTTTAATGTGTTTTGATTATCCAAGTATCTCAAATTTGTAAGGGAAGACACCATTCTATATTGTAGGTTGATTTCCATCATTTTCAAAATCTTCATGCTTTGGTAGTGACTTCAGTGGGTTTTGATAGGTTTATTATCATGTTTATAATGTAATATTATTTAACTCACATTTAAATATTATTCTCTTAAGAAATATTCCAAAGATTTGTAGTCATAAGTGAGATGTAGTCAGTTTACTCCATGATTGTCATACATAGTCAACTGAGTGAGCCAGGTTAAGGTCTTTAACACATCCATGAGGCTATAATTATGGTATTGAGAGGTTGAATATATAATCATATAAAAATCAATAAATTTAATCCCTTTCATTGGCATAATGAAGACTATAACAACTAATCACTCAACCACCATTGCTCGGTCTACACCATGGAAACCGCACTTGTAGATGCCCTCATGGAAACTAATCATGTTAAAAAGGAGTATCTAAACTGAACAAGGTCATTGATAATGAAAATTATCTATTTTAAATCTTTGATATAGGTCTCAAAATCATTAAATGGTTAAAATAATTCACATTGTCCATACTCAGCCTCACTACCTATATGTGTAAAATCCACCTATAGGTGGTGTTAATAGAGAATTAAGAATGCATGTATGGAAGTGTTGAAACAATTTATAACTCACCCTAAACTACTAAAATTTTGAATATATCATTTAATTCATGTTTTTTATGTTAATTTTTTAGGTAAAGAGTGAGTAACCCTTCAGAGGTCAAATGACTGTATTCAGGGACCTTTTCCCTAAAAGCATAAAATAGAGCACCTGGCCATTTCATAGAGATCTTATAATAGGGTTGCCAAGAATTTTGGTGTTAATAAATTTTATTGAAATTTATACATATCATAGGATCCCAAATTATAAAATAAATATAGTGGTTTAGTCATTTGGTTTTCATGCTAGAGGAGCCCAAAGATGCACTTTTATGCATTGAATTTTGATAGTGCCATCGATAGGATTTGAAATTCTAAGGTGATTATAGCATCTCAAAGTGAAAATAGAGTATGTATTCATGATTTAAATATATAATTAAGAGTAAAGGCATACAAATTAAAATAAATATATTCAAAATAGGTTCATATTTAGAGTTTTGAGCCCATACACACCTACAGGTGTTTACTTATTGAAACTATTCACCCACAACCAAGGGTTATCTTCTACATCATTCATGGCAAGGGATTAAGGATAAAACCATCAAAATTGTTTTATTTAAGATGATTAAAAATGTATCAATAAGTATAAAAGTGATATGGAATAGGTTTCAAGATGAGTTCTCATTGATAGGCTTATATTTGTTTGAATATAGTCAACAGTAGTTGACTATAGGCAACAGTGGGATAAAGAGTAATGCCTAAGTGTTGGTAGTGAATAAGAATGAGATGAATCAATAAAAAAAATATAAAATTAACATAAGGGAATATAATAATGTTTTAATACATTTATTTCAATCTAAATTATTCAAATATCATCTATAGGAAAGAGAAGACACAGTTAAGAAGTTGACCTCAGTCTAGGTTAATCATAGTAAGACATGAACAAAGTACAATTTGGAAAAAGTATGATGGTTTATATGATTTAAAAATACCCAAACATAGGTAAATATTTCTCATGGATCTCTCATGGTGGATATAAAATAGAGAAGTTGATATAAATAAGCAATACACAGTCCATATCATAAATCTTGCACACAATTTGGCTTTTAGGAGTATGTTTTGGGTTTTACAAGAGTTGGGAGGTAAAGTTATATGAAAAAAGGCCAAAAAATTATGTAGAGTGTCTTTAAAACTTAGATAATCCTCTCTAACATTTACTTGGTCTGAGTAAATAGGGGAAGTTCCCTTTGTTTTATCTTAGATAGAAGGCACTTCCTTTATGTACAAACTGGCAAGTGTTAAGGAATGAAGGTGACAAGAGTGAATTAGGAGATGATCAGACCTTAAAATGAGGTGTAATAAGTTGTATGAAACATAGAAAAACATTATAAAAATATCATAAAAGGATTAATATCAAAAAGGTGACCTAGACCCTTAAAGCTGCAGATAGGCCTGTTAGGCAGGGTTTAGGCCTAAAGCCAAATGGGGGGTCTAAATTCACTTCCAGATCTTAGTGAGATTTATAACATATTGGATAATGTTTATAGGATGAAATTAGATATTTATAACCTATTGGGATCAATGGTAATCCATGAAGAATCAATTTTTTGGCTTTAAGACAACTTAGACCTATGTAAAGTAGAGAAACAAGCCTGATAAGAGAAGTTTGATTACTCATATCTTCTTGCACACCTAGCATGGAGACTAAAAGAGACAATAAAAATTATATAGGGTCCTAAAAAAACATTTTGTGGCATTTATTTTATATTTTAATGCCAAATATTTATGAATAATGGCTAAGAGGTCAAAATAGGCTCAAACTCACCAAAACCATTGCTAGTAACCAGTTTGAGAAGATTAATCAAATAGTGCATCCAAATGGAATAGTTTTCCTATAATTATTATTGGATGTTTTAGGGGAATCTCTAAATATCCTCTCCATACTTTTATACTATACAAAATTGTATGGATAGAGTACAAAATAGGATTTTATTGACAATTTTAATGTTTTTGTAGGTTCTAAGAAGAATTTGAAGATGCCAATCACATGGGGGGAAATATTGAGAATTAAAATAAATACCCATGTATATATAATTATTTATAAAAAAATCCTAGTTTCCTCAAAAAGAGATCTCATCTCAACCAGTCAGAACTGGCATAGTGAACATGATAGTGATAAGGGTGAAAACTTCAAGTGAAAGCATATTTAAAGTGCACCTGAGAAATATAAGTCCATGAATGGCCTTAAAACATGTAATTAACCCCATTTTATTGATTTTAATGGAAAATTGAATCCAATTTTTGAATCCAAGTGTGAAAGATGTCTGAAAAGGGAGTTTTTTTGACTGTAGGTAGTGATGGCTCATTTTTAGAGGAATTTAGGTGATTAGGAATGCAACCAATGCATGAAAGAGAATGTATATAATCCCTCCCTCTAAATTAAATTATTATATATGTCCCTATTTAGTTTTTGGATCTTCCAAAAAGGGGGAATAATGAAGGCAATTTCTTAGACTAGAAAAAGAGACTTCATGCCACATTTCAAGAGTTTCATGACTTTGGGTGCCACTTGTCTCTTCTAACTTTGCATGATAAGTTTAAAATTATCTTATAATACACATGTAACTAATTTTTTAAAATTGAAACTTGTATTTTTGACCTTTGGAATTATTTCTTCTCTTCTCTCTCTCAATTTATATAAGAACTAGCCAATTTGGATATTGTAAGAATGTTCTACCTAAGTATGGTGAAGCCTTGATCATTTATATACCATGGATAAATAAAGAATAATAATTTTACCTCTTATATGACTTTTTAGAATGTGTTCACTTGAATGATTTATCTAGCTTAGTGATGGATATTATTTCCTTACCATTGTTGTCTCATTCTCCTACCTATTTGCATCTTAAAACCTTATTCTTGTAGGTCATGTGAAGTGTTATAAGAAGTGTCAAGGTTGAGTGAGTTAGTATATTAAATAGTGCAATTCTAGGCCTCTTGTCTAGTACTCCTAGCTTAAACATTCATCACAACCTCATAATGAAATACTGATGTGAGAAGATTCAGATTAGAAAAGTGTATGCCTAGTTAGTCTCTTGGTCTCATGTGTGACATGCAATTGGTTGGTAGTTATCAATTAATTTGGTGTCTCACCACCTTTAAGATAGTTTAATTTTTTTTTCTCTCCCTTTTCCTTAAAATAATAGGTATAGTAGTGATCTAAAAGTGGTACATCAAGAGAGATATTCCTATATAGAGATTCACCTCATTCTTAGCCTACTCACAACCTAGAGGTGTTTTAATTGTTCCACTTGGATGAGGAGAGCTGAGACATATCCTCAAAGAGTGAAAATACAAATGACAAATTTTTTTGGCATGCTTGATGGGACTCATTATCCAAGAAGTTAAAAGAATTTTGGTCTTGTCTCTCAACACATCAACCTTTAGAGGCCTCTATACACACATTAATGGTGATTATGAAGTTACATCAGATGGTCAAGCAACTCAAGTTTTCCTTTTGAATATTGTTGGTAAAATTTATTTATGTTCTTGCTTCCCAATGAAGTTCTATGGCTAGTTTTTGTGTTGAATATTTTTTTACACAAGTTGATGAGATATCTAAGGCTTATGGCATTCCCTATTAGCCTTTATATGATTATTATCATCATTTTAATGATGCTTACTAGCTCTAATATGAATCTTATCAACCTTGTCATGAATTGTATCAGTCTTATAACCATCCTTCTCAATATCTTGCTCCTCCTAGTCAACCTAGTCACTTCTCAAATCAACCCATTTTAACTTTCAAGCAAACTCTCTTGGGATATGAGAGGTACATGATGGATGTTGACATATAAAGGGAACATGGTCAAGATGTTCCTAGTAATCTCATTCATAATGTGAGAGATTAATTAGAGATGATTAAAAGAGAGTGAGCACTTATTGAGAGATCAAGTTGGAAAAAGGCTCATAAGTGAGATGCTAGATGTGAGTGGCCTAGTTTCATACTTAGAAGATAAGCTTAGAATTCATGAAGAATAACCTTACAAAATATATCAACCCTTATATCCACCTCCCCAAGATTTATATCAGTTCTACTTGACCCATACTCATGAACCCAATAACGCTTATCAAAGTCATCTTTTCCCAATCAGCTAAAAGAGAAAGTTGGAAGGACAAACCTTGTTTTTGATGCAAACCTTGATAAGAAGTTTGAGTTAGCCAATAAATAGATGAATAAGTTCATCTCATCAAAAAAGAAGTGGAATATAAACCCTCATTTCCCTCTCCCATTACATCCCCACCTCAAGAAGAGACTCCGAATCCTAATATCCTAAGCTATAATAAGGTAGTGGAATTATAGGAAAAGAAAGGGGATAAAAGCCTAGATAAAGAGTGTGAAGTTGAGAAATATCTTGATTATATGCAATCCCCTCAGACCATTCCTCAAGAGACCTCTTGTTTTCCATATAATCTCTCTTATACTCCTTATACTCATGAAGATGCCTATCAACTTCAAGAGAGACTTTTACAAGAGAACCTAGCCAAGCAAATTGAAGAGTTAGAGTCAAGAATAATTTTTTTGAGTCAAGGTGTGATGGAAGGTTTAGAGATAACAGAAGATACTATGCCTAAGCCCACCAAATATAACCTTCACAAAGAGAGTGCCCAAGATAAATCATATTTCAATGAAGTGATTGTTAAATGGAAGGAAGAAAACCAAGCTATTTTAGCCCAAGGTTTGCCTCCCCTTCCTCAAGAACTCCCAAAAGGATCTCCTACAATTCATCCTCAATCTGATGTTGAGTTTTATGCTCTACCTCCACCAACTAGTTCATATTTTACTCAACCTATCACCATTTGCCTTGATGGACATGTGGTGTGGGAACCTAAAGAGGATATTTGGTTGATAAGAATTTAGAACTCTTGCTTGAAGAAAACATAGCTCCTTGCCAGCCTCATTAGGCTAGGTCACCTAATTACAAGATGCCCAGCATTAGCATCACCAAGAAGGAGAAATAAATTGAGGATATTAAAGCCCTTAAGGAGAAAAGTTAGGTTATAAAATTTGAGATATAACTTGAAATCCCTTAAGAGGTTATACATGCTGAAGCAGAGGTGATTTTTTGTGTTTGAATCTTCTGATTGTGTTGATATTGAAGAATGTATTCCTTGTGTCAAAGAAGAGGAAATCATCATTGGTTCTTCCATAACTATCTAATATATTATAGATGGGAAAGAAAAAGTCTCTAATCAGCCTTGGGATGACTTGTTTACAATCATTGGATCATGTCATACTCCTCTTCAAGGAGGCTATGATATAGTCAAAAATGGAGAAGGCAACCTTGACACTCAAGTGGGTATATAAAGAAGAAGCAACTTTTAAAATTCATCCTTTCAAGAGGCATATTCATCCCATGATGATATGTTTGAAATCATAAAAATGGGTTATCATCCTCTCAACTAGTTGGTAGAAACACATCATCTTTTAAAGATAAAATAAGCTTCTATTTGCCTTAATATTTCAAAGAATAAGAAACTACTCCTCTTGAATCCATGCCTACCAAGAAGGTATAAGTTCATCATGACATGAAGAGTGGGTAGTAGTATGAGGTATGTGTAAAAATTCAAGAGGAATAAATTTATATTAGATACCTTTTTAAGGATTATCTACTTGAGAGTAGATCAAGTGAAGTGCCAAGAAATAGGTTTGATCTACCAAGCCTCCAATCCAAGGAGAAACATGCTTGGTACTATGATTCATCTCCTGCTAAATAAAATTCAAGGAAATTTCCTTTTGATACTAGAAAATAAGTATGCTTAATTGCTAGTTATGCATAGTTGTTTGTTTTTTGTTTTCCCTAAGTGCTTTGAGCACACATGTGTGTCTTATTAGTGTATTTTCTTTGCTTTATGTATGTCCTTTATTTTATATGGTTGAGGTAATTAGTTTTATTATATTAGTCAAGCCTTATGGTCAAGTGTTAGGTCTTCTTATTTTGTTTTAGACTTCAGATGACTCCTTAAGCCCATGGATAGGATAAGGATATTAATCTTTAGCATAGTAGGCATGCTACCCATATGAGTCATCAATTATTGACCAAATTTGACCCTATAGGTCAAATTAGGACCCCTATAGGTAAAAAATTGATATTCAGATGTTTTTATGGGTCTGTTATTATGTCATAAGGTGTATTATATGTCTTTTGATGTCATTTCATGTCATATTAGTCTTGGTCTTAGTCATTTTAATCCTTATGTCTTTTTGAGCCATTTAAAGGTCATAAAAGGAGCATTTAATGACTTGTATAACCTAATTAGGTAAATTAAAGGTGTAAAAAGGTTATTTTATGTTCCATGTGTACTATTATGCCTTAATAAACTATTTTTAATTGAAAAGTGGTAGGTTATTCAGTAGAAAGAGTAGTTTTCTTGGAAAAAGGAAGAGTTTGGCACTTGTATGACCTATAAGGGAGTGTGATATGTGGCAGACAGTTTTTAAATGAATATTAATATTACTTATACTTATTTACTTTCTTGAAATACTTTTTAAGTTCCAAATTTGAGCTAAAACCATTCTACTCCTTCATCTCCTTTCTAGACATATAGAACCAACCAACAGGGTATGCTTGGTACAACTAGTTGGAGAAGTTTCATACCAAAATCCCTTGGGAGTTAAAATTAGAATTAAAGAGATACATTTCAATAAAAATATTTCAAAAATTGGTCAATTTTTCTTTATGAATCATCTCTAATAATTTAACTATATATTTCTACTCACTACTTCTTGCACCCTATAGGGTTTGCTCTAATTTGGATAAGTTTGTAAAATCCAATTAGTGATGTGTATTACATATAATTTTTGATATCTCATATAACTATACCTATGATTTGTTTAATGTTTCAAGGTGTTTTTATGAGCCAATTATCTCAAAGTTGTAAGAGAAGACACCATTCTATGTTACATGTAGATTTTCATCATTTTTAAAATCTTCATGCTTTGGTAGTGAATTTAGTTGGTTTTTATAGGTTAATTATTCATGTTTATAATGTAATATTGGTTCCCTAACATTTAAATCTGATTCCCTTAAGTAATATTCCATATATTTTTAGTCACAAGTGAGATGTAGTCAGTCTGCTCCATGATTGTCATGCATAATCAACTGAGTGAGCTAGGTTAAGGTCTTTAACACATCCATGAGGCTATAATTATGGTTTTGAGAGGTTGAATATATAATAATAATAAAAAAAATCAGGTTAATCCCTTTAATTATCATAATGAAGGCTATAACAACTAATCACTCAATCACCATTACTTAGTTTACACCATGGAACTGCACCTATAAGTACCCTCATGGAAACCAATCATGTTGAAAAGGAGTATATGAACTAAGAAAGGTAATTTATAATGAAAATGGTATATTTTAAATATTTTAGATAGGTATAAAACTAATTAAATGGTTAAAACAATGCACATTGTCCATACTCAACCTCATTGCCTGCACGTACAAAAGCCACCTACAGGTGGTGTTAATAGAGAACTGAGAATGCATGTATGGAAGTGTTGAAACAATTCGGAACTCAACCTAAAGTAATAAAATGTTTAAGATATCATATAATTCATGTTTTTGTATATTAAGTGGGTAGGTAAAGAGTGAGGAACCCTTCAAAGGTCAAATGACTATATTCAAGGACCTTTTCCCTAAAAGCATAAAATATAGCACTTGGCCATTTCATAGAGATCTTAAAATAGGGTTAACAAGAATTTTAGTGTTACTAAATTTGCATGTATTGTATACTTATAATATAATACCATCTTTAGAAATAAAGAGAGTGGTTTATTAATTTGGTTTTCATTGTTAGAGGAGCCCAAAGATGCACTTTTGAAATTCCAAGGTGATATGGCATCTCAAAGTGTAAATAGAGTATGTATTAATGATTTAACTATATAATTAAGAGTAAATTAATAAAAATTAAAATAAGGATCTTCAAAATAGGTTCATATGTAGAGTTTTGATCCATACACACCTACAAGTGTCTACTTCTTGAAACTATTCACATACAATAAAGGGTTATCTTCTACATCATCCATAACAAGGGCTTAAGCATGGAAAAATCAACATTGGTTTATGGAAGATGATTAAAAATGGATTAGGAGGTATAAAATTGATATGGAATAGGTACCGAGATGAGTTCTCACCTATAGGCTTATATTTGTCCCAATATAGTCAACTATAGCTGACTGTAGGCAATAGTGGGCCTAGGAGTAATGCCTAAGTGTTGGTAGTGCATAAAAATGAGAAAAATGGGTAAAAATAAATATAAAATGACCCCAAGTGACTATAAAGAGGTTTTTAGACATTAATTTCAAGATAAATTATGTAGGGATCATCTACAAGAAAGAGAAGACACAGTCAAAATGTTGACCTTAGTCTAGGTTAATCATAGTAAGTCATGAATAAAGTAGAGTTTGGAAAAGGCCTGATGATTTACATGATTGAAAAAGACCCCAAGATAGGTAATAATGTCTCATGGAGATCTCATGGTGGATTTATAATAGAGAATTGGATCTAAACAAGCAATACATAGTCCACATCATAAATCATGCACATAATTTACCTTTTATGAGTATGTTTTAGGTTTTACAAGAGTTGGGAGGTCAAATGATATGACCAAAGGCAAAAAAATTATTTATAGTGTCTTTAAAACTTATATAATCCTATTTTACATTCGATTGGTCTGAGGAAGTAGGGGAAGTGCCCTCTATTTTATCTTAGATAGAGGACACTTAATTTATGTACAAACTGGCAAGTGTTGAGGAATGAAGGTGATAAGAGTGAACTAGGAACCGATTAGACCTTGAAATGAGGTGTAAGAAGTTGGATGACACATAGAAAAAAAATGATAAACATTTCCTAGAAGGATTAAGCTCAATAGGGTGGCCTAGAACCTCAAAGTTGCAACCAAGCTTGTTAGGTAGGGTTTAGGCCTAAAGCAAAATGGGGGGTCCAGCTTCACTTCTAGATCTTAGAGAGATTTTTAATGTATTGGATAATGTTTCTAGGATGAAATAAAATATTTTTGAGCTATTTGGATGCAAGGGAAGCCATTTTTTGGCTTTAAGACAACTCAAACATATGCAAAGTGGAGAAACAAGCTTGATAAGAGAAGTTTGGTTACTCATATCTTCTTGCACACCTAGCATGGAGACTCAAAGAGATAGGACAAGTTAAATAGGGTCATAATTTTTTTTTGTGTGGCATTGAGTTGAGTTTTTAATATTAAATATTTATGAACAATGGCTAAGAGGGAAAAATAGGCTCAAACTCACCAAAATGCTTGCTAATAACCAGTTTGAGAAGATTAAGAAAATAGTGCATACAAATGGCATAGTTTTCCTAGAATGATGATTGGATGTTGTAGGGGAATCTCTCATGTTGTTCCCCATCTTTTTGGACTATAAAAAATTATATAGATAGAATATAAAATAAGGTTTTCTTGATAATTTTTATGGTTTTGTAGGTTCTAAGAAGAGTCTGAAGATGATAATCACATGGGGGGGAAATATTGAGACTTAAGATAACTACCCATGTCTATTTAATTATTAAAAAAAAATCATAGGTGCCTCAACAAGAGTTCTCATCTCAGCTATCCAAAACTGAAATAGTGAACATGATAGTGAGAAGGGTGAAAAATTTAAGTGGAAGCATATTTAAAGTACACATAAGAAATATAAGGACATGGATGGAATTTAAACATGTAATTAACCCAAATTTATATATTTACATGGGAAAATAAAGCCTATTTTGGAAGCCAAGAATGCAAGGTGTCTAAAAAGGGAGTTTCTTTGACTGCAGGTAGTGATGGATAGTTTACTTTAATTTTTATCTCCCTTTTCCTTTTAGTCATAGGTGTAGTAGTGATCTAAAAGTGTTACATCAAGAGAGAAATTCCTACCTAGATATTCACCTCATTCCTAGGCTACCCATAACCTAGAGGTGTTTCAATTGTGCCATTTGGATGGGAAGTGCTGAGACATCTCCTTAAAGGGTGAAAATCCAAGTGGCAATAATAATGTTAGCCTTAATTTTCTTCATGTCTTCCATAATTTTATACCCAATCCTATTGGAATAATTACATACATTAGTACATTATTTAGAAATACCTCCCTTTAGAGGCTCTGGGTTATTATCAGAGGTATTATCTAGAGGAGTGCCAAAGTTGTTTAGAGGTGTTGAAATAGTCAAGAGTTTATTATACTCCCTATTTTTTAAAGGGTAGGTATTCTTTAGGAACTATTGAAAAACATGGACTTCTTCAGGAATATCAGTAGGTTCATTATCTTCTTGGAAAGGGAAGTCATACATCTCCACCATGAAGGCTTGGTTAGAAGTTTTAGATCCTGATGTACCTAAACCATTATATTTTTTGGGAACCAATTAAAATGTATCTAACTCTTCTTGAAAAGCCTCAAAATATTTACATAATTTAATGCAATCTATCTCACCATGTCTAGAAGTGCAATATACTCTACAATAATTAGATGCAACAATATCAATAAGATTTTTATCCATTATTTTATTATCAACAAATGACTCATTATTCTTATTATTTTTGTAATTGTCATTATATAACGCTGTTAATGGGCCTATTGAACCTTTGAAAATAAAAGTTCATACTCGAGCTCTTTCTAGTATTACCAACTTATTTATGCAGTGAAAGAAAATCAGTGTTTAACTTTGGGACCATCTTTAAGATAGAGTCATTTTCATTTTTGGGTGCTTTAGAATTATGAACTTGATTGTTATTAGTACTAGTGGTTGGTACTAAGGCCTTTTGATCATTAGGGTTAAGTCCATTTGCAACAGTGTTCAAGAATCCCAAGTTATGGGTAGGATGAGCATGACTTAAGGGTAATTGGTTCAATGTTGGGATTTGGTTCAAAACATGTATGTTCTAATTATTATTGGGGAAGATATTCAAGGTAGGTAAATATGGGTTGATGTTGGGAATAGAGTAATCCATCTAACCTTGGGGCTACATCTGGTTATTATTAATCATAGAATCAACATAAGCTAAAGCTAATGTGTTCATGAGTCCAACAACTATCTTTATAAATACAAAAGTCATAGGATATAAGGCATTTTTATAGATTTCCAAGGCTAAATCCTCATTAAGTTTGTAAGGAGATATAGTCCTACTAAACATATTTTGGAATCTAGAATTGAAATCTTTTATGGGTTTATTTGCATCCCTTTTTACTATGGTGAATTGTTGGTAAAGGACACAAGAAATGATAATTTTACCAAATTGGTTAATGAAGACATTGTTAAAATCAACCCAAATTGTAATATAATTTTTAGGGAGATTTAAAAACCATTCGTATGCACAATATCTAAAAGTTAAAGGAAATAGTCTACATGCTACATCTTCATGAGTGACAATTAGCAATCTCAAATTATATTTGAATGACTTAATATGCTCCTTAATCATTATAATGTTATTATGACTAAATATTGGCAAATATTTCTCAGGGTTACGAGGAAGGTCATGTACCACACTTGGAATGTTAATAGAAGAGCCACCCAACTAAGCCATACCTTGATTTTGGTTGAATACATGAGTACCCTAAATTGCTGAAGTTGGCAAAGACTTTGAAAGCCTATGCTTACCTTTGTCCCATCTAGCTCTTCTATGGACTTACAATTCAAGTAGAGGTTCGCTAGTCTCTAAATGTGACCTTTTTTCTAATTCTTAGTAATTCTAACTTAATAATTTTGAATCCTATTTGAAATATGATGTGTCAATCTTATCTTTGTAGAGAAAAATGATTTAAAAAGAACACTAAGCAAATTTTTCATAAATTCATATAAAGGATAACAAAGGATGACAATATTTAATCAAGTCAGCTCAAAGATGTATCCAAATATGTAGTTAAGATCATCCTTTACACATTTTAAGCTCAAATGAACTCAATTAAGCAAAGGATCTAATTATCTTTGATCAAAATAGCTATTACTAACCTCAAGCCTATTGGGTTCATAATTATAAATCTATCTTTACCAAAATTCAACATATATCTTCAAAGAATGTCAATCTTTGTCTAAATAAGCACAACGACCAATCTAAAACTATGAAGATCACTGAAATTTACATGATTATGCTAAAATAAACACAAATATGCAAAGAGTAAAGTGATATTTAAACATAATTCACAAAAACTAATAAAGATACTACAAATCTACAAAGAATTTGGCCCTCCTTCTAGCACCAATGAAGTAGGCCCTGTTGATGCCTAGATATGTATCATAAGGTGCTTAGAGTATTTAATAAACACTTATCATTTTAGAATTCAAATATTTAGGGAATTAGTTTTAGTTTGTGATAATCCTATTATCTATGATGGAATAGAGGTGGAACAAATGATTGTTTCATAATATTTATGATGTCTGATGGTTGGGAGCCATCATGGCCTATAAATATTTGAAAATAAGAATATGATACATGATAATTAAGGTGAATTATGCTCAATTATAAGTCTAAATCTAAACTAAGATGGACATATATAATGAAGCTTTAATCTAAAGTGAGTTGGTTAGAAAAAATAAAAAGGATGGGTAGGGCAGAGAAAAAACATGTTACTACTAATATTTATTCTAGACATCATGACATAGTTCAAATATCATTTAGACATGTACTTAAAACCAATGTATGATACAAAATAGCTTAAGCTTGAATCTTATCACACATTAGGTGAACTTCTAAGGAATGTGAAAAATAATGTAAATAAGAACCAAGCTTACTTTAAAGATTTAATCCTATTAGCAGATAGTTGATGCACATATATAAATGAAGAGCAAATAAAATGAAGTAAACTAGATAACCTTTAGTTATCCTAGCATAAGCACAAGTTAAAAATTCTACATTCAAAGGTACACACCAAGAGTCTACAAGAACTATTCAAATATAGAATTTAGAATAGAAAAGTGACAGAGAAGCGATATGACAATTCACACAAACAAAATGAGTTTTTTTTTAGAATTCTCTACTTGCATTAGTTGCTCAAAGTTTACACTAGTTTTTAGCTCAAAAATACCTCCTCTTTACAATTAACAATGCTCTTTTTATAAGATACACCACATCATGTCGATCAATCTCATCTAATTACATTTGTACAAGTGTATAGGATAGGTGTCATTTCTATTGCATTCTAAAACAAATGACCTTTTTCTTTTAATAGACTAGTTTATAGAAAATGTAATCTTACAAATTGCACATGTATATACAAAAAAAATTCTATTTAAAAATATTATACAAAGCTAGTTATAAAAGGAATATTCTCATTTCATTGATCTACTAAGCTCCTTTGTGGTATTTATCCATTCTATCTAATGTTTCTAACTACATTGATGTTTTCAACCTTGTTTATTAATAACCCAACTAGACTTTGGGTCAGCTTCTGGATCAAAGTGTTCTTGCATAGGTGACAATCCAGCTCTCCTTGGTTCAATCCTTCACATCCTTAGTCCCTAAAATATTCATTTTGTAATTTTTTGATTATATGACACTTTCATTACACTTTTATGGCATATTAATCAAATTTCATTGGTTTTGAGCCTCTTTAAAAATCCCATATTTGCTTCACACCATCAAATCAGCCTACATGGATCAATGTAGACCATATATCTTTAGATTATTTGGATCCAATTGGCTATATTAAATTTGAAATCTATGTGACCATTATTTGATGTCCACATGGACATCATTGATGGTCACACGATCATCAAATTTAAGTAAATCCATGGGGATCTTTACTATCTTAAATTTGACATTCATGCAATCATCATTTAATATCCATGTGGATGTCATTAATGGGTGTGAAACTATAAATTTAAAGATCATCATCGAGGCTCTTGACTATCTTAAATTTTATTCCCGTGCAATCATTATTTCACATCTATGTGAACATCATCGATGGGTGCATGCCAATCAATTTTAAGCTCATATTTGGGACTGCCTGCCAAGTTTGCCATTTGTCATTTTATAGTTCACTCTATTCCTACAAAAATAAAGATAAAATGACTTTAGAACATATAAGGCATTTTAATTGATTCAAATAATTTTTTTCATGATTTTGGCATTGGGGGAAATGTTTTAGATAAAATGTCTAAAATAATCATCCTGAAGAGTCACTTGGTAGGGCCTTTACCTGAGATAAAATTCTAAAAGGGAACTTCTCATGGGGGAAATGTCACTTTCAAAAGTCCAAAGGATAATTGAGGAAGGCAAAGGACCATTTCAAAAAGCTTAAAGGGAAAGTCTAAAGATAAGGTGCCCCTTACAAAAAGCTTGAAGGGTATGTTTGGAAGACAAAGTGACCCTTAAAAAAAGCCCAAAGGATATATTCAAAAATTTGAAGGATCATTTCAAAGAAGCTGAAGTGCATTCCAAAAAACCTAAAGGATAATTTTATTAAGGTAAATGTCACTTTCAAAAGAGTTACATACAATTTACTATGGGAAAGATACTACGGGAAAGATGTTTCAAGCCTTTTACATTGGATGAAATGTTTGAAAGAAAAGGCCCGAAGGGTCACTTCAAAAAACAAAAAGTCTAAAACAAATATGCCATAGGGGAAGTACAAAGAGGCTAAAGGGAAATTTTGTCAGGCAAAATGCTTAATAGAATAATTCTATAGGGAAATTATTTCAGATAAAATGTTCAAACTAATTATCCTGACATAGATAAGTTCAAAGGAATAGACCAATTGCATAAGCCATGAAAGAATTATTGAGTAAAATACTAAAAGTACTTGGTCAAAGTATCTAAAGTATAAAACCTATAGGGTAATTCATTCGAGACAAAGATCTAAAGGAAAAGCCTAAAAAGACATGTCCAAAATATAAAAAAAGGACTTTGCACTTAGTTTTAGACCACATGAAAAATAGAAAGGTCCAAAAGGGGGGCTTGTGAATAATAAGAACTTATCCTGGATGTTTAGAATAAGGTTTGGTCATCTTGAAAAGCATGACTAAGCCTTAGGAAATAAAAATAAACTAAGCCCATAACATTATTTAAAATGTTCCCATGTAAAAAGTTCCCACCAAATTCAAATCAAGTTCTTAGATTAAGGGTTTAGCCATTCAAATATGAATCTAACAAACCAAAGTTTAGTAAAGAATAAAGTTAACACTAAAATCATGAAACCCAAAAATTGTTCATTCCAAGTAGACTTTATTGGACCTACAACTTGAAACATAGATATCTAATGTTAGCATTTTAGATAAAGGAAAACTAGAACCATGAAAAAATATGCTAACCAAGTAAAGGGTGGGTGATCTTTAGATAAACATAACATGTAATCATGCTAATGATACTTTGATCAAGTGAATTTTCTATTTTAGGGCTTAAATTTTCATAATTTGATACAAGGGTCCCCATGTTTTAAAAATGGGTGTATGTTTACATGAACATCTACCCACTAGGGGAATATACACTGATACATGGGTCTTCACTTGACACATTCACCCACTTGGGGGCACCCTATACACAGTTTTGATTCCCTGGTTCTATCTTTCTATACTCTACATCCCAAATTTAGTATTGTTATATCTTGATATTGATCATGCTACCCTTACTCAAAAATTTTGCTAGCTATTACTACTTTAAAATTAACATATGTACATCTTAGTTCTTACACATATTTTTATTACATATTCATGTATAAATTCATTTCTAGGTTTCTTAGTTTATACTTAATTGTATCTCTATGCTTATTCTATTTGAGGGCATTTAAATATGCCATTATTCTTTGGATCTATGCCACTTATATTCATAATATTTATGCTTTGGACATGTGCCCATGTCCTTACGTGTGCCTTCCTACTTGTGTATGTAGATATTTAAACTTGCCCTTTTAATTGGCTCTTATCAAACTTACTTGTTTGTGTATGTGGACATTTGAACATGTCCTTGTATATCTTATTTTTGTTAGATTTAGTGACATATGCCCATGTCACTTGTATTTTGGCTCCTTCGCCTACTTTGTGTGCCTCATGTTTTTTGTATGTATGCTTTCTTGTATGGCCATGGCCATGATACTTGTCTTTGATTATTACACACACTAGTTTTTGATTCAAAGAGGGACCTCATACATCTCCCCTTCCTACTTGGGTGACATGATAGACATCATACCCCATCCCCCTTGGTAGCTACCTAGGTTTACTTAGATTTGCTGTTACATACATTGTTATATCTATCTTGACAAACTTATGAATATTAGACATGACATACATCTTATATTACATACTTATGCTTAGATTATCTTACATTATGATGCTATGTATGCACATTATATTATATTATTACACAAATATCATATATGATTTTGCTAACACACATTTTATATAAATTTTTATTTTGAGGATAGTTCTTACATAGGTTCAACAACTCCCCTCAAAAGAGGGACATTCATAGGGGTTTTTCATAGAGATCAAGATCCTATATTACACTCACAATACATATTCAACACATAGGCTTAGATTATACAAAATTAGATTTAGGTAAACATAATGAGAAAATAATGACCCAAAAAGCAATACAGCTACACAAAAATTAGACTAGAAGGACACTATCACCCAAATTGGGAGGCTAGCACCACATTTTCAAAAGTGACACTACTGTCTAAGAAAAGGTGCTACTATATAATAGCCTCAGTTTTATAAAAACCCAAATGACTAGAAAAGTATAGTAGGTATAGTACATGTTTGTATAGATTTAGTTATAAAATTATTAGTTTTACTCAGTTTTGCTCATATTCATACTAGTTTAACTCAAATTCATATTAGTTTACTCAGATTAGGGGCGTCATGCATGGCATGACCATTTACATATTTAGTTCAGATACCTAGATATAGATTATTACAACTCAATCTAGAATCCATATGCTCAGATATTAGATTTAGGGGCATTTTTGTAACACATTGTTTTTATATTCTCACTTACACACCAGTTGATTAAATGGAATGAAAAATTCAATGTCATTCTATATGGTGTGTACAACCAACATCATATTCCATGTTGAACACTAGTTTCATGCCTTACTCCATCTATAATCATTGGCATTCTCAATTGGGCCAGAGTAGCATAATGTACTTGATTGTCTATAGAGCTGACATAACTAGCTAGTGTTGACCATTTTTGGTCCTATAAGCTAAAAAATTGGTTTCCCTTTATTTCCTTGCTGTCCCAGTCTTTTATGCCTTCACCTTGCTGCAATCATGGTTTTTTCCCTTTGTCATAGGCTTGTTCTATGAAAAAATTGAGTGATTTGAGTCCTATAGGTTTCAGGTTGATTTGAGGCTTTTTTCACTTCAAAAAATTACCTTGGGCATGCCTTTTATTGCAGAGGAATGGGCCAGTTTTAAAGAAATGCAAGTATTTTATAAAAACTCTGAAGGGTAAGTGCCCTTGCATAGGGAAGCCAGGTGACAAATGGGACCTTTCAAAAATCTCTAAAAGACATTTTGGACCCAAGGTGCCCTTGTAGAGGGCAGAGGGCACATTCAGAAAAGTTACAAGGTAAAAGCCCTGAAGGGAAGAATTTCTTCAAAAAAATGACAAGTAAAAAAAGATAAAGGATTTCTTTAGACTTATTGTCTGAAGAAAATCCATGTAGAACCAAGGATGAATTATTTTAGACAAAATTCCTGAAGGAATTCCTTCAGACATTTTGTCTGAAGAAATTCACAAAGGAAGGCCAAGACATGAAAGCAAGATTTCCTTCAGGCAAAATGCTCGAAAGAATTCCTTCGGATATTTGTTTGAAGGAAATGGGAAACTTGAATGAGCTCGAAAGATAAGTGCCCTTATGGAGGGCTCTTAATGACTAAAAAGGGATCTTTTTAATTTTTTTAAGGGACACCTTCCCTTTGGGAGGGTTAATTTGCAAAGGGCCGAAGGAATAACCAAAGGGATGATGGGCCTGAGGATGTCAACTTTAGCATGATGAACTCGCTGTTGGTAGTTTAAACTTTTGGTGACATCCCCATGGGTGTCAAATTCAAGATAGTGAAATAGTTGTTAGATTTTGAATGGTGACAGGCCCATAGATGTCAACTTTAATAGATACATTAACCATTGAGGAAAATCCAAGAAGAAAATCTTACAGACAAGCGGTTAAAAGATTTCTTTTAGACATCTTGCCTGAAAGAATTCACAAGCGCAGACCTGACATAATTCAAAGGGGCATAAGACCTAAGGATAAACTTAGTAAACCACTAGAAAAGGAGCCTAAAAAGGGAAAATAATAGCCTAAGAGATCAAATTGCTAGAAAGTGACAAGAAATAGAAAGGAAAGAGGGAACAAAATAGAGAATCTAGAACATGGCTATGCACACATATGACAACATTTGGAATGTTCCAAAGGATGTACCCAACCAAGCACAAACATGAATTAAAATAGTTCAGGTGGCACAAAAAGCATTAACACAAGAAATTAGTTCTATGGATGAGACAAAGTGACCCATGCTTTTGCAGTGACATTTAATATAATTTAAGCAACAAAGTCAAGACTTGTGATTGCCATAACATGGTTCCTTTAGCAGACTTCCTCCTTCTTAGGCATTTAATGTAGTATGGGCCACTTATTCTGGAAGGCACCAAAGTTTTCTTCTTCATGATATATATTTTAACCTCTCAGTTGAGAAAGAGATCTCTCATTTTGTAAGGTGACAAATTTTTCTTCTTCATGCTATATATTATAACCTCTTAGTTGAGAAAGATATCTCTCATTTTATAAGGTGAAGCCTTGCCAAAATTTTACCTTTGATCAATAAGAATGCATTTTACCTCTATCTGGTTGGTTATAATTTTGAGTGTGTCTATGTATCAATTTTGTGCTCAATCATTTTTAGCTTGATGCTTTCATAGATTGACACCAACATACCTAGTGTAGCCAAAACACCATTTCTACATGTTAACAAGAAGTGCTACATCTGGAGTGCAGAGACAAAAGAGTAGTTATCTGATAGTGTGTTTTATATAGTGCCTGTGGTAATTTCATTTTCTGTGTGTATTCATTAAGCCCCTGTTAAAGCTCCCTAAAATTTGGTCTTTCTATCAAATAAATTGTCTATTTTCCCCCTTCTGGTCTGAAGTGATAAAATAATTGAGTAGATCAAAATCATTTGGTGCATCACCATTTAGATATTTATATTTTGGTTATATCCTTATCCCTTTTCACCCCCCATTGTTAATAGTAGTAGTGAAAGACCTCAGAGATGCATCAAAGGGAGCTAGTTCTTATCTAGAGATTCTCCCCTCAATTTTGCTAAGCCCACAACAAGAGGGGAGTCTCCATTGTGCTACATGGAAGAGAGAACCCAAGTCTTCTTTCAAGGGTGAAATTCCATAGCATCAATAGTTTTTTTCATGCTTGGTGGGAATCATTTATTCAAGGAGTTAAAGGATTTTTTGGTGTGTTCTTCAACTAATAAGCCTCTATAGGCATTTCAACCAACACCAATGGTGAGTCTGAGTTAAATCAACTAGTTAAGTAGTCTTGGTGCCATCAATAAATCACATTTTGGTATGTATAATTCCATTAATTAGTAGCATGGGCCTTGTGTTACTTCATATAACCTTGATCAAGCTCAGGTTGTTCATGGAATCACCTCAAGAAGCTCTCCTAGTTTCCCTTCACCTAGTGTAAGGGAAGTAATGCTACAGTTTGAGAAGCAAGTGATGGAGATAAATAGATTGGAGGAGAAGAATATATATTAGCAAGAGATTCTATACAAAGAAGAGTGCTTGTTTAGGCAAGCTCAAGCCTTGCAATCCATGAAGGAGGAAGTAGAAAAATGTGAGAGTCCATTCATTCAAGGTAATTAGCCTTGTGTGCCTTCTCCCATTCCAAAGCATCCCCTTCTTATTCTAAAGAAATCCCCCTCTTGTGCACCAAATCCTTTCTACCAAATAGAACTTACTCACTCTAGCTCATCTGATGTAGTAACCAATCCTACTCTTAATCCCTTGTAACTAGCTTTTCAACATCAAAGGGCATTAGAGCAACCTCCCATAAAAATGAACCTTCTCAATTCCTTAGATTGTGAGTCATCCTTTGAAGGAAATCATCCTATGCATTTTGAAAAACAACACATCTCTCTTCAAGAAATTCTTCCTATACATCAATAGTCTCTTCCTAGTCTTCCTCAACCTCCTCAAGTCTTTCATCATGATGTCAAGATTCCAAGTTGGATGAGGGAATACCATGGACTAGCTCAGGGCCTTGGAAATGATGAAGCTGCTCCTACTCATGGTGATCCTCATGATCTCCAAGAATGGATCTCCTAAGAGAATATAGCCAGGTAAATTATATAGTTGGGGTTTAGAATGAGATTCCTCAACTAGGGTGTGATGGACGGTTTAGACCAAACAATAGATTTCATGTCTGAACACACCCCATATACACTCCTTCAAGAGAGATATCAAGACACATATGATGTAGATGAAGTGATGGATAAATGTAAGGAAGAGAATCATTTGATTCTAGCTTAAATATTGCCTCTTCTTCCAAATGAGTCTATCCACTAACCCTCCACTCCATTCTTTCTCAAGGAGGAACCTATTTTGAAAGAGGAAGTGAAGAAGAGAGGATCTAATTTGCAGTTGCCCAAAAGGATATCATGAGTGACAATGAGGATGAGATCATCATGGATTCTCACTTTAAAGACATCATCAACAAAGGAAAAGACATAGGTCATGCATACATGTGGATGTTCTAGCAATATGAAGAAGAGGTTGACAAAATTTATCTGTCAACAATAGATGATGATGAAAGTAAGCATGGTGAGCTCTCTCCTCCCTTATTTGATGAACTTCATTATTGCTTTGATGAAGAGAATGACCATGCCATGGGAACCAAGTTGGAGGAGGATCAGAAACATGTCTTAGAACAACTAGAGACTCTTGTTTTTGAGCAAGAAAGGGAGAGGTCTATCCATCTTGTTGAAAGCTTTGAAGAAGAGAGCCTTGAACAAGAGAGTGATGTTTTGGGGGATAAGCAAGACATTTTTGATCTCATTTTAGACATCACAATAGACAACCTACTTTAAGAAAGCCATGATGAGTTAGAAGATCAATTTGACAAGCTTTTCAATGAGGTAGAAGGAAATAAGTTGATCCATGATGCATGCCAAGGGGGCTATGAGCTAAATGAGGCTTATGGTGATAAGCTAGTAGCCATTGATTTCTTCATGAAATACACCAGCATGAGGGGCCATCATGAATCAAGTTTCAAGGGGAAAAGTGAATACATCAATGTTGGAGACATATTTATCCCTTATCCACTCAAATACAAGCCCATCAAGGTGGTAGGCAAGAAGGGCAAGTCACCAAGTATCCATTCCATTCAATCACTTATCTGGCACCATAAGTTTTCCTACCATGGAGGCTTGAGAAGTTTTCCCTTTGAACTAGGAGGGAGGAAAATATATCAAGTTAGCTATATACAATAGTTTGCTTTTAGTTGTCTTTGTTTTTCCTAAATGATGTTTGCATAGGTGTAGTGTTTTTTTTAGCCTTGTTGTGTGTTTTTTTTTCCTTGTTGCTTGGGGTAAAGCTTTGTTGGTTCATAGGTCTTTAGAAGGATGTTGATAACTTTTTCAAGCTACATCTTGACTCCATTCCCAATGGACTTTGAGGCTACCAATATTCTCTAGCATAGTAGGCATGCTTCCCCTATGAATCACCAAATTATTGACCATTTTTGGTCTTATAAGCCAAAAAATTGGTATCCCTTTCTTTCCTTGCTGTCCCCAGTATTTGATGCCTTCACCTTGCTATAATCATGGTTTTTTTCCCTTTGTTGTAGGCTTGTTCCATGAAATAAATGAGTGATTTAAGTCCTATAGGTTTTAGGTCAATCTGAGGCTTGTTTCACTTCAAAAAATTACCTTGGGCATGCCTTTGATTGCAAAGGAATGGGCCAATTTTATAGAAATGCAAGTCTTTTATAAACACTTCGAAGGGCAAGTGCCCTTGCAGAGGGTAGGCAGGTGACAAATCCGAAGGACATTTCACAAAGCTTCAAAAGAAATTTTTTGGACCTGAGGCTGAAGGAATAACCAAAGGGATGACGGGCCCTAGGATGTCAACTTTAGCATGATGAACTAGCCATTGGCAGTTTAAACATTTGGTGACATCCCCACAGGCATCAAATTTGAGACAATGAAATAGCCATTAGTTTTTGAATGGTGATAGACCCATAGACATAAACTTTAATGGATGCATTAGCTATTGAGGAAAATCCAAGAAGAAACTCTTTCAGACAAGCAGCCAAAATATTTCTTTTGGACATCTTACCTGAAAGAATTCATGAGCGTAGGCCTGATGAAATTCAAAGGGGCATAAGACCCAAGGATAAACTTAGTGACCCACTAGAAAAGGAGCCCAAAAAAGGGAAAAGAATAGCCCAAGAGCTCAAATTTCTAGAAAATGACAAGAAATAACAAGGAAAGAGGGAATAAAAAAAGAATCTAGAACACGGCTATGCACACATACAACATTTGGAATGTTCCAAAGGATGCACCTAGCCAAGCACAGACATGAATTAGAACAATCTAGGTGGCACAAAAAGTGTCAGCATAAGAAGTTATTACTATGAATGAGAAAAAGTGACCCATGATTTCTTAGTGACATTTAATATGATTTAAGCACCAAAGTCAAGACTCATGATTGCCACAACATGGTTCCTTCACTTCCTCCTTCCTAAGAATTTAATGTAGTATGGGCCACTTATTCTATAAGGCACCAAAGTTTTTTTTATTCATTCTATATATTGTAACCTCTTATTTGAGAAAGAGATCTCTCATTTTTTAAGGTGCCAAAGTTTTCTTCTTCATGCTACATATTGTAACCTCTCAGTTGAGAAAGAGATCTCTCATTTTGTAAGGTGAAGCCCTGCCAAAATTTTACCTTTGATCAATAAGAATGTATTTTACCTCTATCTGGCTAGTTATACTTTTGAGTGTGTTTGTGTATCAATTTTGTGCTTAGTCATTTTTAGCTTGATGCTTTCATAGATTGACACCAACATACCTAGTGTAGCCAAAGCACCATTTCTATAGGTTAACAGGAAGTGTTGCATCTGGTGCGTAGAGATAGAAGAGTAGTTATCTGACAGTGTGTTTTATACTATCTGATATTGTGTTTTTTACAATGCCTATGGTAAGTTCATTTTCTATGTGCCTTCATTAAGCCCCTGTTAAAGCTACTTATAGTCTACTCTTTCTATCAAATAAAGTGTCTATTTGCCCCCTTCTAGTCTGAAGTGATAAAATAGCTAAGTAGATCAAAATCATGTAGTGCATCACCATTTAGATAATTTCTATTTTGGTTATATCCTTCTCCCTTTTCACCCCCCCATTATTAGTTGTAGTAGTGAAAGACCTCATAGATGCATCAAAGGGAGATATCCCTTATCTAGAGATTCTCTCCTCAGTTTTGCCAAGCCCACATCAAGAGGGGAGTCTCCATTGTGCCACATGGAAGAGAGAAGCCAAGTCTTCTTACAAGGGTGAAATTCTATAGTGTCAATAGTTAGATATACCTAATTATATATTACAGTTACTTTATATAGTTTAGTTTTAGATGAATCTACTACACATGGGTGGGTAATGATGGAGTCATATCCTACTTGAATTCTTGATCCACCTATATGAGAGGGTTGGACACACCATCAGTCCAATCTAAGATATTCACAAGTCATGATCCACCAAATAAGGGTGGGTAATTATGGATTCTAAACTGGATTGAGTTATTGAGCCACCCATACATGAGGATTGATCAAATCATTTTATCAATCCAAGTTATTCACTAATTGATCATTATATACATACACACCCATAGTTTATCACCATGTTTATGCATTGGTTCATGTACCTAGTGAGGTGTATTCATTCCTTTCCTCTTTCCTATCTCTTTACTCGATTTTACTTCTTTACTTAGTTGAGTCTTTATTTTTGATATTTCTTAAGGATTGATTTATCACATTTCACTTGCAAGACACACATTGGAGAATGCTTAACATATTTAGACCTAGATTCACATACTCAGACCTAATTTCATGGGATTCACCTCCTAGATAAGTCTAGGTATGCTTATTTTTCTTTTATCTTAGTCATTTTACTTTGTTGCATTTATATAATAAAGCAGGGGGAAAATGTAATCACCTAAAAGTGGTATTTAAGTGCTAATATTACTACTTGATACTACCTATCCTAGAGCCTATTATCACACTTATCCAACCTTCGTGAGGGCCATAGGCATCCCTAATCAACCTTAAAGTAGTCCTAGACCCTCATTTCCTGATCTTAGCCCTTTGTGCCTAGATTTTTTCTAGCTAAACACTAGCACCATAATAATGACACTATTTCCACATGGTGCTAGTGTCCAAAAAATGACGCTAATTTCCTTTAGCTTATTTTTTCCCAAATAGATATATTTTTAGAACTAGAACTCCCTAGGGTTGACATAGACCTTTTTCATCACCCGCACAAGCAATAAAATAATATAATACATGAATTTTATCCCTCTAACCACTTGATGGAAATCAAATTCAAAATACACATTCCAACTTAGAATAACTTGTGCATAATCAAGGTTACTAATCCTTATTCTATGCTACTTCTACATACTACTATCCACAATAGTGCTAAGCCTAGATTACCTAGATTTATAGTCTCAAGCACATTTAAGGCACTCAAGGCCACTATCATACTAGCTACACTTGCACTTGGACCAACACTTAGGTCGGGATAACTACATCGTTCTTGATCCCTCTTTAGAATATTTGTATGTAGGAAAATATCATCATAATGGGGTGTTGAGGATGTTCAACATACCCTACTAACAAACACACTTTCAACCCATGTCAACCAATGCCATAGCTATATGGAAGATTAGGATTTGCTCACTAATGTAGTCATTAAAGGCAAAATAAAAGGTTTTATAACTCATGCACATAGGAACAAACCTCAAAGATATAGATATAGGTGCACCTAGAAGCTCAGGATAAACCTACATAGAGGACACACTACCACCAATATTAGGACACTACTACCACATTTTTAATAATGGTGCTACTATCCAAATGTGATGCTATTACCCAGGAGCAGTTTTAAAACTGAGATCTAGTTTATGACACTTAGACCATATTATAACTTAATTTATGGTACCCATATCACAAATCTTAGTTGTTTTCCAACTAAGTTCTTACTTGCACTATTTATTTCTATTTTTAGAAAAGTTAAAGCTAGTCAATTTTATAAAAAATCAATGGCTATATTTATTGCATATTATTTACCTGATATAGCCTACTCAGCTCTTTAAAAAACATAGCCTACTCAGCTCTTTAAAAAACATAGGATTTACATTCAATAAGTCCTAAAAGGTTAAAACAAAAACCTTTTGTAAATGATATTACAATAAAAACATTATTATTATAATAATATATATAAATTTTAACTATTTAATATAATTATTATATATATTTTTATAACATATTAATATATATAAATATTTAATATTTTATTATTTATTATAGAATATATAATAATAATATAAATTTGTAATATTTAATAATATATAATAATAATAATAATAATAATAATAATAATAATAATAATAATATATCTCTATTATACTATATACTAAGCATGCACTCATTGTACACTTTCATGTCTATTATCACAAGGAGATCGATCTCTTTCAATGGGTCAAAAAAACTTGGGATCTTGTTTTAGGTTATCCTCTTATGGTGCATAAGGGGGAAAATGGATATATTACTTTCATTTTTAACTTAGCTAAGGACCAATAAAATATTTATTTAGGATGACCCTAGTTTTGGGGCAATGTTACTTTCACTATTTTTAGCTGGCATTTTTGGTTTCAATGGTTTTGACCCCACTTGTGAATGTATCCCTTTGTTAATGCTTTGGGTCAAGTTAAATTACCTACCTATTGAACTATAAGATACATAATATTTTAATATCATTGCATACACTCTTGGTACATATCTAAAAATAAAGTCAAAAAATGCTAACTAGAAGAGCACAATTGTTGTTATTTGTGTGGATATGGACATTTCTCATGGTATACCTAATTTTATCAAGAACAAGGTAGGGGAAAACCACTTCATACTAATTATTGACTAGAAAAATGTCCCCTTTAGATGAATTAAGTATTGATCACATTAAAATTTAAAGACTTATTTCCCACATAATAATAAGATTGATTTACATGACTACTCTCAGAAGATAGATAACACACATGACCCTGAAGCCAAAATAATGTTAGATCTAGGGGGAAAACCTAGTGAAAATAGATCAAGAATATGTTGAATTAGGTTATCCAAGGGAATTAAAGGATAAATTGGATGTAGAGTAAAAAAAATTCTTGATGCATGCACCACTATATTAGATGACTTCCTCCATGTTTTTAATTGCAAACATATTGTGCCTCCCCCTTCAATTGTAAACCATTTCCTACAATAAACACTAATATTTGAGATAAAAGGCATACAAGGTCTTTCAAAATCCTTTCAAAATATCAAGGTTGGTATATATGTGGGGTTTAACACTGACTCCCCAAGGCCAGATTACTTTAATGTTTCTACATCAACACCCTCCACATCTAGGAGGTATATGACCAGATCACTTGCTCATTAGGTCTTTAAAAAGATAAGAGGTTTACAATAGATGAGAGGATTAGAATAAACAAATAAATCTACACCTTTGGCTAACAAGGGGTGATGAATTCATCTTTCACATGTAAAACTAAATGTTGAGTGTCTAATGCTTACTAGTAGACAATTCACTATTATTAGGGCCCTTAGAAAAACAACCCCCAATAGAGTATCCCAGTGATCATTATCTCACATAGCTTAAGGGTATTGGGATAAACCCAAAATAAAATTACCTTAAGTGGATTGCATATGAGTACAATAATTGTATTATGATTCTAAAGGAAACTATATGCACTAATATGGATGCAAAGAGATACTTACAAAAATGCATACCAAATTGGTCCTTTTTTACTAAAAGTTTAATAGGTAAATTTGGGGGGTTAGAATTTATATGGAACTTTTCTCTAGATTTGAGAACATTTGTAGATAATCCTAATAATTTTCTTGGGAATTTTTTCTCACATGAATTAAACATGGAATATAATATCATTAATGTATATGTGACTTCACATAACATGAAAACTTTTTATTATAATGTTAAGAGCTCTAGCATTCTCCATATGCCCCACCTCATTCTAGGAAGGGAACTATTTTTTAATATTCATTGATCTAAAGTTTAATGTGACCAAGATAGATCTAATCCTTTGGTGGACTATTTTATGAACTACATGAAACAACATTTTCTATCAGATGTTGTGCCCTTACAAGTAGAACCAACTTGGTCAAATCATAGAACTAATTCATAGGGTATTTTAGAGTGGTTAGATCATTTATTACTTAAAGAATCATTCATTATTCAGATCAATGCTTTTAAGGCCACTACTATGAAGGATTTTACTTCTAATCACAACCATATCTTGTTGGAACTAGTTCTAGGATCCAAGCAACCAATCTATTCTTTTAAATTTAATCCTCATTGGTTGACTTATGAGGATTTCAAAATTATGATCAAGGGGATATGAACTTCATATTCTATAAAACAAGATAAATGTGCTATGGTCTATTTCTAAAGGAATCTCATTAAGGTAAAGGTTGCTACAAAGGAGTGGGAAACAAATAAATTTATGAAGAGTGATAAAGACCTCTTGGTGAAGAGAATATTAATCAAAGCCTTGATTCTTATCATGGGGATGGTTTTAGGGAAAAAACTTTGTAGGAACTTGAAAACTTGGAAAATGAAAAAGCTATACTTATGGCTTGGTAGGAAGTAAAATGGCATATGAAGAGTAGATTCAACTCACTCTTTGAAGGTGATGATAACACAAAATTCTTCTACCATCATGCTATGGATTGACATGAAAATCCCATCTGGATAATTAAAGAAAGCTTTGGCTTAGAATGTTCAGACTTTATCTATATTTATAGGGTTGTTATATCATATTAGAAAAAAATTACACAGAGTTTACTCAAGAAAATATCAAGGATATCATGATAGTTGTTACCTTATTTTATGGTTGGGTGAGTGAACAAAAAAATAAATCCCTTCTTCACTCAATTATTATGGAATATGCTATAAATTTTAACAATGGAGGTCACCTGGTCTAGATGGCTGAATGGTGGAGTTATATCTAAGATTTTGGGATCCCTTTGCTAAGGAAATATTATTGACTATGAAGGAATATTGAAGATCTAGTAAAATTCATGCTTTTCTAAACTCTTCTTTCGTTTTGAATATTCCCAAGGATGATAACCTATCTAGTTTTGAACCCTATTAGCCCATCTCACTATGTAATTACATCTATAAGATTAAATATAATATAATTATTGCCCACCTCAAACCCATCCTCTCTAATCATATATCCACTTTTTTTTTTAATTGATTAGACAATTGACTTATCCATGATGCCATTGGTATAACTTAGGAAGCTTTATATATCATCAAAACCAAAGCATGATCTACCTTCCTTATCAAAATTGACCTCCCTAAGGCTTTTGATTATGAAAACTAGATATATCTATGGTTCATTGTCACATAGGTTGGATTTTCACCACTCTTTGTAAACTAAATTAAATATTTATACCTTTTCATCTCCTATGTTATTTTGGTTAGTGGCTCATCTTACCCCCTTCTCCCCTACTCATGGGCTTCAACAAGGATGCCCTCTCCTATATTTTTCCTTGTTATTGTTGAATCACTTAGTCATCATATTTACCATAAGTACTCATCTAGTCATTTAATGGGAATAAAAATAGCTACATATACACAAATCACACATATTCTCTTTGTGGATGACATTGTCATCTTTGAAAATGACTATATTCCATAAGCCAAATGTTTGGATAAGATCGTAAAACTCTTCTCATCAACCACCAGGATGGATATAAATTTGAAAATTTATGTTATTTACTTATATCATATTTCCTTAGTGATCAAAAATCTGATCCATAAAATTTTGCCCTTCTTCATCCATCTTTATGATGTATGCACAATATACTTGGGGTTTTATTTAAAGGAAAATGGCCACCTTTTCAAGTATTGGCTTTGGATTTTTGATAAACTAAATATGTGAATTACTCTTTAGTGAAACTAATGGATTTATCTAGATATCAAGTTGAAAGTGGTCAAAAGTGTTATGGAGGCCATTCTAGTCAACTAGATCTCTCTTGCATCACTTTCATAGATGATGCTAGATAAAATTAGGAAACTTTGTATTCATTTCATGTGGCTGGGGAAAAAGGAGAATAAGAACATACCATTGATAATATGGAACATTATTTCATAACCAAAATGTGTTGGGCTCTAAGGATTAAATGATTTGGACATCTTCTCAAGTGATAACAACCAAAGGGTTATGGAACTTAATAAAAAAAGGGTCATTTATCAAAGGATATTATACCAAAAATACATTCAACCAATTTTAATTTTGGAATGGATCCACATGCACCTCAAGAGGCACTCTAGAGGCTCACTTTTTTGGAAAATTATCATACACAGTTTTGACATCATTGGGAACTGTCTTGTTGTTTAACCATAAATTTAGATGTGTGGTTATCTAGGGTTAAGGGGATTAGATTAAATTTTACACAAAGGTGGAAAAATAATATAATGAGCAAGCCAATTAATAAAAAATTCAAACAAATTATATTTTAAATTCATATAACTAATATTTCTAAAAATAGTAAAGTAAAACTATTGCAAAGAATTGAAAATAAATTATACTTAGCTAGTTTACTATGTGCATGCATGTTTGATCTAGAAAAATATAGAAGTGGACTAGAAGATGGTCCTACAACAATTTTTAGATTCTATAAATATTCTTGTTGTGGCTTAAGATTCTTGTCTTAGATCTAGATATTTATGTTGATGCAAGTGTCTAACCCTACCATAGGTGTCTTGTATGATATACTAAATGGATCCAAATGTAATCAACTAGAGCCTCATGGGTTTTATATCACCTTTATTATAATTTATTGAGCTCATGCACATAGGTTTTTACTCTTTTTTAATTGATAAAACCCTAAATCTTCACCCTTGTAGTGACTATGGGAAAAATGGCTTAGTAAGATCACAGTGTCGAGCTACCCCAAGGACCCATTTATCAATTGGTGCTGCCTACATAACCAATACTCCAAATAGGGACTTATATTTATGTATTTATCCTCTACATGTTGTAATGTGTATGTACAAGGATGTAATGTGTGATAAGTAAAGACATGTAGTGAACTAGATTGTAACTTGGCAAATATGGTTCATAGACTGATTTTTGAATACTTTAAGCCTTTAGAAATATTGTTCCTATGACTAATATAGAAATATGGATGAATAGGGAAAGTTTTATCACTTGAATGCTTGATCAAGTGCTTCTTGGTATATTTACTCGTGAGTTATATGTGATTTTAAGGTATTTTTAGGTGAGGAATGAATAAGGGTTGATCTTATATACATGTTAATACATTTTAGAAATATATCATAGTAAATCACTTAAGTAAACCTTTAGGATATGTTTATTTTAAAAATATGGATTATATTTGGGCACTAGACACTTTTAAGGAAATTGGACACTTGTATTGATGCATGTGTCTATTTAGGATGCAAGTGTTTAGAAGATAGAAAATAGGTACAAGTCTAAAACTAGCAGTGAAGGATAACAATCAAGTTTAGATATTTTTGAACAATATATAAGGCTTGGACATAATAATAACAATGGTCATACTAAGAGATAAGTAATATATGCACAAATAGATAGTGAATGTGAGCCTTTTGGTAGTGGGAAACCCTAAAACTAAAATGTACAACCACGATAGGTATTTTCTAAGTGTATAAGACTGAGATACTATATAAATAATATATTAGTATTTACATTCCCCCCATTAATATAGTATTAAAATTACTACTTTAAAGGAAATAAATGTGTACCTGGGTGTGTATAACACACCTTGTCTTTGCATGAGCCCAACTTGAGTGCTTTGCTTGTGATTGACCTATAACCAAAATCATGTTACAATATATAATTAGTGTATGAAATTTGAAATTGAAATAATTTGAAATTCTTTAAAGTATAAAGAGGAAGGTTAGGATTACACATGTGTGTTGATGCAATCATCTTTCCTTTTGGTAGTTTAAATTTAATGTATACCTCATTATGAATCACTGAAGTTGAGATTAGGATAATTTTGAACTTGCAAGTGCATATATATAGATATATATTAGAGGACATGTGCCCCCAACCTTGGTGTAAAGGTGAGTTGTAACACAACCATTGAATTTGTTTCATCTTAATTGTGCAGCCCAAATATGTGAATAATTTGGTGAGTGTGAGCAATTTAATAAACTCACACTATACATCTAGTGAGGGTGGATCATTTAATCAAATCCAACCTATAGGTTTGGTAAAATTTGATGATTTAATCAAATTTAACTTATAAATTTGGTAATATTCATATATTAATCAACTCAACCTTGTAAAGGTGAACCAACTATTGTAGTAGATTAACTTGATAAAAATATGTAACCATCAATCTTGGGTATGATAACAATACATAATAGTATTTAAAAATTTGAAATTGATTTGATTTTGTAATTTTAGGTGCCCTATAAATGCCATATGCACCTCATATATGTCTCAAGCTAAAACATGGGTATAATAATAGTACCAATGTATAGAATGTTTCCATAAATATGTATTTAAATCATATAACTATGAAATATGTGAATTTGAATTTGATACAAGTGTGAAGGACATGTTTTTATGACATGCCCCCACTAAATCTGGAGAATCTAATAACTAGTGTAAATGTGGAAAACATGTTTCCATAACATGTCCCCACTATAATATGGAGATGCTAAGTATTGAATAAGTGTGCAGGTCATGCCTTTTTGACATGCCCCCATTAAAATATGAAACTATGAAAATGTGGAAGTCACACCTCTATGACTTGCCCCCACTAATATGCATCCCATTTTAAGGTGAGGGGAAGTAGAATCTGATAGTTACCTTACCTAAAAAGGATAAAATAATTGTATAAGTTGTGTATGGATCATGTAACATATAGGAGTAACATGTCTAGGTAGATATAACATTGAAACACATAATATGTAATCATATCAAGTCCTAAGATGCATGATGTAGATCACAACAATGTTTAGAGAGTAAGAATACAAGATCAACACACAATAAAGTACACACACAAGAGAATTAAAAAGTAAAACAAAAGGAAATGGTCCAAGGAGACCTCATATAAGGGGCATGTTCAAATGTTGCATAATTAAATGGACATGACTTATTCATATGTCCAAAAAGCATATAAATGAAATATTCAAATGTCCACATACAACATAAAGTGACTTATTCAAATGTCCAAATAGGAAATCAAGGACACAAGGGACAAAATAAATGGAGTATAATAAAATGCTCAAACATGTAGTACAATGCAAGATAATATCAAATAAAACACACACGCAAGGAAATAAAAGAAAACATGGAAAATAGGCAACTAACATGAACAAATCATACTAGATCCTAAACATATGTGTCTAAAAAATGTTAAGTAAATAACATATTGAAGTACATTTTTAAAGGTATAATCATGGATATAGATATGTATAAATATATAATCTCAAACATGAAAATGGAAAGTGATTATAGAATAATATAACCTGGGTGTATAGTGATCCAAGAAACAGATGCCCCTAATGTACTTATGACATGAGTGGAGAGAAGGCCATTGTATATATCATGTATCTAGGTATGATTTTATCACACTCAAATTAAGCATGAAACATGATGTGCTATCTACTAACATGGATTAAACAACTTATGTATAACAAATAATATAACTATGAACATGCTGATTTTTTTGGTATTTTTAAATTTTTTGAATGTTTTTGTATTTTTTGAATATTTTATGTTTTCAACCTTATGTTGGATCATTTGCATTATTTAAATCATGGTTAGATAGGTGAAAATGGTGTATGGCATGTTTCTCATCATGATTTACATGTGAAGTAGAAGAATGATTACCATAATGCAGTATATGAATCAATTTTCCCTCATGAGTAAAGGAGATACCTTACTAATTTTGGGTAATTTTAGCTTCCATTTGGTATAACCCAAGAGATCCCATTATGAATGAATATTGATATTTTTTTGGCATAACCCAAACCCTTATTTAAATCAATTTAGGACCACAAGAAATTGGTGTTATTATGTTACCCAAGAAGTCTTTCCAACCTCCTTTATTTTGTAAGTCTTTTAGATCAAAGCCAAGCAGTTGGAAATGTCTTACATTGCACATGTTTTTTGTTTATGTAGGATCAACATGGTTATTCAAAAAATAAGCATCACCCATGAATAATGTGATTGTTAGATCTTGTTTGCATAGATGCTTTTTGATTTGTTCAATTTGAGGTTTTTTTTGGGACATGTATCTTGTATTTGTCCCATATTGAGTAATGATTATAGATCTCCCATATGAATGTGAGGAATGACACACAATTTATCATAGTGTTCACTTGGTAATTCATATTCTGCCTTTATATGTGGAATTATACTTTTGTATTTGGAAGGAGATATGTTAAGTTTGTTTGGATACTTGAGTATGAATGAAGCATATTTATGAACATATGAATATAAATACATATATGATTCATATTTCTCATGTAATTCTCTTTACCTTAATGGGGAAAGTAGACCTATACTAAAGATGAATTACAATTCCAAATCTTAGGGTCTAAATTCTAAGGCATATGACTTACTTTTAAATTGAATATCATATTCTTGAAGGGACTCATTGTCATGCTATTTAAAATTGTAAAAATGTTCTAAAGTGAGCCTAAGAACCTTGTGGATATTTAAATCCAAAAATAATACATCTTACAATTGTGAAAATGTGGTCAAGGAACCCTTTGGTAAGTTATAGAACTAATTGTGAACTTCATCTGTAATACTCATATGAAACTCTTTTAGCAATAGTTTGTCATATTTAGCTCATTGCATAAAATAATGTACATATTTAATTATGTGATCAAAAAGATTTTTGTGATTATAAAATAGGGTAAATATGGTAGTTTAAAACCTTTTGGATAAGGATATTCATGTATACATTGTGAAATTTATTAATTGTGGATGAGGTAAAATTTACATTAGCATTATGGTGAGCCATTTGCATTTGAAGTATATATAGTTATCTTTGAATCTCTCCAATAAAAATAACCATAAACATGAGATCATCACTAGGAATGGTTGTGTTATTTAAAGGTGTTATCATTAGTTCTAATCCACCACCTCTTTTCAAATTAGGCATATTAGTATTATCATCCTTATGAATAATAAGTACACATTTAGAATCCCTAAATTTAGGATACTTTGGTAATGGTATTGGATCTTTGAAATTTTGAACCTTGGGCATATCCTTTATAGAGTTTGAAAATTTTGATATTATGATATCCCTTGAAATTTCATCGACCTTTGGTAATGATATAGTAGTTGGAAATTTAGGTGGCTTTGTTAAATGCAATTATTTTGGTATGTGAGGATATTTTTGCATGAATAAATATTTTGGAAGATAAATATCCTTTTGTTTAGATATCTTAGTTGATATCAGTAAGAGTGCATTCTTTAGAACATTATAAGATTTTTACACTTTAGGTTTGTAATGCACACTTCTTAATGGCACCTTAATGCTATTTGGTAAATATTATATGATGTCTTTATTTACCTGTCAAAAAAATTCAATATAAAATGAAGGAAAAAGATAATAATCACCCTTAATGAGGGGGACATTGTTTGGAAATGTTAAAATTATGGGATTTTTAATTCAATGTTCTTGAAATAATATCCCCCTTATGATTATTTGGTAAATAGTCCATGATATACTTATTGATTTGATGAAAGGTATCATGATAAAATGAAAGAACATTTTTCTCATATGTAGCAAAGTTTGTTATAGAATGTAAAAGAAAAGGTCATTTTTCTTCCTTAAGATTTCTCAAATTGGCTTTTGGGAAGGTGGTAGTATGGACATGGTTAGAGGGATGGTATTTACCACCATTTAAATATTTGAAATGACTTGCTTGTGCATTTGTAAAAATGCAAATGTAATCAATTTTCAATCCTTTCTTAACATAAAGCTGAATAGTCTCATAATCATAGTCATAAAAATAATCTATAGCATCCATGATGAGGGAAGTAAAGAAAATAAAGATTAGGGAAAAATGAGCCAACAACATCAAATGCAGAATGCCTACATAATAATAAAACTCATATATTGGGATGACCAAATGTTTAACCTAAATTTATATAATAGGGTATCTAGGGTTAAAGGGATTAGATTAGATTTTACATAAAGCTAATGGACTAATCTAATGGTAGGTCAATTAATAGAAAACTCTAAAAAATAGTATTATGAATTTATACAATTGAGATTGATAAAAATAGTAAAGTAAAACTATTGATAGTTATTTCAATGAATTAGAAATAAATGATACTTATTTAGTTTACTATGTGCATGTAGGTATTATCTAGAACATCCTGGAAGTGGAATGGAAGATGATCCTAGAATAATCACTAGATTCTATAAATATTATTTTTGTGGCCTCAAATGCTTATGTCAGATTTGAATAATTACATCAATGTAGGTGTCCTATATAAAATAGAGGATGGATATAAATGCAACCAATTAGAACATTTTAGGTTTTCTATCACTTTCCTATTGATGTCTTCAGATCATGAACACAAGTTGTCACTCTTTGTCAAATTATCAAACCCTAACTCTTCACCCTTGGGTGACTATGATAAAAATGGGTTAGTGGGCTCATGGTGTTGAAATAACCCAATCACACCTCTATCAATGGGTGTTTCTTACATAGAAAATACTCCAAAGAGGGCCTTAAAATTATGTAATTCTCCTCTATGTGTTGGCTTGTGTGTGCAAAAGGGTACAATGTGTAATAAACAAAGACATGGAGTGACCTAGCTTGTAACTTGGTAAATATGGATCATGGGTTGTTATTTGAATACCTTAGATAAGTGGAAATACTAATATTATGCCTAATATGGAAATATGGATGAATAAGGTAGGTTTGATCACTTAAATTCTTGATTGAGTGATTCTTGGTATATTTCCTTGTGAGTTATATGTGATTTCTAAGTATTTCTAAGTGATGAATGAATGAGGGTTGATATTGTATATATACCAATCCCTTTTAAAATTATCTCACACTAAATCACTTAGGTCAACTTTTAGGATATGTTTATTTTAAAAATTTATATGACATTTTGGCATTAAACACTTTGTAGGAAAAGTGGACTCTTGCATCGATGCAGGTATCTATCTGGGAAGTAAGTGTCCAGGGAGCTAGAAAATAAGTACATGTATAAAAATGGTAGTGAAGGATAATAATCATATTTAGATATTTTTACATAGTATAGAAGCATGGTCATTATAATAACAATGGTTAGACTAAGATATAATAAATCTAGGCATAAAGAGATAGTGAACATGAGACTTTCAACACTGAGCAGGTCTAAAACTAAAATGTATAGCCATGATATGTATTTTACAAGTGTAAAAGGTTGAGGTACTATATAAATTATATTTTAATATCTACACTTTCTTTGGATCCTAGGTAAGGTAATGAGATTCACATTGGTAGGGATGTGGATATTGGTATCCTTGTTGGAAACACATTTTTGGATGTAATGAAGGTTAGAATACAATAAAAAAACATTCTAACTCTTGTGGATGCCTATGATTAATCTTTGGTAGATAAATGTCATACATGGTGGAAATCAGTAGAAGATATTGGTTTCATTTAACATGAAGTGATAATTTGAGAACAATATAGATTGGGTATTATTTAAAATGTTATCTCCTTCACTAATTAGGAAGAAAAATTAAGTTGGGATTGTAATGTTGATGGGGTATTTTATTAGGTAAATCTAGGATACAGAGCAATCTTAGGTAAATAAGAGGAATAAATCACTCCCTTTTGGTGGAAGGGATTGTGGAAGCTCAGGGAACCCTCAAAGATAAAAATTCTTATTTGGATTGCTCTACACAATCAGATTTTAACATGAGAATATCTTTGTAGAAGGGATGGGTCAGCCGAAGCATGTACTTATTATTTTGGGAATATTTTGAATTTTTTAATCACATTTTTGTATATTAACACTTCACATGTGAGGTTTTGATTGTTCCTAAATCCATGGGGGTTTGTCCTTATTGGGAAGGAGAATATTTAGCTGATGGTTGGGGTAGGTGGTTTTTTATTAGAGGAATCCATGAAACTTTGACCACACTTATAATTTATATCAGTTGGAGCATCTAGATTACTATGAATGAGGCTATATGTTGGAAATAGTTAGTGTGAACATATATATTACATGAGCATAAGTATAGGTTAAAAAAAAAGGTGTTAATATACACCTATAATAATTTATGTTATTAGTGCATTGTTGAAACCACACATTAATATATGATAAAGAGAGATATTTTGGGAATAATAGTTTTTATTTATTAGAACAACTAACTTATCATTGAGGGATGGGTTATAAGACATCTCCT
The DNA here is from genome assembly GCA_037957365.1 of Torreya grandis. Classification (NCBI taxonomy): domain Eukaryota; kingdom Viridiplantae; phylum Streptophyta; class Pinopsida; order Cupressales; family Taxaceae; genus Torreya; species Torreya grandis. The sequence continues at coordinate 1,208,267 of JARHVA010005325.1, forward strand.
ATATATTTGTAAACTAATACTAAATTATTTGAATGATGTTGATCAAACAAAATGTGCTTGTGCATATTTGATCCTTCAAATTTTTACTGTGAAATGGGCTAAAACCCATCAGTGGTATTAGGGTAGGTTTTGTGTGGCCTCTCTAAGCATTATTTATGATCCATTCATTTATGTTTGACTCAAATTGGTTCAATCAAATGGATTTGCAAAAAAACCCTGTGAAACAACCATTGTTTGTCCATTCACCCATTATTGTATCTTGTCAACAGTCTTACAATGTAGACCATGTGTGAACCTATTGGCTCCACCATCCACTTGCATGATTATCCTCTCCATCCTATCTATTCTATTCATAGTTTTTACATTCCATCATGTTCATAGTTTTCATCTAAAATAAAAAAAAATATTAGTTCATGGTTTTATTTATTTTGATAGTTTTTTTGGGAATATATTTGCATGGAAAAGAAGAAGATTAATGAAATAAAAAATATTTGCATTAGAATATAGGAGGCATTCAAGGAGTATTTATAATAATAATAATAGTTTAAAAGAGCCTCATGAAAATTGACATATTTTTTTGTCTCTCGACAAAATTTGATGATTCAAATTGCTATGGAAAGCAGAATACAAAGAGAAGAAAACCTAGAAAGTATTCAGAGATATATCTTGAAATTTGAAAGTTTTTTAGGGTAGAAAAAAGGTGTTTCATATTTTTTGTACACCTATAAATAGACTTTAAAGTCTTTTCTTTGAGAATATCTATATTTAAGGTTACATCAGAGGCAACTTGGCTTATTTTTTCAAGTTTGATTATACATCAATGTGAGTTTCCTATGGATAAGCTTGGATGGGTTTGATATCCCCTATAGACATATGGCACATTCTTTGACTTAGCTTGGTGGATCCTCCAAATTCACCATCAAATACCCTTCTGAGACTCGTTGTGTTCCAATTCCACTTGAATCCAATTCATTTCCATCGAGCAACACCTAAAAAATGGTTTCATGACCAATGGAAATCTCAATCTCCCAATCTCATGGCATCTACCTATAGGCTCAAAAAAATTTAACTCATCTGTTACAATTTATGCCATAGTTAATTCCTCTCAGCTATGTCTAATCTTCAATGACAAAACCATGCAACCCATCTTTCTCTCATGGTCACAACATAAAACATAGACCTATTTTAATGTTTTGTTTAGCTTTAAAGGTATGAGATTTTGATTTATTATTAGTTATAGTCAAATATTTAATTAGTTAGTTTTTATTAGGATATTTTTAGTGTGTCCTTTTTTATAGTTGAGGTAAATATATTTTTTAATAGATTAAGTTTAGTTTAGTTTTGTTCTAGTCTTTAATATTTAAGTGATTTTATTTATTTATTTAGATTATTGTTGAGTCATGTTTTATTATTGATAAGTTATAAGTTGTTTATTTTTTTAATCCAATTTAATTAATGTGAGTTAGATTATAAGTTTGAGTCTAGGTTGTGTGAAGATTTAATAAGTGGATTCTTTATGTTATGTTTCTTGTGCATTAGTTTCTTATCTATTGTTAAAATATTAAATAATCCTATGTTTAAAATTAAACACCAATAAATCATGTATGAAGAATATTATTTGTACTATTTTTCCCTTATGTAAGACAAATGCATTATTGGGTGAATTTGACGATTGCAAGTAAAATTTTGGGTGATAATTTATACTTTGTTTTTTCATGTTCACACCAAGGGGGGAATGTTGGAAATCTTAAGTGTGAACATATATATTATGTGAGAATAAATATAGGTTAAAATATAATGGTGTTAATATACACCTATACAAGTTTGTATTATTAGTGCATTGTTGAAATCACACACTAATATAGGACAAAGACATAATTATGGAATAATATTTTTTAGTTGGTAAAAAAAACTAACATATCATTGAGGGAGGGGTTATAAAACATATCCTATATATTTGTAAACTCAAATTAAATTAATGGAATGATGTTGATCAACCAAAGTGTGCTTGCACACATTTGAACCTTCATCTCTTTATATCAAAATTGGCTAAAACCCATCACTATATACTTAGACAAAAATATCTCTACCATTTATAAACTATAAAAATTTAAATACTCATTGTTGCCAAAGGATTTACAAATAAATAAAAACTTATAATGAAATATCCCTCCTTTGGTTGTGGATCCTGATTTTTTGTACTACTTTTATGATGGTGCTTCGTATAGGAACCCTGACCATAGTGAGGCTAGGGGTATTATATTATTAAAGAATAGATCAATATATTGAAAGAAAATAACTTGAATATATATAAACAACATTTTTGTGCTTCAATGGATTGTCATTGTGCTCACCATAACCATTGATTATGAGATTTCTTCAATGATGGTGTACTTAGATTCTATAGATACTAAAACTAAATATTTATAGCATCTTAGTATTTTAAATTTGAAAAATATCAATTAGGGCTCTACCATTAGATTATAGACCTCCCTAATCATTTTTAAATACATACCTATTTTTTATCCCTCTAGACACTACTGGCCATAGAGGGACACCTATTATTGACCTATTTATCTTATTGAACCCTAATGTGAGATATTTTCAAATGTTTTGGTATAAATACAAGTCTATGCCTTCTCATTACTCATCTAACAAATACCAAGAAAAGACCTACCAAACCTTAATCCATCAACTACACAACTAATTTATTCTACCCTATTCATCCCTATTTGCATATCAAACATAGGATAAAGCATATTATAGTTATGAAGCATTCAAATAGTAGCTCATGAGAAATATTTGTCAAGTTACAAGATAAATAAATGCATGCATCTTTATATAGTATATGTATTCATATAAAATGTAATTTTAATGCAATGATTGTCACTTGAGAGCACCCTATCCTTAGTTTATCCCTAGACCTATCTTAGGTCCTCTTTTGATCATTTCCTAGCTCCTATGCACATCTAGCCCATGCCTAGATATACCAAGAACCACATTGATCCATCACCAAGGCATCTTTGATCCTTTTTCACATGTGCCAACCACATAGAAAATAACATGGCCCCATTAGTCTATAGTGTAGTGCATTGTTGGCAAAGGGAGTAACACTATTGACCCTTATCTTCCCTTACCCCTAACATATATCTTTCTACTTCCTTAAGCATCTAAGGGTCAACCTAGACTCATTTCATGTCTCAACAAGCATTAGAACACTATATAAAGACTACTCTCATTTTTTTATCAGATATATGGAAATTCTCATGAACAAGCTCATAAATAATTATGTAAATTAAGGTTATTGATCCCTATTTACCCTTATTTATGCATACATCCATATACAACATCCCAAAGATAAATTTTATTCATGTTTATAGTCTCAATTCACACTCAAAACATTCAAATTGGCATTCATACTTAGGCATACTAACATCACTCTCACTTGCACCAACACTTAGATTGGGAGAACTACATTGGGATTATTACTTTATTATAACAAAAGATCATTGATGATGACTCAAATTTATATGCACTCTTTGTATGAGATTACATTGATCATCATCCTATTCAAAGTGTTATGTTTGATAATGGGTCAAACATTAATATGTGTATTATTACACTTTTACATAACTTGGGCTATTTAGATTAGGATATTTCTCTAGTAGCCATATCTTGAGCTCTATTAGGGAGATCATACTTCCATTACAAGTTAGGGTCACATATGTCACCATCAGATTAATAGTTATACCTAGTGTTGGAATATTTGATATGTTATTGGGTAAGCCTTGAATATAATAGATTCAAGCCATCCCTCCATCATACACAAATTTCTTAAATATATACATGCTAATCAGGTTATTACATTTGAGGGCATTCTATATAAATATCCTTTACCTACTCCACATATAGTTACACAAAAGTCACCATTAACAACTCTAAACATAGATTCCATTATCACACCTCATATATCAGTCGAGCCACTAGTGCAGGTCATGTATACTTCTATAACATTACCATGTATACACACTCTGTCACAAAGACATTTATTAGAGATACCCCTACATTGGAGACATGTTATGGAATATAAAAAGCCTCTCTCTACCCCATTACCACCTATATCAATGTCTCCAAGTCCTCAAATAACTCTGCATAGAACATCCACATAAATTATAGCTTATTTTACTAGATGGGTACCTAAGAGCCCCATAATTCATAAGGAAATTTAGTCAACTCCATAGATCATAACCACACTCTGTAGTCAGTTTTAGCTATAGATTATTCGATACATCTAGTTCTGAGATATTAGATACCTCCTTTCACATCACGTGTGGTCACTCTTCCTTTTCTTTATATATGTCACCTTGATAGTGAGTTTCTTGCAAGACTCATTGATTAGTTTGTACCCTTATTACTTGTACATAGTTTCATTATTTCAATTTACTTGTACATAGTTTCATAATTTCATTTTCACGTTACTGTACATAGATTATACTTAGAAAACACACACAATAAAATAATAATAATAGTTTAAAAAATACAAAAACATTCAAATGTTTCTCAAAAAATATATTTTTTATATTTTATGCATTTCCATGTTTACATTCCTTCTATTTTTCAATTACTACATATGCTATCTATGTTAGTGTAGTTGGTTTTATCATACATACATGTTTCACTTGTTCCGTTTGAGTGTTTCTATTTTAATAAAGGACTCCAATCCTCTACTCAAATTTATATTTGCTACCATATTCCCATCGGGGGTATATACACATATTCACCAATTCAACATTGATATATTAACCCATTAGGGACATCATACACACAACTTCCAATTTACTAGGTTATATCTTTCTATACTCCATATCAAATATTTAGCATTGATTATATCTTGATATTGGTCATCCTATAACACACTATTTTTTTTGACTACTACTACTATAGACTCATCTTATGTACATATTTTATCTTATATGGATTCGTACCACATGTTTATGCATACTTTTATTTCTAGCCTTACTAGTCTAGATTTGATTGTGTATCTTTGCTTCTACATCTAATCAAGGAAATTTGAATATGCCATTGTCCTTTCAATAATTTTATGCCATAGACATATGCCCATGTCCTTGTGTATGCTTATTTATTATGTATGTATAAATTTGAACATATCCTTCCATGTGGATCTAAGCCAATCTTGCATGCTCTTTTATGTATGCAAACATTTGAACATGTCCTTGTATGTGTTTCTTTTCTAAGACTTAGTGACATGTGCCCATGTCCCTTGTATTATGGTCACTTGGCCTAATTTGCATGCCTCATGTGTTTGTATGTATGCTTTCATATATGCATCATGACCATGACACTTATCTCTTGCTTGTTGATTTTACACCTAGTTTGTGATTCCATGAGGGACCTTATGCATTTCTCTTTCCTTCTTGGGTGCCTTTATAAGGACCTATTTCTCATAGTGCTTATCTTTGACAAAGATGACTATGATACTATTAATTCTATGTTTTTCTTATGGATTTATAATGTTAAGTCATGTCCAACTAAGATGTGTAAAGATTTATGAAGTCTTTTCATATGTTGGGAACCATGATAAAGACCTATTGTCAATCATGTTTTGGATTGATAACCTATGAAAGTATTATGCTTACATTTGTGATCATAGGAATCCAAGAAGTAAGGTTAGAAATGTGTTAGTGTAAGCAATAAAAACTCAAAGAAACACACTAACACTAATATCTACAATCCTAGATCTTAGGGGTGAGATTAATAACAAACTAAAATAAAAAACACAACTAAAATGCAAAAGACACACAATCCTTTACCTTATTTGGGAGCTCTAAATGCATTATTGAGTGGCTTTCTTGGCTTGTGAATCAAAGAGTCTTTGGCAATGGAGGTTGTGTAGCTCTTTCTCTCCTTGGTACCATGGCTTGTGTTGGCTTGATGTAGATTGAATTTAATATTTTGGCACTACAACCTTACTTGATAGGCATTTTAGCATTATAACACTAATCTTCTCAAATATTTGAAGTCATTTGTGCATGATAAATTTACACCAAAATAACTTAAAATTAAATAGGCAAGGCATTATATTTATAGGCTTAGGAACTAACCCCAACCCAAGGTGAGTCAAAGTGGAGTTTAAACATGGAATGAGTTCAAACCTAACCTAAGTGAGTCAAATATAAACCCAGTAGAGTTAATAGTTGTTAATTAATCATGATTTACAATGAATAGGCATGGGTCTCCAAAATGAAATATTTTAGGATATTTTCCAAAGAGCTTGACAAATCAAAAGGGTTATGATGAAAGGCTAGGATATTTGCATTTTTAAATTTCCTTTTTTAGTTATTCATTAATTGCACATGGATAATTCAACTAGGCCCTTAATTTGGTTTAACTTTGTTAATTAATTTTGGTTAGCCATTTAGCTCTTTCAAGATTTGATATTTGTTCATGTGCCCCACTTAATAGGTCCATAAGCCAAATTGACTATTGTGATGTTGCAATATGATGAGGGATGAATTTGTGAGAGGTTATGGTTGCATAGGATTGAATACCCCAATCAAGGATGTCTAAATGTAATTATAAGATTTGATGAATGATTCATTAGAAAATTTGGGATGTTCAATTATTTTTAGGCTTAATTTATAATGGCTGGTAGGAATTAGTCTAAAGTTAGGTCAAAAGATAGTTGTGTCTAGTTTTAGGTGTCTACAAAATTTAATTTATGCAATGCTAATTTACAAAATTTGATTATGTCTATGATATATATTGACTTAAATAATGTTTGAATCATTTATTCTAATCTTGGGAATTGGAAACTATTTATATATTGGACCATACAAAATTATATACATATGATTGGATATGGATAATTGATTGAGTGTCCAATTTGATAAAATTATGTAGCTTTAGCTATTATGTTAGAGGAATTTGATGTATGCATTGAGTGTGTAATAATATGAAAAGAGATAATAAAGGAAATAGACTACACCAAGCATGGCTATATCACTAAAAAAATTTTAACCCTTATTTAACATCTGTTAGTAATCAGTTGCCTAGTCTGCCACCTTTATCGATGTAGAATTTGATTAGGCAGCTAACCTTTAATCTTGGTTTGTGAAACTTATTGTCACCAAACCTGAAGATCTTGTAACTAACATATAAAATATCTAATGGTTGATTGGCAAATATTATATTGATTGCCTTAGTCTAAGATCAAGTGGGAAAAGAGGTAAGGGAGTCTTAGAAGCAACCATAAAACCCTGTGAAGCCACAATGTGCCTTAATTAAATATGTAAAAGAACATACCTTAATAAGGTATGGGTTGGAAAGTGGATGGTGATTGATTGATTCTCAAACATCTATACATAGTAGTCAAACTACCTTAGTTGGGGAATTTTTGAAAATTATGACTTTTGAAAATTGGAGAAAATTTTTTCCAATTCAAAAAGAAGTTATACTTAGAAAAAAATAAGAAGTAATAGATATGAATAATTGGTAAGGATATCTAAGTCTGAAAAACTGGAGGACAGTGTCTAGACAATCTTGAATTCCATAGGTGGGATTTATTTTAACTTATGTTTTTTTTTGTTTTTATATACACATAATATTTTCAACTTTTATCAAATACTAATGCTTTACATCTTGCAAGAACACAAAGAGACTCAATCTCTTTGAGTGCATGCCCTAAAGGGTGTATCAAGAAAGGGGTGGGCATAACTTTGGTGCTTCACAAGATTTTTATCCCTTATTACCACATTATTACCAATCTAAGTAGCTCCTAAAACCATTCTTTAAGTTATTACTCCTCCCTTGCACATTCCTCCAATATTTTTCCTCTTTCCATCTCTCTTTTCCTCACTTTTATCCCTTTTTGTTAGTTGGCTATATTGGGTCGACTAGGTTGACCCTGTATAGTTTCAAGATATTTTATCTTAGGAGTTAGGTTAGCCTTTGGCTAATATAGCTTGGGACCTAGTGAATAATTGACTGAAATTATACAAGGTTGACTAGGTCAACCCTATTAACCAAATTTTTTAGAAGGGTTTAGAGAAAGATATACCTATAAATACAAGATCATTTTGTCATTATTTAAATATGCAATCAAGATTTATTATTCACTCATGCTTATTTACAATTTGCTCTTCCACCATTCTACTTGAGGAGTCTTAGCTTAGAGTTTCTACTTGGAGAATCTAGTCTTGGATGCTTTGGCCTTTCTTATTTATCCTTAGAAATGACAATAACCTCTTTTGAATTGGCCAAGGGAGAGATTGAGTCTCGACAGGTTCACATTTAGGTAAGTATTCTCTAACTTTTCTCCTCTCTTTAGTAGATAGAAGTAGCATAAGTATTGACTTCAGATAATATTACTCTTCATATTCTATGTATTAGGTTCTTACTCATACTTAGCTTGATTGAGATTATCTTATACATGTTTTGATTGTTTACTAATCCCTTACTTTGTGCCACAAAATTTGGTGAGCACTAGATCGGATTTACTTTTCTTATTATTAGCATAGGTGAAATATCAAAACCTAGGGACCCCTTAGGGTTATTACATGATTATGTTAGACTGGAGGATTTGAAACCCTCCTTAGCATAATGTATTATGATAAGTGGTCCCCTAATCAGGTCTATCAGATCCCCACATTGGTCATGCTCCTGCTTAACAAATATATTCCCAATCAAAAGTGTAGGTATGCTCTATCTTCTTCGAGCCAAGATTGATTTATAAACATGATGCATTTATGATTGCATACATTCTAGTGAATTTGATATGAACTAACCCTTGCATGATTTATTCACTTATTTCATTCTTTTATCATTATCATATATTTTCCATACTAAGTTGACTGCATTGACCCAATTCTAATTTGTCTATGCAAGTTTTCAGGTACAAGATACTAGATTGATTGAGTCAAGTAGTACATTTTTTTAGACTTTCAGATATCTAGTCTAGACTAATAGGTTGACCTAGTCAACCTTGTATAATTCAGGCACTCAATAATAGGTTCGTGCAAAGCTAGATCGACCCCATCAACCCTATTAATAGAATATTTAAGCATTTCTCCAGGTTCTTTGATAGAAATCTCACTTCTCTACATCTTTAGATCCACCAAGGTTCTTTTATATCCTTTGTTTCTTTCCTTATAGTATTTTATTTTCATAGTTTGTAGTCTTTAAAACTACCCTTGTACAATCAATAGGATCAACCCTATTGATGCAATTTTTTATTCTATGTGATATTTGGATAACTGGATTGACTCTATTAAACTTATTCATTTTTAAACCTTGATTTTTTAGTATAGAGGTGACATTATTGACCCTATTCTATATTATATACATACACTATCAACTGTATCAACACTATACCATGTTTTAAAGTTAGAATTAACCTTTATATGCTAGTAATTAGTCTCACACTTTTCATTTCTTATTGTTTGCATGCTTAGAATAGAACACATAGTCTAATTAGGTGGTTTTAAATTTACCATTTAGTTTCACTATCTTCTATTTTATGCACACACAACTAAATCAAAAAATATTTAACAAGCACTTTATCAACTATCTACGCAAGGTCTACTTACTTGAATTTCATCATCAAGGGGGAAGCTAACTTAGTTCTTTGGCCAAGTATAACTATGTAGTTAATGATATATTATGGCTAAGCACATAACACCCTTATCATTATGGTGTGTGAAGTGGGGGGTAGGCCCTAATACCAAGCCTGTACCATTACCAATATAGATCCCTTTTAGCTTAAGCATCTTGAAACCATTATTAGATTAATTTCCAATTACTTGCTTATATCTAACTTCCTATCACATTTAAAACTATATTATAATAATCTAACAAAATTCAGGTTGATCATCTAGTTAGTTTTTACTTTTCAAATTGATTGCTTGCTCTTTGCTCAATTGTATTGTGTATCATAAAAACTTACATTGGCTAGTGTTGTTGCAAGGTTTTGTGGTGTGTGCTTCAATTTTATCAACTTAATTAATAAAATTTATTTTTTGTTTCCCTTTAGTTCTTGTTTTTCTAAGTACTTTCAAAGTTATTCTTGTTTTAGGACATGGTCATTTTAGTCGACACAGTCTATTATAAACCTTTTAATTTTCCCTATCTACTATTATGGATCAACCCAGTCAACCTTGTATACTTTTGTAGTCTTTATTTACTATACTATATCAACCCAATCAACCTTTTACTATGTTTCAAGCCCTATTCCCTATGCTAGATCGACCTAGTTGATCTTGTACTACTTTCTACCTTCTCTATTTATCAACTATCTTTCTTTGTTAGCATTCTATTCATTTCTCTTCAATCATAATGAAGTCTCCCATAATAACATTCTTGGATAACTTCAATCCATTTAGATATTATATGGGATGTTAATTTCTTCATCTCTTTTCCTCCCAAGAGCACCATCACTCTTAGGGTACCTCTTCCCCTCCTTCATCCATAACTTGTAACATGGTTTAAATCACACCACAAGATGAAGTTGATGGGATCGAACCTTTTTATACTTACCAAGATACTTATTATCTCAAAAATTTTCAAAATAATATGGGAGAAATTGACACAAAACTTAATTAATAATCCCACTCATAATCCATCTTCTAATAACCCTCCCCTAACACCAATTCAGGGAGTGCTCCTACCAACACCAACCCACCTCTTAATAAAACTCAACTCCTTGCCCAGGTAATCTAGAAAATAAACATAATGAAAAAATCTAACACTAATCAAATGATGCAAATTCAACAACATTTGATTAATATGGCTAATCAAACCTCCAACTATCTATCCTCAAGCTAATCCTAATTATATTCCTCCACCTCTTAGAGATGCCTATGGTAAAGTTATTCCTCAATCCATAATGAATAATAAGATGATTCAAACTGTTCAAAATGAGCCGTTATCCCCCTTCATTATATCCATTGATATTAGTAACAGATCTCAAACTATCAAGTATGATGGGACTAAAGACTGTATCTCATTTGTCAAAGCCTTTGGAAACTTTTACAAAGAGTGGATCCAAACTAATAATTTTGACACAACTAAACTCTTAGTCAAAACCTTAATTAGAAATTTATTATAATGGTATAAATAATTACCCCAACACTCTATTTGGAAACTTGAAGATTTAGTTAATCTTTTAATTAAAGAGTTTCAACACAATGATCTTCCCAAAAATTGTCTTAGCCACTTCATTAATGCTAAGAAATCTCCACCTGAATCAACTCATGAATTTATCAAAATATGGAAATAATTGGCCCATAAATCCAACCATAACATGACTAATGATAACATGTTTAAACTCTTTATCATTTATTTGACTCCTCTTCAATACATCATCTAAACCTTTACTCCCCAAACACTTGATGAAGCTCTTGACCAAGTTAAACACCAAGACTTTCTCATGAAGCAATTTGAACCTAATCCTAAAATTTTAAAAGGATATTTTCAAACATATACCAATTCTATCACTTGCAATAATCCAAAAACCAAACTTGTAGTTTCCAAAGCCAATATTCCTTCACCTTCTCACACACCTCTCTTAGTTTAGCAAATGAAACAATTTTTACCACCCTCTAAACATTTCATTTATCCTAATAATCCTCCCAAGTGGTATGATCTTAATAATTTTTTTTGGTTCCATGCTGACATTAGTCATTCTCATGAATCTTAAAGAGGGTTCACTAAATTTTCTATTTCCTACATGCTTAGTGATTTATTTAATCATGAATCCATGATCAACCTTCGTCATCAAGAGTATACTACTACTTCTCAAATAAAATAAGTTTCCAAAGATTCTATCTCAAATAACCAAAAATATTTTTCAAATAATCAAACTAATACCAAGGATGTTTGTGTCATTGATTACAATTATGACCAATACTATAACAATTCTTAATATGTTAAAACTGCTAAGGTTAATTATCTTTGCAAGCTAGCTCACAAAGATCCTATTACCAAACCTAAGAAGCCATATTTAAAATAAAAACTCCTTAAAGATGCTACTAACACTAATATTGATTCAAAAGACCATTAGGAGCCACCTTCTCCTTATAAACCTCTAACCACATTTATTCCTTCCAAAGCTATGTTACTTCCTAAACCTCATGTTGGTTCTTCTAAATCTCATTAGAATTTTCTTGAAGAACTCAACTCTATGCCTTTTAAGATTCCTCTTATGGAGCTAGTTCATACTTCCCTCTATCATCACAAGTTCCTCATGCAACAACTTCAAGACATTGAAGATCCATTCTCTATTGATGAAGAACCACCTTCTATTGAATCTCAACCTACCAACGTGAATACCATTGAAATTATGTGTCCCTCTTCCAAGCCTTCCATTAAATTTTTTGAAGAAGACATGATCAATGATGAAATTATTTTTCATGTTGATGATCTACCACTTTTCATTAAAATAGCCATTAATGCTACCCTTATTCATAAATTTCTAGTTGATGAAGGTTATGGTATTAATGTAACATCTTTGTGGCTTATCCAACAACTTGGTTATAATAAAGATCATCTTAAGCAAACCCATCTCACTTGTCATGGTTTTGATAAGAAAAATCAAAAGCCACTTAGTTGCATTTGGATTCCATTAACCATTCAAACTAAGTTTATGGTCCTTGATTTACTTTTATCTTTTAACATACTCCTTGGTTGCCCATGGACTCATTGAATGAGGGCCATTGCTTCTTCTGGTAGCCAATGCATTAAATTCTTACACAATGGGAAATAGTACAGGCATGAGGCTAATCCCAACCCATGAAGTGTTTATATTCTTAATCCCAAATCCAAATATTATATTCATATAATTCCTAAGATCAATAGCACTCTTTTACCTGAGTTAATCAATATGAATCCTAATTTACAAGTCACTCTTGTGTATTTTGATGATGATGAACCCAATGATTCATAACATACTTGTAATACTACTAAGTTACCTCCATACATTTCACAATGAATTCCTCGTTCTTTATTACCTAGGGATTTTACTATTCCTCTTATTAATGAGATTACTAATTTTCTGCCTCCATACAATGCTCAAGAACCTTATTTACCTAAAGATACCTTTACTTGAAATGACTTTGGAGTGGCCAAATTATTTCAAGATCCTCTCATCATGTCTCCTCATATATTTAGTAATATCTCACCGTTTAAAACTCCCCCCTAACTCTCAAGCATATACAATTTATCCAATGTATGATGATAATTATATAATGGCCCAAGCTCAATCTTAAGACTTAAATGTCAAACATTATTAAAAAACCTTACTCAAATTCATGATTTTAACTAGGATGTGCATACCATTTCTATGGATCATAAATTAGATCACAAGGGTCATATATGCAAGTGGCATAGTTACCAAGGTGTCTAGATATATTATTTTACTCTCAAATTTCCAATAGGTCATATTAATTATTAGGAATATTAATTCAATCAGAATCTTGTAGGTTATCTAACTAAAATTAAAGAAACTAACTAAAAATGGAACATAAATTAATATTAATAACACTAATTTTAGTGATTTAAATGCTTTATAAGTGATAAAAAATTCCCAAAACCATTCTAATCTTTTCTTGCCCTTCTAGACATGCGTAAGTGATCAATAGGTTCATGTTTGGTACAGTCAGCTGAAGAGGTTTTATGTAAATTTTTTTTGGGAGGTGGTAATACACTTAAATTAATTTACATAACAAGAGTTCATTTATTATTTAAACAGGCTTTATGAACCATCCTTTACAAGCTAACTATGTTTTTCTGCTCACTATTTCCTATACCCTATAGGTTTTGCTCTATTTTGGACAAGTTCATATGAACCAGTTGGTGATGTTGACTCCATGTGATTTTGGATACATTATTATATTTTATTAATTATTATTTTCATGTTTCATGATGTTTTTATGGGCAAGTTGTCTCATGTTGTAGGAAGGTGTCACCATTGTGAAGTTTTAGTCAGTTTCTTCCTTGTTTCATAGTGGTAGTCTTATATATAGGTCTTATGTGATAGAATATGGTGTTAAACATGTTTCAATGAAAAATTTTCCTTCCCTTCCATTTTTTGTTTCACCACATCATACTTTGGAGCAACTTTCAATCTTACCATTCCTCATAGTCAACTTTTCACTCTTTCCCACTTACAGTTACATGTATGAGACTTGTCTATCTTGTTCATGAAACTTTAATGAGGGTGTATTAAATTATTAAATCCATAAATATCTTAGGATATTTATTTTTTATGTTTTAAAAAGTGAAAGACTAGTTACAAGCTCTTTCACCACACCAACTAGTCACTAGTTATACCTTCCTACTCTATTCCATATGTCTACAAGTGGTTTTCATGTTGAAAGGTATGTTTTATAATTGTTCATAGGATTTAATTGATTTAAATAATATAATAAAGGGATTTAAAATGAGTTTTATTTTTCCATGAGGCCTTTCATCCACACTTTTACTCTATTTCATGTTCACTATCCACATTCAGCCCATACACACATACATGAGCCTTCATTGATGACATCATGCTATGATGGGAGCCTTTGTAGTGGTTTCAAGATTTTGGAGGTGTGAATAATGAATTTTATGTTTTTATGATGCATATGCAACTAAAAATTGGTCTAAATCAATGCATATTGTCCATAACCTGCCCATTGCCTATATACAGTGAAAATCTACACTTACAGGTGGCTTAATAATGAGTTAAAGATCCTTTTGAAGTGATTTGATCATGAGAAGGAAATTTTAGATGTCATAGTTTAATTTAAGGCTCATGAAAGTAATTTTTTATGGTTTGTATATTAAAATATAATTATGGATCACCCTTAAACACAAATTGACTGTGTTCAGGACTGTTTTCCCTAAAAATGAAAACAGAGACCTGGGACCTCTTGTCAAGACCATGTAGCAAGGTTATCAAGGATTTTTTGACATATAGGTGAACATAGATTATATTATACACATATTAAAATAAATATACAAAGTTTAAAGGATAAATTAATAGTGGGGACTAGTTGTTGAAGGGCCTAAATTTGCCTTTTAGTCACTAAATTCAAGCAATAGTTACCTATAGGATTTTGAGTTTTAGGGAAGGCCCTTACACCCAAGGTTGCAAGTGAAATATGTTATCATGAATAAATGAAATTCCCAGTGGATAAAGATTTTAAAGGATCATAAGGGTCACATAAATATAATGATGCATTGTGTTTTACCTCCTATTCACACTTACAAGTGTACCTAATTCCTAAATTGTTCACCTACAACCAACTTAAGGTGCAGGTTTGAGAAGATGTTTTATTCTTGTGGACTTGAGAATGATGAGAAATTGGTTGAAAATTATGACCTGAAGAGAAGTTATAATTTTAATTTTTGATCAATTAAACACCTAAAAATACCCCTTTATCTAAAAATCTGCACTTATAGCCACTATAGGTGACTATGAGAAATAGTGAACAAAAGGTGATGGTTCTTGATAAGGGTGTAGCCAAAGATGAGAAAAATGGATCTAATCAGGTAAAAAATGACTCAAAGGAACTCTCAATGGGTCTTTAAACATTACATCAATCTTAATTCATGAAAGTTAACCTACAGGTACCCTCCAACACACAAAAACATAGGCTATTGTAACTGAGTCAAACAATGAGTAAGCTTGGTGATTGAGAGTGTGGGAGTGATAGGGATGAGATAAAAGGTTTAAGAAAATGTAAATGATATTGATAGTTTATAAATGGAATTATAAACATTATTTCAATCTTTCTTCATGAAAGGTAACCTATAGGTGTCCCCTATAAAATAAAACACAGTTAAGTTTTGTACATATAGTCTTGAGAATTCAAGGATGACAAGGGGTATATAGAGAGTTAAAGTTATGAATAGGCATAAGGAATTTTAATCATGACCATAAGTGTATATATAGGATATTTATAATTCAAATAAAATAAATTAAGGGCTTAAATGTTGCATCACATAGTCCATTCCCTGAATTATGCACACAGTCTATCATAAAAGGAGTCTATTTTGCATTTTGGAGATATTGGAGGGAAAATTGAACTATTAGAAGGATAAAATTTTATTTAGGAGGTATAAATAACTTGTATAATCCCCAAAAATCTCCACCATTATCTAAGGAAGTAGTGGAGTACCCTCTATTTTATTTTAGACAAAGGGCACTCCTTTTATGCACAAAACTGGTAGGGCTTGGAAAATAAGGTAGAAATATGAGACCAAAAGCTAAAAAGACTTTTAAAAGAGTTATGTGGAGATGGATAGAACCGAGGAAAATATGATAAACCTTTATCATAGGGGATAAGATAAGTAGGGTGCTAAAAGACACCAAGGGTTGTAAGCCCATTGGGCATGGTTAGCCCTAAGGCCAAATGGAGATACATTTTCACTTCTATCATGAGATGAGAATTCCAACATGTTGGAACATGTTTGTGAGGATATTTAAGACATGTTATATATAACATGTTGGAAAATGTTTTTGAGGATATTTAAGACATGTTATATATATATATATATATATAACATGTCTTAAATATCCTCACAAACATGTTCCAACATGTTGGAATTCTCATCTCATGATAGAAGTGAAAATGTATCTCCATTTGGCCTTAGGCATAACCATGCCAAATGGGATATTTAAGACATGTTCCAATAATTTTTTAATGGTTATATATATATATAACCATTAAAAACTTATTCTTATCTTTAAGGTACATACAGGCTTGTTAGGCAGGTTTAGGCCTAGAAGCCAAATATAGGTTCAAGTTCATTAAAAACCTTAGAAGATATTTCCAATGTATTTAAACATGTTTTTAGAGAAATTTTAGATGTGTTAAATCTCTTTTCATGTAGATGAATCACAAGATAGTCCATTTTGAGCTCAAAACCAACTCAAGCTTGTAGGAAATGGAAGGAAGAGTTTGATAGAGAAACTTTAGAAGATTAAATCTCCTCTAAATATTTTCATGGATATCCAAGATATTTGGAGATGTTAGATAGGGTCATAAAAAAAATTCTCTTGGATTTTTTTTGTAGGTTTAATGCCAGGTTTTTATAAATAAATCTTAAGGACAAAAAATACCTAAAACCCTTACAAAACCTTGTTAGTGACCAGTTCAAGGAAATGAGGTTGGAGAGTTGATAAAATGGAATATTTTTACCATAATTATGATTTAAAATTTTATGAGACTCTCTCAAGATACTCTCCATGCTTTTGGACTATACGTAATTATACAGATAGGTATAAAGTAGGGTAATTTTGACTATTTTATGTGTTTTTAAGGTTCCAAGAGGAGTCTAAAAATGAAACAAACTTTGGGATAAGGATTAGGACTTATAATAACCCCTCACATCAATTTAATTTTTCATAATAACTCCTAAGTGTTCAAACAAACAACTTCATCTCAACTAGTCAAAACTGGCATATTGACCAAGCTAGTGAGAAGGGTGGAAAACCTCAAATGAGCTGATTTTAAAGTGTGATTGATGAATATAAGGACATGAAGGGTATTTAAACATGTAATTAACTCCATACCATGTATTTTAATGGAAAATTTATTCCTTTTTGGAGGCCAAGTGTGTAGGGTGCATGAAGGAAGAGTTTTTTATACTACAAATAGTGATGGCTTGCTTCCAGATGATTCCAAATGACTAAGACTAAAAAAAAAAACATGTAGAAGTATGTATTAAATAATTACATATAATTATAATAATAAGACATATCCATAGTTATTTTTGGGATGTTTAAACTAGGCTAATCATGAAGGTAGTTTTTCTGAGCTAGTTAAGGAATTTTATGCCACTTTTCATATGTTTCATGACTTGTATGGCCACTTGTCTCTTCTGAGCTTGCATGGATAAAAAAACATCACATTTTCATGCATAATTAATTATTTTTCTTATATTTATAAGTGTCTTTGTGACCCTTTAACTTCACTCTTCTTCTCTCTCTCTCTCTCAAGTTCTATAAGAACTAGCCTTTTTGGCCATTGTAACTTATGCTCAACCTGAGTATGGCAAAGATATACTCATTTACATACCATTTTATTAATAATATTTCTAATTTTTACCTCTTCCATGAATATTCATAGTGTGCTTACTTGAATTTTTTATTTTTATTAAGTGATAACTCTTGTCTCCTTAGCATATTGTTTCATTCTCTCACCTATTTGTAGTTGGAAAAATTTTTCTTGTAGGGCATGTGAAGTGTTCTAGGAAGTGTTAAGGTTGAGTGAGTTAGTATATTAACTAGTTCCATTCAAGGCCTCTTTTATAGTCCTCCTAGCTTAAACATTCATATATAACCTCATAATGTAATACTGATGTGAGAAGATGTAGATTGGAGAAGTGTATGTTTTGTTAGTCTCTTGGTTTCATGTATAACATGCAGTTGGTTGGAAGTCATCATTAAAATTGGTGTATCACCTCCCTTAGGATATTTTTTATTTTATTTTTCTCTCTCTCCCCCCAAAGTTTATGTGTAGTAATGATCCAAAGTGGTACATCAAGGGAGCTAGCCCTACCTAGAGATTCACCTCATCCTTAGGCTACCCACAAGCCTAGAGGTGTTTCAATTTTTGCACTTGGATGAGGAGAGCTGAGACATATCCTTAAAGGGTGAAAATCCAAGTGAAAATAATTGTCTTACTATCTATTTCATAGCTAAAAAGATTTTCCATTACATGCTTTACGAGACTACTTATGTCATCATTCATTCTGACCCCATTCATCACTTCTTCTGTAAATCCTTTCTTCCTAGAGATAAAATTAGAAAATGGATAGTCCTTCTTATGGAATTTAATATTCACATTGTCACTCAAAAATATATCAAAGGGAAAGTCATAACTGATCAACTTGTCACATCTCCTATACTAACTACTTATCCCCATCAAGATGATCTTATCGATAATAATATTTTCTATATTTAAGGTCTTAATCAAGCTATCTCTCTCAAAGATTATTTTCATAACTTTACCACTAATATTGAAGTAAATAATCTTGATGAATTTTCTTCTCTTTCTAATACTACTAAACCTAAAGTAGTTATTGAGGAGCTTCTTGAAATTAATTTTGACTTGCATGAAGATTTTTAGACCTTTCACTTTGATGGTGTTAAATGCCTTTAAGGAGATGGGGCAAGTTGTATTCTCATAAGTCCTCTTGATAAAATCATTCCTTTATCATTTTTCTTCACATTTGATGTCATGAGTAATATGGCCAAGTATTAAGCACTAATTTTAGGCATGAGAGCTAATCTTGACTTAGACATTCAATACCTAAATTCTTTAGGTGACTCTTAACTTATTTTATGACAAGTCAATGGTGATTACCAATATAAAAGTGAGAATCTCATTACCTATCATCAAATTGTAACCACTAGTATAAAGGATTTCATATCTTTCACTAGTGATCATATCCCTAAAGATCAAAATTCCATTGTGGATTCTCTTACTTCTTCAAAATCTCTCTTTCATCCCCACCAAGTTATTTTCAATCCTAATTTTCTTATCTAGATAAGATAATCTCCATTTTCTACTCAACCACCAAATTTGCTTATCTACCACATTGAGGCTATTACCCTTCAACAAAGCCCGTGGTATCAAGACATTGTTAAATTCTTGGAACATCAAACTTATCCTCCTAAATTAAACTCTCATGTAAATACATGCATTCATAAACAAGATTTCAAATATGTATTTCAACACAACATCATTTATTATCACAATTCTAAAGGTACCTTGCTTTGTTATGTTATGCAAGATGAGGTCCCTCCTCTTCTTGATTAGGCACATTGGGGGAATTTATAGTGGCCACTATAATGGACATGATATAACTCATAAATGTCTATGTATGGGTTACTTTTGGCCTACTCTTGAAAAGGATATAATCAAATTCACTAAAAAATATACTCCTTGCTAACTTCATGATTAACTAATTCATTCACTTCTAGCTAAAATTCAAACTATAAAATCTCTTTGGCCATTTTACACATGGGGATTTGATCTTATTGCCAAATTACCTTTCTCCTAAGATGGGAATGTTTTTATCATCACAGTTACCAAATACTTTACCAAGTGGGTTGAAGCCATGACCCTTGTTAATGTCATTGGTCTTACTATTTCTAAATTTATTCTTAATCTAATCATTTTTCACTTTAATGTTCCTCATACTATCATTTCTAATAATGATGGTAATTTCAAAAATAAACATGTTATACAAATCTGTGCTAAATTCAAGATCAATCATAAATTTTTAACACCTTATCATCCATAATTCAATGGTCAAGATGATCCCACTAAAAAAATTCTCAAAAAAATTCTTCAAAATATAATTAATGAAACTTGCACAGATTAAAATCTTCATCTTTACCCTGCTCTTTCTTATCAGACTAACATATGTACTACCATTGGGGTAATGCCATTCTCACTAGCCTATGGTTCTGAGTCAGTTCTCCCATTAGAAGTTGAGCTTCCCTCTCTCTGTATCTCTTCATGGTATTATTATTGATGAATAATTATATTAAGCTCACCTTCATGCCCTTGATCTCCTTGATGAACATCATATTTTTGATTTACAACATAGCCACCAATACAAGGTTCATATTACCAAATAACATAACAAATGTGTTGAAGTTATCACATTTAACATTAGTGATCTTGTCCTTAAATGAGAATACGCCCATGATAAAGAAGGTAAGTATACCCAAAAATAATGGGTCCCATATTTAGTCAAAGATATTCTTGTTCCAAGTACATACCACCTTCAAACCAATGAGGGCCATGTTTTCAAAGAGCCCACTAATGCATAATTCCTTAAGAAGTACTTTGCCTAAAAATTTCCTTCTTTTCATGATTTCTATCTACATCTATCTAACACTTTTTGTAGGTTATTCATCGGTCTCTCCCTTTGCATCAATTCCCTATTTTTTGACAAAATTTTAGTCCTTCCTATTTGGTCTTTTGGTTCTCCTTTCTTTCATGATTTTAATTTTAAAACCACGGATGACCCAGACTTGCTCATGATGTATCATAGTCTTCTTTATTTTAATACTATTTTTACATCCCTTGGATTTCTCTTTTTTGAGTTGCATTGTAAAACTATGGATAGGACTTGGTCTTCCTCACAAAAATACCATAATTTTGCTTACCTCATTTTTTTTCCCCATACTTTTTAGCACCCTCATGGGATTTCTCTTTTATGAGTTGTAGTGTAATACCATGGATAGGACTAGACCTTCCTCATAAAATTACCATCTTTTTATTCCTTTTCTTAAAATGTGTTTTTGATTATTGATCTAAACTTTAGCTTTTCTTTCTTTTGATAGATGGAATTTGCACAACAATCTATGTTAGCATGTTTTCATCCATTTCCCTTATTCTTAGGATAAGGAATCATAATTTTCAGTCATTGTATCTCCTTTTTGTTTGTTATAATTTTTTAATGATTTTAGGTAATTCAAATTATTTAATGTGTCATTCCCCTTGATTTCCTTTCCTTTCACTCCACATTGGATAAAACAAGGTCAAAGTCAAGATATCACTTTTATTTCACCTAGATTTATGAGACTCGTAGACCCCATGCTTTTTGAAGTTATCTCTCTTAGAAACCAAGTTCCCATTATTCAAATGAAAGTTATATTTAGCACCCATATTTGGTTTTTTGAATCCGTATGGAGGAGAAATAGAAAAAGTCATCAAGATAGTTAAAAACCAAATCATTTTTAAATAAAAGGCAATGATATACAAAAGGTAACATACAAATTTCAAAAGTTAAAATCACACTAAAATATATGATTCAAAGCACATTTCCTTTTTTTAGTTGAATCCTAAACTTCACAGTTGGCCTCATGATAGAGACAAGGTCTTTTGGGGTATAGTAAGCCAGTAAATTAGAAAAGGAGAATAAAAAAATATTTTTGTACTACCTACTTTCTCATGCAAGTACCCAATCTTCATAGTAGATTGATGACTCTGTAAAGGGTCTTGAGGAATGGGGAACATATCATGAGAAGGTAGGTCTATTTTAATTTTCATGCATATAGCCTTCATGGGATGATTTATATACTACATTTGTTAACCTAAGACTTGTGTGGCTAAGAGAAGTTCTTTATAGTCCTTAAGGTTAAAAGTCATCTTATTTTGATAAACTTAATTTGAGTGTCTTGAATTTGATAAAGAGTTCTTCTACCTTGGTTTTTCATTCATTCTCCCTTCTACCCATTTAATTTTTCCCTTGACAGGCAAATTGTGATTCCAAATCTATTTTACCTCTTCTCTAATTACCTTCTTCACCTCTTAAAGTGAAATAAGGATAAATGTCAAAAAGGATGGTAATCAAATGTTGATGTAAAATAAGAAACAAAATGGTAAAACAATATTGATGAGTGAGTAGTAACAATCCTTATCTCACTCAACAATGGAAAAATGTGCATAAAAAGGGAAAATAACATTGATGAGTGAGAAGTAACAAGCCAACCTCACTCAACAATAGAAAAAGGGTACAAACTTAGGTGTCCATAACAACAAGATAATACAATAAATGATAAATGGTAAAAGGAAGCAAAATAAGGAATGTAATGCTATGGTATAAACAAAGTAATCCAGAATTACTTAAACATGTTGTTTCACTCTAAGGATAGATAAAATTGAAACAAAGTAGTGGTACCATGTTTTTAATTTTATCTATCCTTAGAGTGAAACAACATG
Organism: Torreya grandis; assembly: GCA_037957365.1. NCBI lineage: Eukaryota > Viridiplantae > Streptophyta > Pinopsida > Cupressales > Taxaceae > Torreya > Torreya grandis. The sequence continues at coordinate 1,231,012 of JARHVA010005325.1, forward strand.
TTTAAGTAATTCTAGATTACTTTGTTTATACCATAGCATTACATTCCTTATTTTTCTTCCTTTTACCATTTATCATTTATTGTATTATCTTGTTGTTATGGACACCTGAGTTTGTACCCTTTTTCTATTGTTAAGTGAGGTTCGCTTGTTACTTCTCACTCATCAATGTTATTTTCCCTTTTTATGCACATTTTTCCATTGTTGAGTGAGATAAGGATTGTTACTACTCACTCATCAATATTGTTTTACCATTTTGTTTCTTATTTTACATCAACATTTGATTACCATCCTTTTTGACATTTATCCTTGGTTTGACTTGGTGATTTTGCCTTTCTTACTTGAGGTTTACTTGATTTAATTTTTTTGGTATTTTATAGCCTTGGATTTTTGGTGACCTAATTTAATCTTGTTTTTGACTTGGTCATTTGGTCTAACATAACATTTGTCACCTTAGATTGCCAAATTTACAAGTACGTGCCATCTTCATAGCACCAATTATCTTGGATTTCTTGTGTTTGTTTGTGTTTTCTCTTTAGTTTTGTATTTTTGTGTTTATCGAAAATAATCTCTATACCTTACATAATCAAAACTAATAACACAACAAACAACCATCCCATAATTAAGGTAAGTCAAGGTACACATCATATTTATATTTTAGTTATTTTCCTTTTTATCATTTACTTTTAGTTATTTTATGCTTTAAAATACTACAACATTTTTTTAGTCTCAACATTGTGTGTTCTTATGTTCTTTCTCAAAGCACCATCCCCTATTATACCTTAGTGACACATGATGAGATTTAAGTGGGGCATATGAATACACATAATATTTTGAACTTTTATCAAATACTAATGCTTTACATCTTATAGGAACCCATCAAGACTCAATCTATCTGAGTGCATGCCCTAAAAGATGCATCGAGAAAGGGGTGGGCAAACCTTTGGTGCTTCTCAATATTATTGTCCCTTATTACTACATTATTACCAATTTAAATATATCTTAAAACCATTCCCTAAGCTATTACTCCTCCATTTCATATTCCTCCAATATTTTTCCTCTTTTCATCTCTCTTTTCCTCACTTTTATCCCTTTTTATCAGTCAACTATACTAGGTTGATTGGGTCAACCCTATATAGTTTCATGATATTTTCACTTAGGATTTAGGTTAGCTTTTGGAAAACCTAGCTTGAGACCTAATAAATAATTGATCGAAAGTCGATTGGATTGACCTTATTGATCAACATTTTCAAAAGTGTTTAGGGAAAGATCTTCCTATAAATACATGATCATTTCATCATTATTTCAATATGCAATCAATATTTATTATTTGTTCATGCTTCTTTATAATATATTCTTCCATAATTCTACTTGAGAAGTCTTAGCTTAGGGTTTATACTTGGAGGATCTAGTCTTATGGATAAGTCTTGGATGATTTGGCCTTTCTTAGTTATCTTTAAAAACCACAATAACCTCTTGTGAATCCCCATTGGCCAAGGGAGATATTGATTCTTGACAAGTTCACATTCAGGTAAGTATTCTCTAACTTTGCTCCTCTCTTTAGTAGATATAAGAAGCAGAAGTATTGGCTTCGAATAATATTACTCTTCATATTCCATGTATTAGGGTCTTACTCATACTTATCTTAATTGAGATTCTTTTATACATGTTTTGATTGTTTACTAACCCCTTACTTTGTGCCACAAGCTTTGGTGAGCACTAAATTATATTTACTTTTCTTGTTATTAACATAGGTGAAATATCAAAACTTAGGACCCCCTTAGGGTTATTTCATGGTTATGTTATATTGGAGGCTTTAAAACCCTCCTTAGCATAATGTATTGTGATAAGTGCTCACCTAATTGGGTCTAAAACATCCCCACATTGGTCATGCTCCTACTTAAGAAATGTATTCTCAATCGGAAGTGTAGGTATGCTCTATCTTCTCTAAGCCAAGATTGATTTATAGACATGATACATTTCTAATTGCATATAGTTTCCTTGGAATGAAATGATTTTATTCTGGTTTGATCTTTTGATTTCATGAAAATAAGACCATTTGGTTTATTCTACCTATTTTATTACCTTGCCAATGGTTGTGCATTGGCCACCATGTAGTGCTTGCTCATTTGAAGGACTTGGAAAGGTTGTTCCTCTTTAGTTGAATGAATTGATTTTGGTTATTTGTTTATTCTCTTTCCTAAAGGATAATATGACCACTTGGTATATTTTTCCTATCTTATTGTATTTCCATGGTTGTGCATTAGATGCCATGTAATTATTTGCCTAGTTGAGGGCTTTAGAGAGGTTATGTTCCTCCTTTCTTAAATTGTATGTTTCAACTTCTTACTTGAGTGTATTATTACTATTGTGAAATAATTGAATGGTTGTCTATGAGCAACATATTCATGGTGGAATAATTTTAATCCATCTTATGAATAGCACTATGGAAGTTATTAATCCCTCTCATGATGAGACATGATAGTAGACTACTTAAACCTTCCATGACTATTAGATGGAAGTAATAGTGACTTATCCTCTTTCCACTCTAATAAATTAGTAGGAATTGTTATGTTGTTAAAACTTGCCTGCTAGTTTGATATTTCATAATGCTTAGCTTCATTGGATGATCATTTGAACACTTGTTTACTTTATATTGGGATCAAGAGTTTCTTTGGGTAAGAACTAGGAATAAGGATATAGGTTTTACATGATCATTCCATTGTGTTAAGATAGCCTTACTTAGATATACACCCTTGATTTTACCAAGTGCTATAAACATGCTCTAAGATGGAAGTCTCAAGCTCAGGGGTGTATAGAATAACAAATTAATGATGAAAAAAGGTTTAGTGGTGAGCCTTATTTTTTATGGCCAGTAGATGCTTAGGAGTAAATGTGGAGCACCATTTATGACTGATCAAGCCTGCATTGTTTAATCAATATTATAAATGTGCCTCTTGATATGTAAATAATTGGATAAATTTTGATGTATTATTGATGCTTTAGCAAATAGCCCACTTGTAATAAACCTACAAAATAAAGAGTTTGAATAATATTCCAACTATGGATTAAGACATATGTTTTCTATTTATTAAAACCTTAACATTAAACTAAGCTGTAAGTGTTTATGAATTCTTGATTTATAGAACCTTGGGAAGAGTCCTATATATATCAAAAGTCATTATCCTTTAATGCACTTTCAAATAAATTATCATATTGATTTCTTTGTTTGAATCTTTATCATGAGTGGATGCTATTTTAAGCATTGTGTATATATTTATATCTAAATGTGATGAGCTAATGTAATTAAGCTAGTCATTAATAAAGAATATGTTGTATTATAGTGAACCTTTTAATAAAATGAATCATGTTTAGTTATGACCATTTGTATTCAAACCCTTGGGAAGGAGTCATTATGTAAATGAAAAATCCTTAGGCCTTATAGATTTTATAATAAAAGGTAGTGATTTATTTGATTATATATATGTTGAGAATAGTTTATTATTTATGTGTATATCTCTCCTTTTTAAATTGGTTATGGGTTATTCATTTGAATTTGGCTTGTGCAAGGATGAGTAGAACACATATATTGAGCTATGGATGGTTACTGGAATAAAAATAAAAATAATTCATTGAATCTATGGTGTTATTTTGGAATAAAAGTATGTCTTATGAAAGAATCCCCTATGATCATAAAAATAGAGTTTGCTACATGTTTTATGCCTACCAAACATCTAGGTCATTTAATAAAATTGATGAAGTTTTATTAAGCTTAGATCTTCTATGTTAATATTAGTGAGGTTATAACCTTGGATTGGTTCAAGACTCTTTCACCTTAAGGGAAATCATAGTTCACCTCACAACCTAAATATAGGAGTGATTCTTTGAGTTAATGTTGAGTACACAATTAACTAAATACTAGACTGACTAGCTCATAATAGCAAGCCATTCTTTTAGATATGTTAGCTCTAGTAAACTCACTTTGCATTTAATTGATAATTTGACTAAACTAATGATTTTATTAGCTTAGAATCATGTTATTTTATCTAAGAAAGCTTAAGAATTTTTTACGGACTTGATTTTGGTGGTAACAATGTAGGCATGTATATTTTACCTTGATGTGTCTTCATTTAATTAGAGTCATATTTATGTTTGATCTTAGATCATGCCTTAGCTAATTACTAAGTTCTTGATGGCTTTTGCCTTAGTCATTTTCATTATCGACTAAATTTTTTCATTTGGATTTTACCTTAGACACCTCTTATTTGGGTATTTTCATGACCTTTCTCCTTAGTCAATTTTATGACTTTTTTGAGTGGTTTGGAGGAAGCCACGTGCTATCATCTTACCAAAACTAGGAGTGACATTAGCTTAGCCTACTTTCTAGTCAGTGTTGGGCTAACAAGCTAGTGGGATGTCACCATGTGGCATCATCTCAATGAATCATGATCTTGGAGAAGTCCATATAATGTGGAAAGCTTCTAGGCTAGTAGGCTAGTGAAATGTTTCTATGAGGCATCATTTTGATGACCCATAATCCTAAAAAGGTTCGTACAAAGTGAAAATCATTTAGGAAGGAAGGTGATCTAGATGAGGCCACATGGTAAAATCCTACTTCTCTACTATTCTAGAGATGTCCATACCAAAAGCTAAGCTTACAAGAAAGTAGGTTAGTGGGATACTAGAAAATGGCATAACACCATTGCTCTATATCCCCAAGGAAGTTGTACTATCCCTATAGAAGGGAATGGTAGTGGATTTATGGGTTTTCACCATTTAGAGTTTTTCCCAAAGTCACATGGGAAGTGATAAGTGAAAAGAGTGGCCCCAAGAACCTAAAGATAAGTTGGCATGGCCATATATCTTGTCAAATTGACCACATGGAACTTGACTATGTTAGCAATGATTGAGGTCAATTTCAATAATATTCTCATTGTCATAAACATAGTTTTTGCTTGGTGTGAGCTCATGAAGGAATTTCAGAGTGTTGGGACAAATGAATAAGGACTGTGGGCTTTATAATTATTGGTTTGCATCTGTTAAGCCTTAATGGTAGTTTCAAGATTCATATTTTATTGTGTGCATATAAATACATTTAGCTATATGTCCATGTGTTTTGATGGTTTGTTCATTTTAGTTGTGTGTCATGTCTGTTGTTTTTGAAAAAATAAATGGGCATGATAGCCTTGATGGACATCATGCCCCATCCCCCTAAGTAGTTTACTCAGATTATATTTAGATTTGCTATTCATATACATGCTTAAATTGTTATATCTATATTGAAAACCTTGTGAATGATAGATCTAACATACATCATACATTTCCAACCTATGCTCAATCTCTTTTCCATTTTGATATCATGTATACACATTGTATTGGTTTATCATGCATATATAATATATTTTTAGTCTAACACACATGATGCATAGATTTTATTTTGAGGATAGTTATTGTAGAGTTTTAACAACTCCCCTCAAAATAAGGGGAATTAACAAGGGTTTATCACAAAGATCATGCCATCCTAGTGCACTCAAAACATAATTTTTAGCATGTAGACATAAATTACAAAGCTCAGACCTATTAAAATACAATGAAACATAGTCATACATAAATTAGTCTTAATTTTTCTTAGAAACAACATTTTAGGATAATAGTTTAGCACACTACCAAAAGCATAGTGTGATATAGCCTACCCATCAAACTATTGTCCAATAGCCTCAAAAACATAAAATTATAGAATTATCAAAAAGGTACATGTATAGTTCAAATTTGCATAGTCTCAATTAGATTATCATATATGCTCAATATATAATTAGTTTTTACACACAATTACATAGGTTTTCTAAGATTAGGGGAATCATGCATGACATGATCACTCCCATTTCAGTTTCAAACATGCACATACACATATTACTATGACTCACTCCAAAATCCATATTGTAGATATCAAATCAAGGGCATGTGTGCAACACTTTATTTCCATATGCTTAGTTTTACACTAGTTCTCTTAGATAGAATGTTAACTCCATGTAATTCTCCATGTTATATAGTTTAAACACCATATGCACTAATATTACACCAAATTAATGCCTCATTATATCTGTAGTGGTTGACATTCTTGAGTTCATGAGTGGCCCTTGAGTCATTTTACATTTAAAGGTTCCTAAATGGCCCCTAAGCCATTTTACATTTAAAAATTCTTGAGTGGCTCAAAGCCATATTTTTTAGCTTTATGACACCACACAATTTTAGTTTCAAATTATTATAATACACATGGGTATGAAATGATGGATTCATGACCTACTTGAGTTCATGAACCACCTACATAAGAGGGTTGAATAAGTCATCGATCTAATCCAAGTTATTCACAAATTATGATCCACCAAACAAGGGCAGGAAATGATATATTCAAGGTTAAAATGAGTTCTTGAGCCACCCACACATGGGGATTAGGTAAGCCATCAACTGAATATAAGATATTCACCATTTGATCACCATCTACATGTATCCATAAGATTTCACTAAGTTTTTACAATGGTCCATATACCCATACATGCAATGGAAACTAGTTCATAGAATCAAAGCCACATTCATGGGTTTCACCTCATAGGTAAATCTAGCTACATTTCTCTTTCCTTTATCCTAGTCATTTCACTTTGATGCATTTATAGAATGGGGAGTAAATTTAGTCATATAAAAATATATTATAATATAATGAGTGTCACTTGATACCACCCTACCCTTAGCTTAGCCTTAGACCTATCTTAGGGCCTCATTTAATCCTTTTCTAGCTCCTATGCATGTTGAGTCCATGCCCAAATATACCAAGATCTGCATTGAGCCATCACCTAGGCATCACTAATCTAATTTCACACGTGCCAACCACTTGGAATATAACACAACCCAATTAGTTATCGCATAATGCACTATTGGAAAATGGGGCAACACTATTGACCCTTAGCTTCCCTTACCCCAAATAGATATATTTACACATCATAAAACATCTTAGCATTGAACTATACTCATTTCATGTCTTGAAAAGCATCATAAAATTATATAAATACCAATCCCATTCATTTATCATATAGATGATAATTCTCATGAATAAGTTCTGAAACAATTATGTAAATCAAGGTTATTGATCATTATTTACCTCTATTTTTTCATACATCCATCTACAACATCTCAGAGCTTAGTTTTACTTAGGTTTCTAATTTCAATATACACTAAAAACATTTAAATTAACATTCATACTCAAGCATATTATCATCACTCTCACTTGCACTAGCACTTAGATTGGGAGAACTACATCAGGCTTGCTCCACTTTTAAGGTATTGGTATGTAGGCTACACTCAATGCATGGGGTGTTGAGGTCAAACCTAGCCTACCCTATTAATTCCACTCTTCTTCCACTTGTGTTCATAAAAAATACTAAAAAACATGGAGTCTTAAGGTTTCATAATGAAATCAATCAAAGCACAAAATAAATGATGATCTAGGTTTGAATCATATAGGCATATGATTCCTAAAATTGAGTGAAGGTCTAACTAAAATTTCATAATTTACCGACATAGGGTCATTAGTACTACACAAAAGGTTAATAACATAGTGCACTATTGGCAAAGAGGGTTGTGCTATTATCCAAATAGGGTTATGACACTTGTTCTCCATTGATAACACTTTTCCTTACTCTTGCATCACTTCCCAACCTACCACTTGTTTGTGTCAATTATATTTTCTAGCTAAATACACCTTTTCTAATTCATTTATATTTATGAGATATTCAAATAAATCAATTTTTGTTAAAATTATTGGTTATTGATATTGTATTATTTTATTTCCTAATTTATTACTCAGTTTTTTTATCAACCTAAGGTTACATTCTATAATCCTAAAAAAGATAAATCAATATATAACAACCTTGTGCACATATAAGCCCACATAGGGGATAACTACATAAGTCTAATGCCATCTTTGGATTATTGCTTATGTAAGTAGTGCTTAGTGATAGAGGGGTCTTTGAGGTCATCTTGACACTATGAGCACACTAACCCATTTTTAGCAAACTCATTTTAAGGGTGAAGAGCTAGGGTTTGATAAATTAGCAAAGAGTGACAACCTATATCCTATATATAAATATATCAACATAAAGGTGACAAAAAACCTAAAATAGTGAAGTTGGTTGCATCGATATCTAACCATTATTATGTATTATTCTCTTAAATCAAAATCAAATATTAGTGTTGATGGTAGTGTCCATGGATAAAAATGTACAATTTATAGAATTTGATGACTAATCTAGACTATTGATATTGCATACTTTCTACCTATATCCAGTATAGATATCATTATGCATACTAAACCCAACTAAGTATCATTTATCTTTGGTATTGTAATTAATTGAACATCTTTGGAATTTATTACTTTCTATATTTAACATATCTTAGTGTTATAATTCATAATATTTATTTATCTGGGTTTGTCATTAATTGGCCTATTATAGATTAGTTTATTACCATTATGCTTAAGATATTTATATATTCTTAACCCTATCCCACATATATAAATTTAGGGTTAAACATTTGGTGAACCTAACCTTTGGTCTTCACACCCTAGATTGACCTAGGGTTTTTTATTTTTGATTACTGTAAATTATTTAGCTAATTTTGATTTTTTCATTTATAAGCAATAGAAAATGTTAACCAAAACAATATTTTCCAAATAGAAGATAAAGAAGCATTATCCAATCATCTCAATAATAATAAGGCCTTAATGGATGTATTTTCATATGTTACAAGAGATGAGATTATTAAAAATTCCAAGGCTAGGGTATCCTCACCTAATGATAGTGAATGTTTAGGTGGTACTATAATCGATTCCATACCAATAAACCTAACCTTGTGCATATAATCTATTCTTACATCTAGTGGGTGCATGGATTATGTTTTCAAATCATTTTTCCCTGAGGATCAAAATCTTATTGCTACATCTACCATGGGGTATAGTGAATGCTTTAACTCAAATACTAGTTTCAATACATATATAAACTCAAACCATGTTTACATCCCCTTTGGTGACTAATCAACTATATAATATTAATCAAGATGGGTCTATATTAAAAAATCACCTCCAAATTATAAAAAATTTGTAAGATAAAGTTACCAACATTGAATAAAGGGATTTAAAGTCTTCTCATGATATTGATTTAAAAGATGTGTTGCATAATCCTCTTGCACCTAAAATATCTTTATACCCTTTGCAACTAGTTTTGTTTCACCCAAGTTCACATTTTATGAAGTCAAGGGTGATCCTAAATAACATCTCCAATATTTCTATGTGGCATTCCTTGAATATGCCTCTAATGATAAAATTTTGATCAAAAAATTTTCAAGGAGCCTAAAGGACAATGCTTTATGATGGTTCTATGATTTACCAGTCCAATTGGTAAGAGCATTTAAACCTATAATGGATCAAATTTTAACACTTTTATCTATCAACATCACTAAAAAGATGTCATATTCTGAAATTACAATGATCAAATAAGGAACCAATGAACCTAATAATAAATATATTTTAAGATATAAAATAATGTTGACCAAAATGAAAAATCTAATGGTATATAAAATACTTCAAGACATCTTCAAGTAAAGTTTCTTTGCCTCATTACACGAGTATGTTATTTTTAATAAAATCAAATATTTTGATGACTTATGCCATATTGTTTGAGATTATTAAATTAATCTTATTTCATTGAATAATCTTAAGTATGTAGTAAACACATCAACTACATCTAATATCAAATTTCATATCAAACCAAGCTACAAGGTAAAACCTTGTTTAACTCTAAAAACTCTAGACTAGGTTTATCTAGGGTTAAAGAGGTACATGGAAATGAAATAGAATAATGGTGATAATCAGATCTATAGTAGGCTAACTAGATGCTAAACTTAGATATAAGCATACACTAAATTTATTATGTTGAAATAGTCTAAATATGGAAAGTATAACTATGCTAGATATATAAATGATGAAGAAGTAATGTACTTAGCTTGTTCTGATACTAATGTAGTTATAGATTTAGAATAGGTAGAAAGTAGGCTAGAAGGAGATTCTATGATAGTCATCAGATTTTGGTTCTAATGCTTTTATCTCTCTATATAGTAAAGTCATCCTAGGATAGTTACATCGATGCTACTATTTATGTTTGATGCTAGTGCCATATATGAAATATCTATTAAAATAGGATGCAACTAGTTGGGTATTTTTAGGTTTTGCTTCAATTTTGCTTTTGTACATTTAGATTTGTATCTTGGACTATTGATCCTTATGAAATGGCAAGTTTTCTATATTTAATATGACCTTGGGGAAAAATGAGTTAGTGGGTACATGATGTTGAGCTGACCCCGAAGACCCTAGTGTCAGAGGGTATTGTCTACATATCTAATACTTTGAAGAGGGCCTTAGATTCATGTAGTTAGCCCATACATGTTGGCTTGTGTGTGAATCATAAAATATGTACAAATCAAGTACAATAATGACCTAGTTTGTAACTTGGTAAATTAGGCTCTTAGGCTACTCC